>JAGDYQ010000115.1:2261091-2444862 GCA_021962125.1 Bulinus truncatus
CCTGTGTGTGTTGTGCAACAGTGTGTGTGTGTGTGTTGTGTGTACCACAGTGTGTTGTTTACCAGTGTGTGTTGTGTGTACCACAGTGTGTTGTTGTACACGACCCCCTAGTGCCCCCCCCCCTTGGCTACGGGGGCTGGCCCATGTCCAACAATAACCTAATGACGACTCTGATATCACGGACTGAAGTTTTTATATAAGGCTGTAGTTTTGGTTATTTTTTTGTCCCTTTTCTTCTCGCTATTCCACTTTTCAAATTGTATTCCGTACCACTGACACGCTTATTTTTGTAGATTCAACCGTCAACTTTTAAAAATAAACTTCCACTGACCTATATTTATGTCATTCTTTTCACAAAACTATTTTGTATATAGCCCAAAACACAAGATTTATGCTTCATTTATTGTAGCTACTATCTTTCATGGGCGTTGCCGACTTCGTCCAAGAAGCAAGTCACTAAAAATAGACTCGTTGGGACTTGGATGGATGGGTGGGTGGGTGGGGTGTGGGTTGGGTTGATGTTCAGGGGGAGATAACAAGAAGGGGGCGTGGGGTGGGGGCGTAAAAGTGTCAGAACAGAAAAAAAGTTTCAAGACTTGACAATGAGACAACATTCTTGATCGTATCAAACACCATTGTGTGTGTCTTTCTGTGGACGCTTTCAGTGTTGTGTCAAACACCATTGTGTGTGTGTCTTTTTGTGGACACGTTCAGTGTTGTGTCAAACACCATTGTGTGTGTCTTTCTGTGGACACTTTCAGTGTTGTGTCAAACACCATTGTGTGTGTGTCTTTTTGTGGACACGTTCAGTGTTGTGTCAAACACCATTGTGTGTGTCTTTTTGTGGACACGTTCAGTGTTGTATCAAACACCATTGTGTGTGTGTCTTTCTGTGGACACTTTCAGTGTTGTGTCAAACACCATTGTGTGTGTCTGTTTGTGGACACTTTCAGTGTTGTGTCAAACACCATTGTGTGTGTCTTTCTGTGGACACGTTCAGTGTTGTGTCAAACACCATTGTGTGTGTCTTTTTGTGGACACTTTCAGTGTTGTGTCAAACACCATTGTGTGTGTCTTTTTGTGGACACTTTCAGCGTTGTGTCAAACACCATTGTGTGTGTCTTTTTGTGGACACTTTCAGTGTTGTGTCAAACACCATTGTGTGTGTCTTTCTGTGGACACGTTCAGTGTTGTGTCAAACACCATTGTGTGTGTGTCTTTTTGTGGACACTTTCAGTGTTGTGTCAAACACCATTGTGTGTGTGTCTTTCTGTGGACACTTTCAGTGTTGTGTCAAACACCATTGTGTGTGTCTTCCTGTGGACATTTTCAATGTTGTTGTCTCAGGTTTGTCGAGTCACCATTTACAACATCTGCCGGCGGCGGGTGGTTTTGGCGAAGGTTTATTATTCCTGTTTACTCTACAGTGAAATTGTTTGGGCGTTATGGGGCAATCGGCAGACGTGGCACAACAATATATCATTAGTATCAAATTGTTATGAAATAACGGGGCGGGGCATTCTCATGGGAGCCACACTAACATTTACGTAGAGGCGCATGCGGCTCTTACAGACTTTGACTATCATGTTGCATGCTTGTAGATTTGTGGGTGGGAGGGGAGTGTTCTCGCTCTTTCTTTCTCTCTCTCTCTCTCTCTCCCTCTCTCTCCCTATCTCTCTCAGTGGCTTAGGACTTAGGGTATAGGGCTACATCATGCCATTCAATCAAATGGTCTATTGTCGACGGTTGAGTATGAAGTAAAACGAATGCAGTGTACAGAGGTATTTTCTCGTTCTGACTGAACTGCGGCCCGCTGCGGGTCAGGTGCCGCCCGTTTTGCTTATAGATCCGGCCCGCACTACACAACTTTTGATGACGTTTACATTAATTATAATATTAGTCCATGTAGAAATCCTCTACCCACCAGCTCTTGACCCGGTGCTTCTTTTTCAAATTTAAGACGCCATTGTGCCTAGCAATTTAAAACAAGCAATTAAGCCTGTTCCATTCTGGACACAGGACGTGTTAGCGCATTTTCATGTTATGTATCAGTACGTTTGTTAGCTTTCAGTAAATATTTGTAAATTTTGGAAATGTTTATAAATTCAATTGTGTAATGCATATATCTGTAAAAAAATATTATAAAGACGTTTCTTTATATTTGAAAAAAAATTATTTTCTCTTAAATCTAACTACAAGTGGTTTGTGGTTACTGAAATAGGACTCATAATTGAAAACATTCGAAATTATAGTCATTTAATCGTCCGAACACTCCGTCAATTGTTGCATAGCTCTGATACTTTCAATTAAACTCAGAACACAAGCTTACTATTTCATTTGATGAGTTTCTTAATAAATCTTGGTGAAACTACGTGCTGCAGTATTTCGCACCAAATGAATGGGTTATTGAACGTACAAGGTGTATATATAATATATAAGCCCCTTAGGATCCCTGAAGCCCGGCCCTTAGAGGTCCTATCGCGAAATGAACTTTTGATGTACACATGGCAGGCCAAGACCTACAAAATGATATATACATCATGGGTCTAGGACTTATAGTTGCTGAGATATAGCGCTCCTTTATTAATATAGCTTATATAGTAAAAAACGGTACTAAGGCCCCTTTTACGGCCCTGAGAGGTCAGATCGCGAAATGGAAAAAAGTCATTTCTTGGCAGGCCAAGACCTACAAAATGATATATACATCATGGGTCTAGGACTTATGGTTGTTGAGATCTAGGGTGATGACGGACGGACAGACAGACAGACAAAACGGGGCCAATAGAGCATTTTATTTCGAAAATGCTCTAAAAATTTTGCCGCTAAATTACATTTATGCTAGATTAGGCACGAGGTAATTGAGATCTTCTTTAGTTGTTGTTTTTTTTTCAAATTAAAAGCTGAAGATCTGCACCATAATCAATTTTAAAGATAAATGGGAAAAAAAATCAATTAATTTTTAGAAAAGAAAAACAACAACTGGTTTTGTTGGGAGAAAAACAACAACTGGTTTTGTTGGGAACCCCACTAAACTTGATGGATCACCAATGTGTTGCTATATGTAGGCACAGTCAGTTACCGCGTTACTAGACCAGTGGTGATTTCAATATGTGGTTCTTCGATGAGTTTCCTCGTGGCATCTGATGAGCCACTGTTGTCTATGAGCCACTGTTGTCTATGAGCCACTGTTGTCTTTGAGCCACTGTTGTCTTTGAGCCACTGTGGTCTTTGAGCCACTGTGGTCTATGAGCCACTGTTGTCTTTGAGCCACTGTGGTCTATGAGCCACTGTTGTCTTTGAGCCACTGTGGTCTTTGAGCCACTGTTGTCTATGAGCCACTGTTGTCTATGAGCCACTGTTGTCTATGAGCCACTGTGGTCTATGAGCCACTGTTGTCTATGAGCCGCTATTGTCTTTTAGCCACTGTGGTCTATGAGCCACTGTGGTCTATGAGCCACTGTTGTCTATGAGCCTCTGTTGTCCATGAGCCACTGTGGTCCATGAGCCACTGTGGTCTATGAGCCACTGTGGTCTATGAGCCACTGTGGTCTATGAGCCACTGTGGTCTATGAGCCACTGTTTATTTATCTACTTTTTGTTTAACTTACAGCCATGTTTATTCTCATTTCTTTTTTGAAAGTTGTTGCATGTTTTTTTTTAAAATCACTCATTCATCTCAAGCGGTGGCCTCTCATTGACCACCACACCAACCTCAAGTCATCTGGGTTTTTTTAACTTTTAACACGTATTATGATTTATGTTTTTTTTCCCGTGAAACAAAAACAAACTAACCAGAACATAAATCAGTTATCATTTAGTTAGTGCTCACTGCCAATGTTAGGTATCGGATCTGACCCGATGTATCACACGGAATAATACTCCATGACCTCGGTGTATCAACATATACAGTTTGACTTGACCCAGTTGACTTGACCGAGTTGACTTGACCCAGAAACTAACTTCTTTTATCACTCGTGACTTACAACCGCTCCCCTCCCCCCCACCCCCTTTCCAATATTTAAATGGATTTGTGAAAGAGATCATCTTCAAGGGGGGTAGGGGGTCCAGTCTTACCTATTGGAATAGAGCTGAGGGATTGGGGGGGGGGAGAGGGACTAGCAAGCCACTCATATTGAATTTGGGGGTGGGGGGGTGAAGGGTGGAAGGGAAAAAAAGGAGGGGGTGTACGCTTACTCCTTAATCCCCCCCCCCATTCTGTCAGCTGTTTCGGTCTACTGACTGTACACCCAGCGTGTATCACCACTGACTGACAATGTTGTGTCAGGCGTCACAGGCCCGGGGGGGGGGGTCATGTCTATAAATAAACACGACTGTCTGTCACACTGCCACAGCCGTGCCTCCAGAAGAATTCACAGCCACATTATTTGTTATTATATATACCTATATAAACATGCATATAGTTATACTGGTGTGATTATTGAAAGTGTATTTCAGTATAGCGGCACGGCTGTTTATTATTTGTGGATCGAATCGACAGGTAGGGTGGTGTAACTTTGGTTTACATTGATGCTGACTCAAGTAATGTGATTTAATTATTTTGTAGTGGCACTTTCAGTGATTATTTCAGTCATTTGTTTTCGCCTTGACGACTAACAAGACAGTGTGTGATATCTATTTCGAACAGCTTTACCTATACATATGATTAGTATACTGACAGAGATGGCGTAGAGAAATACGTAGCATTAATAACTATAAACGCATGTAAAACCTGCACATACATACATTTCTGGAACCTACTCAAATTTATATGAGTAGTTAATCCGTTGTTGTTGTTGTTGTTTTATAGATAAAAATAACATGCCTATGTACGAAACAATGTGTTATTATTTAATGACCTTTGTCCACTATATTTTGATATTTTTCACCGTGGAATAACTCTTTTAAAGTATTTTAACTACATTAAAAAAAACGGAAGGTGGCTTTCCCGGACATTTAGCGTGGCCGCCCCTGGTATATTCAGTCAAAGTTGTGGCTAGGCTGGAGGTCCGGATACCTCCACGCAGCCAGTTAGAATACATATGTGTAGGCCATATGAAGAATACATACGTGTTTATACAAAGTTAAATCAAAGTAATAAGTGTTATAAAAAAATGTAAAGTTCCTTTAAGCCCTTAAGGGCTCATCCGGGCAGATGAAGTGTCGAATTCATCTATTTGTGTAGCTAGCAGCCTAGCACAACGCCAAGGCGCCTTTAACTGCCCCCCCCCCAAGTCAGGTTTACAGTCCAGCCACTATACACCATACGACCACCCACCCGTCCCCCCACATGTAATGGGGATGTATACTTGAAATGTGGATTTAGTGCTATGGTATTGAATTCGAATGCAGCGCACGTTTATGTCATTTCGTTGTTGGGCGTTTGATTTAAAGGCACGATAGAGAACTAGTCTTATTGCTTAAGCTACATGATTCGTATTGACAGTTCCAAACTTCATGTTTGTTTGTTTTTTCCCCACTTTGTTCAGTATTTCTGACACCAGCCTTACTCACATGTACAATACGAAAATGAGTCTTAATTTATCCCATGTTTACCTCCTCCATCGCTGGAGTATTTTTCGCATTTATCGATGTATACATTAATTTAACTGTAAATTTAACAAATTGTTTTATTTATTAGCTTTATGCTCTATTCTTCCCCCTCCCTCCCATTCCCACAATCATTGTTTTTATAGCCGGTGACGTCAGAGGAGGTAGAGCAGGCAGCAGCCTACTCGAGGATATCTCCACTGGCCATGAGCCTGGTCAAGCCTCCAGACCCGGAAATCTTGAAGGTAACTCATCTTAGAAAACAGCAGAATCTAATTTTGTTTTGTTGCTCTCCCTTGTCTAATCAATTTAAATTTTCTTTGTTTTTTATCCTTATTTATTTGTCTGGTTGCACAATCCTTGTTGTTTTCAATGTCTACATTCGTCTGTACATTTAAAAAAATAATTTCACTTTTTTTTTAAACTATCCTTGTCAATTTAACAACACCTACGTAATAGTTTAAATATAAAAAACAATGACCACTGTGCGTCCACTCAGTGAGCAGTTATTTCACCTCTTTCTGTGCTCAGGGTCTGCCACTCAAGGATCAGCGTGAGCTCATGGCCCAGCACGCAGAGATGTTCCTGTCCCAGTCCTCCTTGCGCTCAGTGTCCAGGTCAGGGTCCAACACCAGCCTCTCCCAGCCCTCCTCCCGCAGGGCGTCCATCACCACGGAGGACGTCGTCGGGGGCGTGAAACCTGATGCCGGGGAAGAAGAGAAGAACGAAAGAAGAGGTAAATATGAACAAAGAAGAGTTGAATACACCAGCTAGACAAACAGCATACTTCTGAATATAGTTTAAAAAATCAATACAGGCAACTGTTTACAATACCTGTTTGTTACAATTTATCTGAGATCAACACTGTGGTATAACATGGGTGGGGGTGGAGGGGACGGGGTTTGCTGCAGACTGTATGGGGGGGGGGGGAAAGTAGGCAGCAATTTTAAGTGTTTCCTGGGCAGGATTAATGCTAGTTACATACATTGAGTTAGTACTTTTTATTCATGTATTTATTGCAAAATGCTTGGTTTACTAACTAAAGTATTTGTTTATTAAACAAGTTTTAAGGTTAATATGAATACATAACCTTAACAAGTCCAACTTTCTTAAATTTAACAAGTTTCAAGAAAATCGAGGACAAGGAGTATAAAAATATTTCTGATTCAGTTAGGTAAATAAGTTATTTATAAAAAGGAAACGAATGAATTATAATATGAAATTGATCCATTAAATTTTTGTTTTATTAATTTTGGCTTAAAGAGAAAAGCTGTAATAGGTAGTGGATGGAAGAATTCTGTATGAAAACCTTAAATTAACATCTTGTTCAAATTGCTACAGGCATCCTTAAAGACAAGAGTGCATCAAACAAAGACCTTCATGAGGTCAGGGGGATTCTCAGACCGGATCCTATCAAGGCTCCATCAGAGCCGGAGTTCCACAGCATCCTGAAAGGCTCCTGTGATGTCCACCTTCCATCATCCTCTTCTGAGCCCAGGGGAATACTCAAAAAGGCTAAATCTGAGGACATTCCCAGCATGGACTCATCAGAAGAGCTCAAGAGCATCCTCAAGCATGCAGACAGTGACGAGGAGGAGAAGCCTGGTAAGCCAAGGTCAAGGTCTAACTCTCAGCCATTCGGGATTCTCAAGAGGGAAACCTCTCCACAGCCAGGAGGAGAGGTGGAGATCAGGAGCATCCTCAAGACTCCCTCCCATGAGAACGTTCCACAACTGATTAGCGCGATGAGGCGAGGCAGCAACGACTCTGATTCTTCAGCCACGGGTTCTGGGGGCCTCAGAAGTGCACTTAAGCACAGGGGGCATAATTCTGAGGGTGAAGAGGGGCAGACGGAATGTTCAGCTGCGGCAGCGACTACCTCTGAGTGCTGTAGGAGTGCCTTACACAAGCCCCACGCCTCAAGTGCCGGCGACAACTTTGACGACGCTAACTCCCATATCCACGTTGACTTGACCTTGACCATATCAAACGCAGACTCTCATGAGGCTGCGTCCAAAACAACCATTAAGCCTTCCTCCATGTCACCCAAGAACACCCCCAGGAGCTCATTGGACAGGGGTGATGAAGGGGCAGCCCTGTCCACCATGACTGATGCTGCTCCTCTCTCCACTTCCTGTTTTTCGCCGTCAAAGAGCGACGACAAGGATACCCTTAAAGTTCCAGAGGACTCAGAGGCCAAGCTGGGCACCAGCGCCTCCGAGGGAGAAGGGGAGAGCAGCGCCGGAGAGCTGCTGGATGAACCCACGACAAACAGATTGAGGAAGAAATCCAGGATGAACAGATCGACAAACAGCGAGAGGTTAGTCCTTTTTTTTTTTATTTTGTCTATCTCTAATTTCATAAATTTTTTGAAAGGTGATTCTCTCTCTCTGTCTTTTCATCAGAGTATCAGAGGTGTGTCTCTCTGTTTTACTCTCTTTTACCACAAACAGTAAGATGTCTGTTTTTATATATAAACTGTCCTACTCTGTTGCCATTTGTCCGTCCAGAGTTAACAAAGCATGCATGAATGAAATCTTTCAAAGTTTGACAAATATTAACAAAAAAATATTGATACATGTTTAAGTGTATTCAAATAAATAGTGTCTTGGAACCGCCTCGCTGCACCTGGAACAAAAGCCTTTGTTCCGGGATGAAATATGTCACGCCACGCTTCAATGAACCAATTCTATTTTACCCACATTTTGTATCAGACCAACAGTTTTGAAATTGTTCTTGCTGTTTTTTTTTTTTAATCATTCTACGTGTGTCGGTCATTTTATGTTTGTTTGTTTGTTTCATAAATCAATTCCTTGTCATGTTTTCATTAAAAAGTATCCCCCACACAAAAAAAAAACAACCCACCGACTTTACACTTGTATATCATTAGTTTTCAACGTCTCTCGTTCCTTTTTTTTTTTTAAATGGGCTCAAAATGATGTTATTGAATCTCCCGATGTCTCAAGCGACCCTAATATAAATCCCGATATTACGACTTAACAGTAAACATTGGAACCGACTGACCCGGGGGGGGGGGGTAGGGGGTGTGTGAGAGAAGACTGTGCATCAATTTTTTAAAAAGATAAAGTATTTGTATCCGTACGCCACATTGTGGGTAGTCAAATTAGGCGTCAGGGGACGAAACTACCATTGGGCACCCTTCCGTTATATATGTATGTCAAATGTGATGCTTTCAGGGCCCAGACAAGTACCATTTCTTAAGCTCCGCCCCCCCCCAATATCCATGAATTTATCTGCTTAGGGGCCGCCAAATATCTGTGAATTTATTTGCTTAGGGGGCCACCAAATATCCTTGAATTTATCTGCTTAGGGGCCACCAAATATCCATGAATTTATCTGCTTAGGGGCCACCAAATATCTATGAATTTATCTGCTTAGGGGCCACCAAATATCCATGAATTTATCTGCTTAGGGGCCACCAAATATCCATGAATTTATATGCTTAGGGGCCACCAAATATCTATGAATTTATCTGCTTAGGGGCCACCAAATATCTATGAATTTATCTGCTTAGGGGCCACCAAATATCCATGAATTTATCTGCTTAGGGGCCACCAAATATCCATGAATTTATCTGCTTAGGGGCCACCAAATATCTATGAATTTATTCGCTTAGGGGCTCCTACAAATTTAATAACGGCACATGTGTAGTAGTATTGGAGCACGAAGGCAGGCCACACCCTACCAACCTATAACATCCTGGCTCCCTCGGGGTTTTTCTTTGCACACCGCTTTACCGCAAAAAAAAAAAATGGGATTTTAAGGTTTAGAGTTAGACGGTAGTAGCATGTCTTAAAAGTCTTTTCATCTCTTGACATCCATTCCATCTCTTCCGTCACAGCACAATTTTAATTATTTTTTGTAGTGCTAAATCCCTAACTAATCGGGTACTTAACATCTGTTTGGTGGGGGTTGGGGGGGAGGGGGGAAGAGGCTGCCGATAGTTACGCCAGCTGTGATTGCTAGAAATCAGGTCAACTTAACTCAAACCACAACTGCCTTTATGTGTCTATAATAGCTTTTATTAATTTTTTCTTCTGTTTAATCATGATTGTTTTTGTTGTCGTCATCTAACTATTTTTAGCTGTTAACAAAGATATGTCTGCTGGATGCCATCAGTGGATAATGACTAGGATTTTTTTTTTTTTTGAAATGTATTATTATTAGCTGGAGTTAAAAGTAACGCGACACCGTTTCTTTTTTTTTTATTTCTTCTTTAAATGATTCTTCACCATGTCACATGTCAGCAGGGAGATCTCCGTCTTTTGTTGTTCCCCCTAGCGCTGGCATAATTATATAGGCGTGTATTCGCACCAGGGATCTGACCTATATTGATAACATGAAATCAAGCTGATTTTATTCACAGCTTTGGTCTATTCTTATCATTTTACATTAATGTCTTATTGATTGTTTTTTTTATATTGAAACACAATATGAAATGTGTTTTTGGCATGTATTTTAAGTTTGCAACAAATTTACATCGCACAATATCAATGTTCTACTTCCGTTAACGTCAATTGCTATTCATAATAACAAATGATTTATGTTGATGAAACATTTTTGTTTAATCGGAATTTAAGCTCTATAGAGAGCAGAATGTGTAAACGTGTTAACAAATGAATCGAACGTAAACGAAATACTTTAAAAGACCATGAACTAACCATTTTTTTTATAAAGGGTAAATTAAAAACTATAATCTGGTGCGAACAGCCATTCAACCTAATTATTTGTGTTTTTTTTTAAATGTTGGGAATCGATTTTCGTGTCTATTCCCGGTATTGCCCCAGGTTTTATTTTGTTCTTCCGTAATCGGTATCGTTGTGTCTACATTTCTTTGGAGAGTCACTGGCATTCATAGCAACATGGGGGCGAACTGTGAAAATACAGCCCCGGGCCCTGAAAGGGCATTGTAAAAAACCGTACCCATTATTATTAATGTTTAGGATCCAAAGGAGAAATATCGTATCATTGCAGAGACATGCAAACAAGACACCCCCCTTCCCTCCCCCCCCCCCCCAATAAAAAAAACAGCTATTTACCACGTGCAATAATTATTCTGATTTGAAGTAATAGATTATATGTAGAGCTACCACACTACGGCAGGGTAACTTAAGCTCTTAAAACTTAAATTGTCCCATGTTTATCTTAGTAAACTGAAATATACCCACACTCGAAGTTTGTCAATGTTTCAATCTTAACTTGAGGGGGGGGGGTAAAGTTTTTCCACCGCGAGCCTCCATTGGTAAACAAAAAAAATGTGTTCGACGGGCCGCATCAAGATAAGATGGGAAAAAATTTTTTTTTTAAATATGATTTTATATAAATTGAATATACACATGTCAGTAGTGAAAGGAGCCGTTTCCTGGCTCGCCGGCCGTAGTTTCCCTCTGATCTGGCCTAGTGGGGGGGGGGGGGGGACAGTCCTAGATCATAGTGTGGAGGCCTACAGCCACAGCCGGTAACATCCTCCGCGCTCACCGTGGGTTGTGTCGGGTAGAGATATCAAGTTTCCCGCGGTCTGTATTATTACGCCGATCCCATAAATTGCGCAGGCTGACGTGATTACCATCAGTGTGGTCTGTATCGCACAATCAGTGTATCGCACAATCAGTGGTCAGTATCACATGACCAGGTGACCAAGCCTGACTGCTGAGTAGATAGTTTACCTTCTTCGTCGTCTCCTCCCCACCACACACAAGTCTCACCGACTTCCCCCGCCCCGGTACAACATTGTCCATCCCTTCTCATTGAATTACATAATTACAGCTGTCGTATCAGGGACACCTGTGTTATTGTTTTATGGCTCTGTGACTAAGATACTTGAGAGTGGGGGGGGGGAGGGGAGTGGAAAAAAAAGGGTGGTGTCAATATCTTTATAGTCTCTCGCACACAACACGCTGACACATCCCACACACACACACAGCCCCAATGAGCGCTGAACACAGCAATACGGATATTTATGTTTGAAAGTAAAGAATCGTTCAAAACTTAGTCCAACTGTCCCCACATACTATTTGATTTCCCTGCGAATGAAATAACCTTCGCTGAATGTTGTAATTATCCCGTTTCATTTCCTCCTCTTAATGAAAACCTGTTGACATTCGGAATGAACCATTTCTCTATTCATTTATTCTTTTTTTACAATTCTGATCGGAAATGAAAGGTTCATAATGAGGTGCAATTATTTTCCATTGGTTGCGTCTGCTCGTATTCACAAAATAAAATAAAAGACACGGCAACCGCCGTAATAAGTCACCCTCATTGCCATTGACTTTGTTTACAGACATATAAAAGCTGTGTGTGTGTGTGTCTGTGTGTGTGTGTGTGTGTGGTTTGAGGGTTAGTCCACTACTGCTCCCGAGACCTGACCACCCTACTCCTTTTATCACATCGACCCGTCCAGGTATGTCACACACGTAGAAAACAGCGCGCGCGACATTTGCCGTTTGTATTTTTTTCCACCTTCTTATTTAAATGACCGGGTTACCTGAGAAATTAAAAACGCTACAGCTGTGTAGCTAGTGTGTGTGTGTCAGGTGTGTGTGTGTGTTTGAAACCGAATAAATATTTCATTTGATTGGAAACGATCATTTCTTTTAAAAGGTAAGGAACATTACATTTACATAATATTTATTTGATGACTTTTCTGCGTGTTATTTCGATATTTTGTGTGTGTGTGTGGTATTAAATGACCCATATATTTTGAATCACGTACACAAATATGTTTATTAACAACAATATTAATATTAGTGTCTGGTTCCGGTGACCTCCAGCAGACGTCAAACGCACGCTTCACACAAACGCACACAGTTCAACTTAGTTTGCTTCAGTTCAATGCCAATGTCTCTGAATGCAAGTAACCAGTTTCTTAACACCTTTAGCACAGCGTTGTGTTTATTATATCACACACTAGCTCACCCACACCCTACGTAACCAAAACAAAAAGTAAATTATTAGACAGTCTGTTATTACCAGACAGTTTGTTATTACCAGACAGTCTGTTATTACCAGACAGTTTGTTATTACTATACTGCTTGTTATTACTATACCGTGTGTTATTACTAGACTTTATTATTACTAGACAGTCTGTTATTACTCGACTGTCTATTTTTATCAGCAGTAATTATTTCCCTTTTACCCTTCAATATCGGTATTAATGCATTTTTAGTGCCTCGGGGGGGGGGGGGTCAAGTCGTAAGTGCAGTTCATACAAACATGGGCTGAGGCCTAGTGCACATTCTATCAGAGATACATAAACAAACAAACAAACAATAGAGAAAACGTGGAGATCAACTGTCTGGCTTTCGATAGATGGCCACATAAAGAATAAATACAGATGATCGATGAAGCCAGCCAGGCTACATCAACCCGATGGCGTATAGAGAGGGGTAGGGGCATCATGCCCCGGGGTACTACTCATAAATGGGTGCCAATTGGTATATTATACATATTATATTGTTTTTGAATGGTGGGGAAGGGGGGGGTAAAAAGTTATTGTGCCCCGGGCGCGAGTTTAACTTGCTACGCCACTGCCTGATGCTTACATTCTGACCTAGAGGTATTGGCCCCCTGGAACCGCTGTTCTACTCATTATCACTGGACGCGGGGAGGTATTATGTAAAGTCTTTGATCTTTCTCTCCTCCCCCCCCCCTCCGAACACAGCTACTATAGTTTTGTGTAAACATTTGTCTGATAACACTGGGCTAGGACAGTTATCTTTCACCTGGTTGAATGTCACCGTGTCACACAGACCACCAACAGTACACACACACATATACATACACACTATATGTATATATGATATATACTGTCAACCAAGGTCAACATTAAACGTTTAAATAGCACTTGTTGAGATATAATTAGATTCATTTCCAGGACTCCACTTTACTAGAAGAATTGGGAAAAGTTTGTTCAACAGGCGTCTTTCGCGATGTAACAGTGTACGTTCCGAATGTTTGATCTTCAGACTTCACTTTAATTATTCCTTTATTTAACGTCGCTAGCCCTAACTGTGTGACGCGTTCACCTCGGGGTTTAAATCGCAGACATTCGGATCCACGGGAGCTTGTGGTTTTGACGCTGGTTTGACAGTTATATCCCCCCAGCTTTGAATTTTCTGTTGCCTCCTGTATGTTTAGGAGATGAAATCTAAACTCCATTTGGATGAGAGCTATAATTGTAATTTGAATGGCGGCTCATTGCGATTTGACATAAAATCTATCCTATTTGTTTTTCTTTTTCTTATTTTACTCTAAATACTTAAAGGGGTTTGCTAAAATGTTTTTTTTAATGCTTTTGTGTTTGCGACTTAGAGCACACTCTGTTTATTGTATCAACTTATCAGCATTCACCGAAGTACCAGTCCACCCCATCGCAACATAGACCCCCCCCCCACTATTATAATACAGCATGTTGTTTACTTGGCATGTAATTGTTATACATCGAGAGTTCTCAAAAGTGGTGCACGCAAACGAAACATTGTGTACCCACCGCATATCCAAAGGTAAAACAAAATGCACACCCTTTTTTTTTAAATATTGAATTCAAAGCCATGGTCTGTATCAATCCATAACAATGACCCCCCCCCCCCCCCCGAATTAATTACTTTTTTTATTAAATTTAGCCAACATTGTCACCCGTAAGTGACCCCTTAACAGTACTTTAAAAAAAATGTGCCCTGTGATGTGAAAAGATTGAAAACCCATGTTACATACAGACTGTACAGTCACCCATACGGAGGATGGTGACGCTTTGACACTAATCGGGATACAGTTGTCTCACACATACATTATCCTTGTAACACTCTCTCCACACTCTCCCCATCCGGAATGTGTTTCCCAATGTTACTTTAATTTAATAAAATGATTCTCTCCCCTTCCCTCCCCCTCCTCCCTCCCCTCACCACCGTGGAGATTTATGTAAGTACGCCCATCCCGTTACAATAACCTTGTTGTTGTGAACCCCTCGATATGAATTCATTAAAACTGGCAAAGGGAATAACTAACACGGATCCGATGATATCTTGTCATATCTATCTATCTATCTATCTATCTATCTATCTATCTATCTATCTATCTATCTATCTATCTATCTATCTATCTATCTATCTATCTATCTATCTATCTATCTATCTATCTATCTATCTATCTATCTATCTATCTATCTATCTCTCTCTCTCTCTCTCTCTCTCTCTCTCTCTCTCTCTCTCTCTCTCTCTCTATATATATATATATATATATATATATATATATATATATATAGTAGCCTTGGTAGGCAAAACTGTACTTATTACGTGTGAGATTATCTTTACAAAAAAGCTGCCTGTGTTTTTTACAAGCCTATGAATTGATTGATTACACATTTGATTTCTTTACGCGATACAAATTTAAAACCTGTCTTTTTCACCCTTTTTTCTCCCATTTCCCCTTCTCTCCCCTTGCCGTCTCGACACACAAGTTGATTTGCCATTTGGTTGGTGGTACCGTAAACAGCAGAAAGGTGTATGGTTCGCATCCTGATATACATTGACTAGATTTACTCTGATTTTACAAGGTCAGAACCCCGGTGAATGGTGTGCTCTGTCCAATGATGTGCTAAGCCGAATGGTGTGCTCTGTCCAATGGTGTGCTCTGTCCGGTTATTATGTATCACAAGCTAAGGACACAAACACACCGATTGTCGTGTTCACTGTTTTTTTTTTTATAATTCCCATTGGATGCATCTATTAACAACACATGCTTGTAAATTAACATTGTAAGCATCAGTTATTCTTTTACCCCAAGGGGAGGGGGAGGGGTGAACCTGAATTCACTTTGGGGGTGAGTGGGTGGAAGTGTTTCTATTTATTAATATTTATGATTATTTTATTTAGCTGGACGTGTTTCTTGTTTACGATTTATTCTTGATAATTGTTGAAAGTAATAGAACAGGGAGACTGGTATGTGAGACCAGAGTATAAACCAGTGTTGTATGTGATGTATGTTTTCCATGTGATGTATGTGTTGTATGTGATGCATGTGAGGTATGTGTTGCATGTGATGTATGTGTTCTATGTGATGTATGTGTACTATGTGATGTATGTGTACTATGTGATGTATGTGTTGTATGTGATGTATGTTTTGTATGTGATGTATGTGTTGTATGTGATGTATGTGTTGTATGTGATGTATGTGTTCTATGTGATGTATGTGTTCTATGTGATGTATGTGTTGTATGTGATGTATGTGTTCTATGTGATGTATGTGTACTATGTGATGTATGTGATGTATGTGTTGTATGTGATGTATGTGTTCTATGTGATGTATGTGTTGTATGTGATATATGTGTTGTATGTGTTGTATGCTTTATTTCTTGTCGTCTGTCTACACGCTCTTGACTGTTTTGTTTGATTTTCTCCGAGTCAAGTGCCCTCTCTCCAATCCTCCTTCCTCTCCTACATCGCCAGACACACACACACACACTCATATTTTACGTATTTACTACGTTTAAATTATCACACACACACACACACATACACTTTGAAGTGAGCAGTTTAACGCTAGCAGTCATATACTCACTGAGGAAAAAAAATAACTGCGACCATCAGTAACGGTGGCGTATCCCATTCTCCGCCCCACCTCCTTTGACCGGCTGGCAACAAGACGGAAGAGGGGTGGGAGAAAGGGTCTGGAACAAACTGAAAAGTAGATGTTGTCCGGGACCCGAGGTAAGCTGGAGGCAGCCCTGGTTGGTGCAGGAATAATCGCGCCCAGTTTGAGGGCGTGAATTGAGGCACCACTTGGTCATTATTGAAACGGTGCAAAACATAATTTGTACTGCCATACAGCCACCAACCGGTCTCGGGCTAAGTCCTGGAACGGTCATTTTGTGAATTAGGTTTCTTCTTAGTTTAATCATTATGATGTTAGTCCAATCATTATGATGTTAGGCAAATTATTATGATGCTAGTCCAACCATTATGATGTTAGTCCAATCATCATGATGTTAATCCAACCATTATGATGTTGGTCCAATCATTATGATGTTAGTTTTCACACAGTTTCATCTTTTTATTTTGTATATTTTTCCATTTAGAAGCTCTTTATGTGCGTTTAGTTTTATATTTCGCAAAATATTGATCTCAATAATAAAATGACCACTCATAGAAATAAAAAAAACATAATAATATCTTGATGAAAAATGTTTATACGCGTAATAATGCCGTATGCATCATTTTTTTATTGTTATTAATTTTTACAAGAATTATTTGCTGTAACCCTACCATTCATACAGCTCAGGCCACGCCTATACACATTCCGTTTCTCCCATTTTGTGTAATTTTCTCTAATTGGTGTTTTCCCCTAATGTAAGTGTAAGCTTGACTGTGTTAGAACGGGGGAAAAAACATGACATTCTTGGGTATTGTGATTACTTTGTTTCGTTGTGGATAATGCGATTGTGTTGGATACTTTGTGGATACTGCCGTTGTGTTGGATACTTTGTGGATAATGCCATTGCGTTGGATACTTTGTGGATATGTTTTATCTTTCGTTGTGATGTAGTTGTTTTGTATTTTTTAATATAGATATGAGAAGTCCATGTAAGGATCAGATGTTTATCTCCTAGATCGTGTACGCCACTATCAGATTTTTTGTTTTTTGCATCCCCATCATAGCCGAAAGTGCAATGGCCATGGATGAATTTTCACCTTCGGTTCGAACCCGGGACCCTCAAGTCGACAGTGGAGCGCTTTACCGCACGATCGACCGTTTCTTGATAATGCTTTCTGTCACGGCTTGTTTTTTTATTTTTTTTTGTGTGAAATGTGTGCATCTGAAATAAAGTTTTGCGTTGTTGTTGCTGCTGCTGTTGCTGTTGTTGTTGTTGCTGCTGTTGTTGTTGCTGTTGCTGTTGTTGTTGCTGTTGCTGCTGCTGTTGTTATTGCTGTTGTTGTTGATGCTGCTGTTGTTATTGCTGTTTTTGTTGCTGCTGCTGTTTTGGTTGCTGTTGTTGCTGCTGCTGTTTTTGTTGCTGTTGTTGTTGCTGCTGCTGTTGTTGTTGTTGCTGTTGTTATTGCTGTTGCTGTTGTTGCTGCTGTTGCTGTTGTTATTGCTGTTGTTGTTGCTGTTGCTGCTGCTGTTGTTGTTGCTGCTGCTGCTGTTGTTGTTGCTGCTGCTGTTGTTTTTGTTGCACCGATGTGGTACGCGGGTGCACTCACGAGTTAGTACTCTTAGTATCTAGCTGACATTTTTTTTGTGTGTGACTCCTTTCCTCCCCAGCCAATATACCCCCCGCCCCCCCCCCCCCCCACAAACACACACTCAGCTCAGATTCAGGTCATAAAGTTGACTGACCAGTAGAGCTGACCCGACCTGACAAAAAGCTATGAGAAGTTTTGACCTGAACAGAAACTACCGGACACTGTTTGTGAGGGTTTGACATTTTTTTTTGTATCCACCTGACATTTTTGTCCACATGACTACGTGGTTTATCCGTCATATCTGGAAACACTAAAAACCTGTTGGATCTGTTGCTAGGCAACCAGCTAGTAGGCGAAAGGGGGAGGGGGGACAACTGACTTCACGGCGATCCAGAATTTCTAATATTTGGTCAATTTTTTTTTTGGCCGACGTGGCCGAAGTCCTGACCAATGTTTGTGTGTTATTTAAAAATAAAAAAGGGAAAAAATAACTGGAAATAATTCCAGAGTAAACACGTATGGGCGTAACGACCTCAATGTTAGGGGTCCCAGCCCCCGGGGGACTTGACTTGTTCTGCAGGTTTTTAAATGAATTTCAGACTGTCTCGGTTTGAAGATTTGATCCAACTGTAAATCATGTTCCATAATGGTTCGCAATTAATAACCGATTCTTGAACTGGAGAATATTTCATCACATAGGAGGCTTGACGTTTTAGTGTATTTTTGGACGTGAGTCTTATAGTAAACGCCTGCGTGTTTAGTTTATTCCATTATAACGCCAATGTGTTTAGCTATCTATTGAAACACCAACGGCTTCATTATCCATTGAAACGCTATTGTGTTTAGCTATCCATTTCAAAGTAACATGCCTGTTGTGTTGAGGTGTCCGCTCCTTGAAGGTATTTTTTGTGTGCATTCAATGCGTTTAGTTGTTCATCAAATTGGGCCGAAGTGTTTAAGTTGTTTTCATCCTAATCGGTACACCAATTAATCTAGTTTACGAGGTGAGCGCTTATGTGTTTATTGGTTATCAAGTGAGACAACACAATGTTGTATTAGCAATTGAACTTTGGTGTTACAGACTGATTGAATTAACAACCCCCCGCCCGCACCGTTTCATCTATTGGGTCCTCTTTTCACACCGACTGACCATTTTACCATTTTTTCAAATGTCAGTGTTGGTAACCGTGTGATGGAAGAATGGCTGTTTATTGTGAATGAGCCGTGGTGCATTATGGGAAGGACACGGCAAAAAAATCGACCCGAGGCCATCTCTTTGTGTCCTTAGATTTTTTTTTTGGGTTGAGAAATTATTATTTTTTTAAACTTTAAAACAAGACAAAAGAACTAGTCGATTCTACCTGAATTCTTTTTACCAGGTTTCGTATTATGATCATGTAGTGCGGGATCTCAAAGATGCGCTAACAGGGCTGTGAAACTTCAAATATTAGCCGTTATAATCAATGATATCCGGTTTCCCCTGTGTACTGCTGCATTTTGTCACTTTGTATTTCAGAGCTGTTTGTATGTGCGTGGGTTTGTGTAGGTGTGGAAACACGTTGACGTTTCGATCCCGTTAAATAATAAATTACCGGACACTTTTTTTTATAAAATAACCGTGTTAATCTGGGCTGAGCTTTAGATGAAAGAATTGTTTTGTATGCCAACTGCATTAAAATGCACCCTCCTACTTCAAACTACCCTCGCAGCCAGTAGAACATACACATGCCCTACCGCGTGTTCAGATTTATAAGATCAGTCATTTACTTGACTATTTTTTAATTTAAAAAGAGAAACAACAACATAAAGAATAAAATATAAAAGTTTAATCACGTCCACGGGTGTTTCTAATGTGTGTATGTGAGTGTGTGTGAGAGAGAGAGAGAGTTTTATTTGAAACTGATGATTCATGTTGATCTTAACTAGACCTTTGTACATTTATATAAGGGGAAAATGAGGGGAGGGGGAGAAATAGTGAGGAAGGGTGGGAAAAGGAGGTAGTTTAAATTGAAAACAGTCTACGACAGAGAAGTTTTAAAATGTTTTTTTTTAAGTATTTACAGACATTGGCGAACATGGACTGCTATGGAGGGTTGAAAAATTGTCCAAAGTTATTTCTTAAAATTGTTGTTTTAGTCAGTTCTGATAGGAGTCACACTGTATGAGACTCTAAAAGAGTAGACGCCACTGCAATGATTCACTGACTCCAGTGACAGTCTGTAACTGAGATAATTGGGGAGGGGGGGATTCGATCTCAGAACCTGTGCCATCCCAGTTGGGCTAACAAGTGATTCGGGATCCTAGCGAATGATTTCGGCGGCGAGCAGGGACAACTGAAGATTTGAACCACGCGTGTAGTGATGATCTTATGACCTCGTTATCTTCCCACCCTCAAGTCATCCTGATTCCCCCCCCCCTCCAATTCCATACATTAAAAGATTCAGTTATGTATAAAGTGATTCTTATTTCTGTGCGGCATCCCAATTGGGGTCCGCCAATCCCAAATATATATATATATATATATATATATATATATATATATATATATATATATATATATATATATATATATATGAATGATGAATTTCGATAAATTTAGAGAGGGAAGTAATCATGTTGAATAACTATTACAAAAATAAATAATGATTACGCCCCTTTGATTAGCTTTTATTATTTATATTTAAAATATAAGCAAAAAACGGTATATAAGAAACTCTTATATTTTGACCCTCAGAGGTCAGATCGCGAAATGAACTTTTGATGTACACATGGCAGGCCAAGACCTACAAAATGATAAATACATCATGGGTCTAGGACTTATGGTTGCTGAGATATAGGGCGCTCCATTGTTAATATAGCTTATATAGTAAAAAACAGTACTTTATAAGCCCCCTTTTACGGCCCTCATAGGTCAGATGGCAAAATGAACTTTTGCTGCACACATGGCAGGCCAAGACCTACAAAATGATAAATACATCATGGGTCTAGGACTTATGGTTGTTGAGATCTAGGGTGATGACAGACAGACAGACAAAACGGGGACAATAGAGCATTTTTTTTCGAAAATGCTCTAAAAAAATAGGACACTACACAAACCGTCCGTTCCGTGGTGGCTCGTATGGTGAAGGAAGAACATGTCATCCTTACATGGACTTAAATATTACCCCAAGCATCATGTTATATGTCTGTGTACCATGTTATATGTCTGTGTACCATGTTATATGTCTGTGTACCATGTTATATGTCTGTGTACCATGTTATATGTTTGTACTATGTCTTGCTTTGTTTATTAGTTCACGCTAGTGTTGGACTGAGAAACCTTCTTTAAAGTGCACTTCGATTCAGGACTAATTAGTTTCATGTTATTTTCGTCACTCCGTTTCGTTTAAGATTTGTGTTCTCTGACATTTTCGTGGCATCAAGTCAGGAAATATAATTCTGGTGTTCGTGTTTCACTTGTCTTAGGTTACAAAGTTTAATCAATCAAAACAAACAAAAATCACGTATTAAAACCATTTTGTGTCTAATACGTGACGTTAAAAAAAAAGCTAATTGTAATATTGTGACATTCATATTTCTGTGAACACATGCAGCAGTTCACCGCACTGACATTCATATTTATGTTCACCGTAATAAATAATTCTTATTAGAATGAGAAGCGCTACTCAGCTCGGAATAAAAATGTTGTTCCCAATGCAGGGACAGGAATAAATTAATAAAACAAAAAAAGTAATGTCGGCCATAACAAGGGAGATAATCGATGAGGATCAGTTCTTCTTTCCTTCCAATTTCTTTGATTGTTTGTATGACAAGGGAAACAACCACGGACTTCACAGCTCTTCGGGGCTAGCCGGTGAGCTTGATCGCTCGCCGACGGACCATTTCGAGAGGCACTCACTCAGTAATTCTCACATCGCCACCGCCGACGGGCCGAGCCCAGAACCCGTTGACCGTGGTCACTCCGATGAGATGACCGTCTTGAAAAATAACAAGGTCGGCGGCTCGGGGCTGAGAAGTTACTTGGCCGCAGCTAGCCGTCAAGGAGACGCCGCTGATGGCCGTTGTTTGGGCGGGCCCGGCAGAGAAGACATGAACGAGGGCCGGCTGTCGCCGACGACGACCAGGCTGGACAGGGTCAGGCAGCGGACGGCGGGCCTACCCATCAGCCCATTAGTGGGGCCGTCGGTGGTGCTGAGGCGCAAGTGGCTGGAGGAGGGGCACAAGACGGATGGCGCACGCAGCAGCCGGGACAGGAGGGAGAGCAGGTTACAGGTCCACAGCTGGGACCCCCACAGTTTAATGAAATACATGAGGTATGTTACATCGCTTACCTTTAGCTCTATCAAATACATGAGGTATGTTACCTGGCTAAGCGTTAGTTTAATCAAATACCCGAAGTATGTTACCTGGCTTACATTTTGTTTAATCAAATACCTGAGGTATGTTACCTGACTTACCTTTTGTTTTATCAAATACCCGAGGTATGTTACCTGGCTTACCTTTTGTTTTATCAAATACCCGAGGTATGTTACCTGACTTAGCTTTTGTTTTATCAAATACCCGAGGTATGTGGATAATTCCACAAATTTGAACAAATTTCCAATTTCTCATCCGATTAACTGGGCCTTAGTCTAACTTATTGTCTAGCATTCTATGAATCGGAATCGAATCGGAAGATGTAGTTCAGAGAAGATTTGATAGGTTTGCTTTGTCGCCGCCGTCGGTAAAAATGTTGGAGTCGCCTCATCAATAATTCAAAAGGTAGACTAATTCATCACCAGTCTGTTTGATGTGACTGTGTTGTGTTATATGTACCCAGTTTTAGAGTTTGTATACATAACGTATTCTCTGTTGTTGACTACAAGCAAAACTAAATACAGCAAGGTACAAATAATTGTTTACTGATTTGTAAAGTAACCCTGTTTTTTTTTCGCATTCTTTTGACTCTAGTTATAGTGAAGTGAGATGGGGGGGGGGGGGGATGAGAATAAAATAACACCCGTTTTTTTAATACACTGTATATCTGGGTTTTTGTGAAATACACTGTAGGGATATCTGGGTTTTTGTGAAATACACTGTAGGGATATCTGGGTTTTTGTGAAATACACTGTAGGGATATCTGGGTTTTTGTGAAATACACTGTAGGGATATCTGGGTTTTTGTGAAATACACTGTAGGGATATCTGGGTTTTTGTGAAATACACTGTAGGGATATCTGGGTTTTTGTGAAATACACTGTAGGGATATCTGGGTTTTTGTGAAATACACTTTATATCTGGCTTTTTGTTATATAACGCATTTAGTAAAATAGGTTTTAAAAGTTCACTTAGCTTTTATTTATGTTACTATATATATATATATATAAATATATATATATATATATATATATATATATATATATATATATATATATATATATATATATATATATACGTCGACTATTTAAAAATTCCATCCAGATTTGATGTTTACTTTTTAAAAGAAAAAACAAAAAAAAAAAACTGCTTCGTCTTCCTGGCAAAAAAATGAATCGACATCCGTCAGTCCAAGGCCTAATTTAACCTCGGGGTATCGATCGCATGTATGTGGTTTGTCCAGCCATTCAGATCTCGATTCTTTAACCCCCCCCCCCACACACGCACACACACAATGATCAAAACATGACATTGCAGCCGTTAATTAGGTCGAAGTAGCCCGCCATCTGTAAGAGCGCTTCAAAGTTGTTTTTGTTTTGCTTGTAATTTTTTTGTCCAAAAGTTTTACAGCATTTTGATGTTGGTTAATGATTATAAATAAAACAAAATACTGCCACTTTGCAATTTTATCTATATATATATATATATATATATATATATATATATATATATATATATATATATGTGTGTGTGTGTGTGTGTGTGTGTTGTGTGTGTGTCCGAACTGTTTGGTCATATCATGGGAAAGTAAGGAAGGGCAGAAATGTTGATGATCGATTCAGTGGAAACACAATTCCGCCGTCTTCCTCGCCAATTCTGTTCTGCCATCTCTACCTGCCCCTCTCCAACCGAACCCCATTTCTCCGTACACCCCAAACATCAAATCGTGGTTAATATTGCAGCTGCAGCAACAACCCCCCTTCCCATACACACACACCACCACCACCACCACCACCACTTTTCCCACCACTTATGTTTGTTGTACCATCTTATTAAGTCTTGAATGTTACGTGACACAACAGGGCCCCCCGGGGGGGATGTGTGGGGGGGGGAAGAGGTTTATCAAATATAAAGCACAAGACACTCTTTTTGCACGTGAATCGGGCATGCATGCACACACACGCGCGCACACACTCACATCTATTAAGAAGTACACAATGTCCCACGCGTTGTATTGATGGGTAAACATAACAACTTTGAACTGTTTTACTGTGTGACACAATATATATTTTATTTTTAAAATGGTTATAAATACCGTTGAGAGTTTTCGATTTGATTGATTGAGTTGGTCTTTTAATTGATCAAGATAAGAAACTATTATAACTTCTTCACTATTTACCACAGCTTTAACAAGGAAACACAAAAAAATTGAACTCCCATCTGTAAATAGCATACATTGAATCCAGTTTTAGTTTTCTTGTGTGAACAATATCCGAGCGAAGCATTGTTAATTATGACATTCATGTTGGAATCTCAACTTGAGAAATGGCACAAGAGTTGCTAAGATCATCTCGTTATATCCCTCAAAAAAAAAATGTGACGAAGTTCGAATTCGACGACATTCGAACTTCGACGTTTTTTGAGCAAATTCGAATCCGACGGATTTTTAAAAAAAATTCCATCGGATTCGAATTTGAAAAATTACCGTTTTCAGATCAAACACGACCGTAGAAATCGTAACTAAAATTTAAAAAACCTAGAGACTTTCGAAAACCCGAAATAAAGAAAACAGATAAAACTAAACTCCTGGACCCTTACTCTGCTGTCCATAGATTAGACGTCGTTTTTGGTCATGAACGTTTTTTACTCCCTTTTAGCCAAGTGTTGACCAAATCCGCATTCGAATCCGACGGATTTATATTTGCCAAATCCGAATCCAACAGATGCGGATTTTCATCATCTCCGTCACATCCTTAATTATAATATCAATAAATCAAGTTTTGTATATCTCATTCAATGACATTGTATGACACTTGTCCTTCCTAAAAAGATCAATACTATTATTGATCTTTTTAGAGCATTTTCGAAAAAAAATGCTCTATTGTCCCCGTTTTGTCTGTCTGTCCGTCATCACCCTAGATCTCAACAACCATAAGTCCTAGACCCATAATGTATATATCATTTTGTAGGTCTTGGCCTGCCAAAAAATGACTTTTGTCCATTTCGCGATCTGACCTCTGAGGGCCGAAAAATGGGGCGTTTTAAGTACCATTTGTGCTTATATTTAAATATAAATAATAAAAGCTAATCAAAGGGGCTTAATCATTATTTATTTTTGTAACAGTTATTCAACATGATTACTTCCCTCTATATTTACCAGCAAAATCAATGGCTGTCACGCGGAAAAAAAAATACGGATTTCGTCCGGCGTAACCGTACACGAAAATGCTCTAGAATGTCCTTTGTCCGAAACGGAAAAGACTTAAACTGCTTGATTTCTGTATTTCCTGTTATCTCACTGGTCTATATATATTATATATTATATAAACCTTATTATTAAATGATTTTGCGGAAAAGAGGGTGGGGGGGGGATATCACTAGACTCAAGAGCAATGTATGTATTGTTTCGCTTCTTTCTACTTTTTTTTTTCCTTTACGATTTTTTGTTTTCACTTTTTAATTTGGGTATGACTTCGTTTAATGGTTCTTACTTTATATATGTACTTACTTCTTAGAACATTGCTAAACGACATGTAATAAATCATTTTGTAGGACTTGTGCATTTAAGCGTACTTGTATTCTTATTTGAACTATTTATATACAACATATTTAATAGTTCATTAACAAAAAATAAAAAGGTTAAAATGATCAAGTGGGGGAGGGGGGTCAGCACTTGGATTATCCGGGCAACGCCGGGTATTATTTTGAATGTCCTCATATACGCCGATAGCGTCTCCCTTTTCGTAGACTTTCAAGAAGCCCCCCCCCCCCCAAGGTCCCAATTCAGATTTTTTTTCCTTCTGTTATTTAGTTCAACTAGTTCACTCCATCTTCACAAACCAACTATTATGCAACTCTTTATAATATTTTAACTCGTATTACCCCCCCCCCCCAACCCCTAAAAAAAAAACAAATAACGGGATGCGGCAACACACTGCTTTGTATACTAACACAGTGAGTGACACGGTAAATCATTCACTGCACAAACACAAATACACACAGCATAGCTTCCCGCTTTCATCTTTCATACACATTGACTGTGTAAAAATATACGCGGAGCTGTTATGCGAGGGCATGTAGCTGATTCGCACACTTTCCCTTTTACATGGGGGCGAACGAAGGATACAAAATGGATATCTGTGTGTTTCCTAGGAAGCCGTACTGGATTAACCCTTACGGAAAATAATATGCACGAGTTATTGCGCAACAAGGGAAAGAGAACCAGTCGCAATCCCACACACGCACGCAAACATTGATCACCCAATGTTTCATTAACATATTGAAATACATAAGAACCTTTTTTTTCCCGATCTAATGATAGTAAAACCAATATAATGTAAAATGATTACCATTTTGTTTATAGATATGAAGGTGTAGACGAGTTTAGTACAATAACAGCAACTTTTTTAAAAAATTAGTATTCAGGAGTTGTTGACAAGATGGAGGACAGAAACAAAGACATTTTTCATAACGACATAGTGCATTTAGGTTTTATATAACTGGGGCAGGGGGGGGGTGCCAGAACTAGCTTGAACTACTGATTAACACGACTGAAACTTGTCAGACCAAGCTTGTGCCGTGGTGGCAAAACTAAAGTATCTGGTCCGTCTACTGCCCATTCAGAGCTATTGAATAATTCAAACTGACCGCGGCCCGTGTAAAATTGATGGCCGTGATTAGGGGGGGGGGAGGATGGACTTAACCCGCACTACAATACAAAAAGGAAGTAATATTGACCCTCTCCGACTGGGGTCATCTGCACTGCCCGCCACATTTCACTTTTATCATTTTTTTTTCTTCCCCCCTTATAAACTTTTCACAAGTATTGAAGAAGTGAGCGAATCGTCTGTAAGTAAAGAAACACATTTTTTTTCAGGGTTTACTTAGTTCTGACCTGATTAATTAAGAAAACTGTTTGTTTTTTTTATTATTATTTTATTTTTCAGCGTTTGCGCGCAGCGACAAAATCTTCGTCTAAGAGGATTATAATTACAGTCTATTTCGCTTAATTGGGACACATCGGGACCGAGGCTTTTTGTCCCAAATAAGCGACTGTCCCAATTAAGCGATGTCCCGATTAAGCGGAATCCACTGTATTTTTAAACAGTAGTGTTGTTTCGAGCTGTTTAGTGACGAAAGGGGGGAAGGGGGGGGGATAACTCTCGCGTCGTTCTATTTCTTGCTGTGTGTGCATTAAGTGTGTGTGTGTTCGCTCGCACGAGTCGGACGTGTAATTGGGTCATAGTTCTCGCGCGTTGATCGTCAATGCTCACAACACATTAATAATAATAATAATAATAAATCAGAGACCAGCACGGCGGCGCGGTTCTGTTGTGTGTGCTCGCGCTGGGATGTCTATCGTAAAAGCAAAACCAACGGATTATTAAAACAAAAAAAAAAGTTGTATCATTGCAAGTAAAAAAAAAACTGCCCGAAGGTAAATATTGAACGTAAAGTTTATACGGTTCTTTAACTTAATATTATTGTTTAGAACATTACACGCCGGAAGGTGAAGGCCGTTGAACTAATAGAATGTAATTAAGCATAAAGACAATGCATGCGATGATTTCCCTTGAAGCTGTGACACAGCATAGCGATGATGTTAAATTCGTCAGATCACGTGATTTATACCCATTTAAGATACGGGCCTTTGTGTATCATTAAGCCGGTATTGTATTTCTTTGAACTTACCCCCCCCCCCTTCCCCACGTCACAACAAACGGACATGATCGATTCATCCAGGGCCGTGGTATTGATCTCATTGATGATTTTTGTTTGTGTTCATTGTATATATATATTTTTTTATCATGAAGAGTTTAATGCTTTGAAACTGTTTACACATCCAACCTTTAACACAGCATTATTTGCCACCTTATAAAACTAGTTGTGTTCTGGGGGCGGGTGTGTGTGTGTGGGGGGGGGTAATAAGTCAACTATTCAATTGACTGAAGTACAACTGTGCATGTTAAATACTAGAAGCCATTCTATCGTCTCCGAACTATTAGTTGCTTTGACAATCGCCCCACAAAATGTAGTGTTTTACTTTCTAATAGTGAAGACTTTGAATTCAAATCAATACAAAAAAATTAAATTATGTACAAACGAACAAACTACTTTTCGTAGATGTGGCACAGCCAACGCCTCTCACAATCTTTCTCCAGGTCTGACTGTTTTAATTTGATCATGGACTCAAAAACTAAACGTTTGTTTTTAGTCAGGATTGTGTCACGCCCATTACAACACGATGGGCAATGTTTCCTTTCATCAAGGGCCCTTTACTTTTATCGTGAACCCCTCATTTCGCCATGAGCACTTTCGGGTTAAAAAAACTTGAATTTAACATCCAATAATATTTGTTTTTAAAGGCGTTGTTTTAATGCAGCTTTATAGCTTTTATGTAGTGGTCAATTAAATTGCTTTAGTGAAATCAATCAATCATGTTTTGGTCAGTTCCGGACTGCCACGCTCCATTTTTTTACGACCAGCATAGAGATACCAGGCCCTTTTTCTGTTTTTTTTTGGCTTCTGCTCATCCGCGGCTTTTATGGGCCAGCAATCCCCTCCTTCCTTCCTTCTGGCTCTAGTGATATATACATGGTCTTCAGTTGCCTACCTAATGTACAATACAGTTGTAATGTAGTTTTAATGTTATTTATTACTTTGGTAGTTTCTCAGATTGCACTTTTCTATTAATACTGCTTCCCCCCCCCCTCTTTCTTTTATTTATGCGTGGTTTCTGCCAGTACATAATTTGCTTTGCATATTTTCATTGTAAAGTAAACATAATGGCCACATTTGTTGGATGAGGCTCATTGATAACTCGTTCACTGTGAAATCTTTTTGTTGAATTTTTTTATCAGACATATCATACGAGTCTATGATCCTCAGATAATGCCCCTTTAATCCCACGTCTGACATGCAGGATCACTGACACACACATACAAAGAGGAAAAAAAACACATAGGGAAATTTGCATGAACATTTTTTATGTCAAGCAAACTAACCTGCTCTCCCCCCCCCCCCAATCCGCATTTCCAAAACCAACCAAGTTAGTGATACAATTTCGAAGTAAAATCTAAATAGGACCAGTCTTCACCCTTTCCTCACTGCACTATTGAATCAATATTTCAAATATCCTTAAATACGTAATCGTCTAACCCGTGTGTCTCCCTCGCAGGTAGTTTCCATATCGTGCGGTGAATGCATTGTAACACTGTTTCTCCCCTCGCAGGTAGTTTTCATATCGTGCGTGAATGCGTTGTAACACTGTGTCTACCCTCGCAGGCAGTTTTCATATCGTGCGGTGAATGCGTTGTATTTCATACATTTCTTTGCTATTTCTGTTCATATCGTATTCTGTTCATAGCAATAAAGGCCACGTGTTCTTTTCTATTGCAGTATTTCGTATATTTCTTTGTTATCCCTTCAGCTTCAGCAGGCTTTTCCACTACATGTAGTTTTAAATAAAACTATACGGTATTTTATTATGACTGCTGAGTACGTACATTCTGTGGTGTCTGAATTTACATAGTGCATGACTGGAATACAATTTGTAACGGAGTCACTGAGAAAGAATTGCCAACCTTTTCTGCTTGAATGTTGTGACTCATTCGCCCGCGGATCGTCTATTTGTATGTTATATGTGGGAGGTCTATCTGCATTTTATCTGGGAGGTCTATCTGCATTTTATATGGGAGGTCTATCTGCATTTTATATGGGAGGTCTATCTGCATTTTATATGGGAGGTCTATCTGCATTTTATATGGGAGGTCTATCTGCATTTTATATGGGAGGTCTATCTGCATTTTATATGGGAGGTCTATCTGCATTTTATATGGGAGGTCTATCTGAATTTTACATGGGAGGTCTATCTGCATGTTATCTGGTAGGTCTATCTGCATTTTATCTGAGGAGGGTCCATCTGCATTTTATCTGTGGTGGGTCTATCTGCATATTATCTGTGGTAGGTCTATCTGCATGTTATCTGTGGTTGGTCTATCTGCATGTTATCTGTGGTAGGTCTATCTGCATGTTATCTGTGGTTGGTCCAACTGCATGTTATCTGTGTTAGGTCAAATCGGCGTTCCAGCACCTTTTTTTCCGTATTCAAAAATGTACTGGTCACTGCACTATATTTTCAGTGCTATTTCTTTATGACACGACGGACATAAATAGGCGTTCCGGTACCTTATAGAAAAAGTACACAGCGTTGGTTTATCTGCATGTTAACCGCGAGGGTCTTTACTCTGTAGCAAGTTTTGCGATATGTCATATATCAGACACGATGTATCACTAGTTTTTTATACTGAAAATTTTTTTCTCATGGAAATGAGGGTCGTTTGTGTTTCTGGTGTTTTTCACACAAATACAAACAGGGCCGGCCTTACGAATTGCGGGGCCCCTCTTCTAATTTTTACAATGACAACTATTAATATAAATGTAAATTGCGGGGCCCCTGCCAGGCGCGGGGCCCAATTTGGAGCAATCGGCCTAAGACCGGCCCTGCATACAAACATAATATTCAAAAATTAACACTGTGTTGACTATGTATTATTGTATAAATACTATTGTATTAACTACGGTGTTTTTTCTCGTAAGATTAAAAAAAAAGGGGGATTTCAGAGTATAAGCTAATGGGAACAATTTCTTCAGCATTATTAAGATATAAAAAGGTGTATTTGGACATACTAACAGAAGTTCCAGTAGCATGATTTTTCCTGTGTCATCAAGTGCAGGGTTCGATATACCGCTGGTGATGCACTGAGACTTGTCATCCCCCGGCTCTGCTTTAGCTAATATATCCCAGCCGGGGATGAAATCATAGACATTTATCCCCGGCCCTGCAGAAATTTTTTGTCATCCCTGGCACTGGTTTTTTCTTAAATCTGAGCACTGATCAAGTGTCAATGTATCAGACAATAACAATGTCACCAGTTGTTTTTTTTTTGTAGATCAGTGCATTAATTTTTTTTTTAATCTGCCTGATAATTATGGCCCTAAATGAGACGAACCAAATGTTTTTGTTTCATGGTTATTCTTTGTGTGGAATATTTGACATTTAGCACTTGCTATTCAAACAAAACATTTTTTGATTAGTAATGGCAGTCACTGACATATATTCCTTGTGAAATGAACTAAACAAGAAACCCCAGAATGTATCTTGGTCAAATAGTAGTGATTCTTTTTTTTTTCTTTTTAAAACTCTCTGCAATTAAAACCCCCCATGTATAGCAACAAACACCAATTGTGCAAAAACTCACATCATAACTAGGAGGACCTGATATTGTAATTTAGTTATTTGCTTATCACAAAAACATATTGAGTAATAAAATAAATACATATCTAATTGAAAAAATAATAATTTACTTTCAACTTTTTGAAAATTAAGTGCTCACAAAATTTTCAAATTTGTTTATTTTACCTATATGCCTGCCATAATCAATATGGATCATGTAACCTGCTCTCCTGTTTATATCCTTTTCGAGCACAGGTTAATTTACATGGGGGAAAATTTTAACAATTGCTATTTTATAATTTGCAGATACAAAACACAGCCGCCAGAGTTAGCAGAAGCTTCATCTTTGACCTCTACTTCAGACCAGCCAAAGAGGAAACACAAGTATGAAACCAGGCATAAAACTCAACCCATCACCCCTGGAGAGATGAGGGAAGCAGAAGCAGCAGCACCAGTGTCAAATCTAATGAAGACCCCAGGAGGCTCCATTAGTGACAGGTACCTGGGAGGATAATAATTTTTTTTTAATTAGCTGTTTATCTAAATAAGTATTTGATAAGTATACAGTGTGATTTTAGAAACATTCTGTATCTATTTAAAAAAAAATAAGATGTTGTATTTGATAAGTAATATTTTTTTTTAAATTTTATTAATAGGCTTGTTTCATCCCTAAGCATATTCAGTTAGTTATTATAGTGTTCATTGCAGCATCTAGCCTATCTGCTGCCTGGGTGCACCCATTCTTTTGTTACCCTTTCCCCCCTTGATTTGACATTTTATTTTCATTAATTTGAAATTCTGTCCCCTGAGGTAAGATTTTTCTGCCCACTAATGGAGCTGCCATGAGGGTTTTCTTGCTCCCCTTTAAATCTAATTATTGGGCTCCCCTGTTCATTTTGGTTCTGACCTTGACACATAATTTCAATGTCTGGCTCAACAATATTCTCTGGGGTAGTAAATCATCTAGTTTCACTCAATGTGGTTAGGACACTGTGATCTCTGTTGACCTGATGCATACTAATAGGATGGGTATCCTAGGGATGCTTATCTTGACATCCAGGGTAGCCACCATGACTTTTGAAGCCTCAGCCATGGTGGGAATTCGGAAAAAGGCACTGCATGATAGTTTTAATAATAGTTATGGTCTCGGTCAAGAAACAACATCTCTCTGCCTATAAAAATAGCACCTCTCAACCTAATCATGATCAATAGACATAAATACAATGCTTTATAACATGATAAATGAGAATTTAAACAGTAACACTGTGATATGGAATTATCAGAAAAACATCTTGCCCTTTTCTATCTTTTACCAGCAATTCCTGATTAACACAATGGAAGATTTCAGTATATCTATTGCATGGAAATGAAAATGTATTTACTTTACAAAAGCTTGTTACCAATAAAAAATCTGTTCACTATATAAATTTGAATTAGGTTTTCCATCATTTGTTAAAGCTACATGCTACACTCTCAGTTCTGTTGCATTTTCAAATATCTTTAATAATTTATACTTCATCGTATTACAATATTCTATTTAAAAAAAATGTTTTAGACTTAATCAGCTGAAGGCCAGCGGAAATGAAGACTGGAAGAGAAGAGTCGAGAGAAAAGATGACATTGTGGCATCCCCCGATGTGGTTAAGCTGAGAGAAAAGACTGGAGCAGCTGTGCCACGACCGTCTAGCATAGCTGATCGGCTCAATGAACTTGAGTTTTCTAAGAAAACCTGGCAAAACAGAGTGGAAGAAAGTGATGCCAAACAGTTCACTGTTGCTGCAAAAATATCAAGTGTGTTGCATATTATTTATTTCATGTTGGCCAAAGTGTTACTTTTTAGCAATTTCTTTAAACTAGAATTTTATCATAAATATCAAAAAAGTTATTGTGAAAAATGGCTGATGAAGAATTATCTTTCTTAAATTTAAATACAAGCTGAGAGTTCTCTGGCTTTCTCTATAACCTCTTCATATTCATAACAATCCTAAATCTGCATTTGTTAGTGCCTGCTGCTAGCTAACTGTTCTACCTCATTTTTCTACTTCTTTGTGCCGATTTTCTGCTTTATTTTGCATGATTCTAATTTTACTTTTTTATTTCTATTGAACAGTTTTCTTATTTTTACCTTTCCTTTCTTCCCATTCAGGTAATATAACTGAAAGCCCTCTGGTGAACAAACTTAAAAATTTACCTAAGAAGGATGGTAAATTGTTAACTTTCACCTTTAACATTCAACATATTGGCCTTAATAAATAGGAGAATGTATATTGGATAGTATATTAATTAGTATTTTATTATATGAATAAATAAAAAAAAAATCAAAAAAAATTTTCAAGCTGAGATAAAAGAAAAGATTACATGGTAACATTTTTTTTTATTTATCCTTTTGATGGCCACTGGGAATATATAAAATTACAGTGATCTATATCTAAAAAGCACACAGTACATTTTTATAATTGTCAATAGGAATATAAATACATTGAAATATCAAACTCATTTTAAGTAAATGAAAATAATATATATTTGTCAATTTATCTTCAGGTGAATGCATTTCTCCACTTGCCTCCCCAGTCACTCCAACTAAAGAATTTATTGCTAAAATACCACTTCCCAAGGACATCGTTCATGGTAAACTCATTCAATTTTATTTCACTTCCAAAATAGCAAGCTATTTGTCTAACTTTTTTTTTTACATTATTCATCATACATTATATGTGCACTTTGAATATGAATTTAAATTGTATCTTTTTTGTTAATTTATCTATCTCAATCTCTCAGATCCAACGGTAAAAATCCAGCCATCAAAACCGGTCTCAGAGAGCGAAGATAAACAGGAACCAGTCATAGTGGAAGTGCCTAATGTCAGTGAAGAGCTGCAGGAATTTTTCAATGTGAAATCCATTCATGAGATAAATGACAAGGTGGAAGTGACCATTGATGATTTTGATAATATTTTTATTGAATCTGAGAGCATGTAAGAATTTTTGTTTTTCCTTATTATACATAAAGTAAAAAATATTTTTATGATCGTGATAATTTATTGATCACTTTGGAAATCAACTTAATAATTATAAATATTATTCAGATTGTCCAGTTTCTTTGGTAAATTCATTGAGATCTCATCTCATCTGATTATCCATTCTTAAATACATCATTCAGTTTTCTTTCAAGATGCTAGTTAGTATATAAATAGCATACAATAAAAATTATTGTTATTTTTTTACCCTCATTTATCGCATAGTTTACAAGAAGTTGTATTTAAAAATTTGATCATTTCCAATGGGTGACTAAGCGACACATTGGTTGTAACTTCGATTTGCATGGGTTCACATCTACTTGTCCCTTGCATTCTGGGTTGTTTGTTGGTGTAGAAAGCACTCCACAAAAAACTCATCTCATTAGTGGTTACAGGATAATGAGTTCTCTTTGCTAACATTGGTGTCTCTAATATTTACTACACTTTCTCTTTCATTAGTTTATCATCCGTGCACAAGATCAGACCACAGAGAAAAACGAAAGCCAGTACCCACAACCCTCTGAAATTCATCAAAGTGGAAACATTAAATGAGTATCTGGAAGTGACGTCAGGAGTTGCTGAGAAAGAGCTCAGACGTGTCAAGAGGGAAGGATGTACGTTTTATCAAATGCTTGTTTTTTGTAAAGGCTAGATAAGCTCATTAAGCATTTAGTGCCTTGCCAATCTTCAGCAGTGAACATTTTTATTGACATCAGCTTTCTTTAGTGTTATTTCATGAATATCTATTTTACTGGTAAAGTAATAAATATGTATTGCTATCAAAGTTTGTGTTTATCAACTGATCAAGCCTTGTAATTATAAACTTTTAACACTAGTGAAAGAAGCTCGTTAATTTTTATCCTTTTTCATTACGGGAAATCATTTTAATTTAAAAAAAAAACAATTATTTAGTGAAATCTCAGAAATGAATGACAATTACATAAAACTTCTTGGATATAAAAAATTTGGAGGTAAAATTTTTTGATTAAATGTTATTTACAAAAATGTACGACCAAAAAGTTAAACCTTTTAGGGTTTAGGTGCACATTGGTTCTGTGGCTTATTTCCATTAAAAAAAGGAAATAAAAATCAACACGCAAAACTTTACAAAATTTTAGTTGAGATCTTTATCTTTGAAATTTAAACTGAAAATTGGCTTCAAAATTCACCCAGGTATAAACGAAGAGCTCATTGTATATATTTAATCCTATACATAGATAAACATCTTTATCACTTATTTCTTCTACTTTTTTTTGTAGATTGTTAACACTTTTTTAACACACATTTAATCTAAATACATTTACCTTTATCTGCATATTAATCTATAAATTAGCATAAATTTATGTTTAGGATTGGATTTTTTATTTAAGCATCAAAATTAAGAAACACTGATAACATTGTCATTTTCTGATAGAATTATATGAAATCAAATGCTTCATGTACAAGATAGTTAGAAATAAATCTGAATTTTTTTTTTTATAATTACCTGCTGTTTGAGAAAAAAAATCAAATTTAATTTTTATTTATTTTTAAAATTACAGTTTAATCCAAACTTTGATGCCATGTTTGTAAAACTAAAACTACTTTTCTTTGAAATGCTATAAAATGTTAATCCACCATTTGATGTGTAATTTTTTGCACAGTGGCTAAGGATGCTGGATTTGCTGAAGCCGCCTTGGCAGGCTTGGCAAGCAAAGAAAATTTTAAACAGGTGGAGTTGAGGAGAACAGACAGTGGTTCCACCGCCCATGGTATGGCCTTAGAGCCATTCAAAGATCTGATGCTATTTCATGTTAAAGGTTCATTATACATTTTCATAATTTTTTTTTTTTTAGCATTAAGATTATTTAACTAAACTATTTCCAATTGTCATGTTGTATGTGTTAAAATGTGTAAATAAATTTGTTTGATCAACATTTGAATGGTATTTATCATTTTGCAATATCTTTATAATTGGAAAACAATGACATTTTATAAACTTTAGGGCTACGTTTAATTTCAAAAAGTATTATTATAAACACTTAGGTCGTCGCACAGTCCAAACACGTTTAGTGGAGCCACACACTCGATCAGTAAATTCAGGAGATTGTTATGTGCTGGTCACACCAGACAAAGTCTTTCACTGGGAGGGTCAGTTTGCCAATGTCATTGAAAAAGCCAAGGTCAGTCTTCACTTTCTTTTTATTTGATTAAATATGTTACGACATGCATAATATTCATAAAAGATAAAAATACATTTAGAATACACAACTAAATTAGGATATTAATACATGTAATAACATATACTGCATTGCTATGACAATAAAGTGTGTTCTTGTTCAGATGCTTATCATACAAGGATCAATAAAATAAGGTATACATGTGTCTATTTTGTTTATGAACTTTGTTCCATTATACATGTGTATTTGGATAATATTGTATATGTATATATATATGTATTATGTAGGCTAGTGAGATAGCCAGTTGTATACAGACTAAAAAAGAATTGTGCTGTAAGAGAGCAACTGAAGTTCTCACTGTTTATCAAAACAAGGATCATTATGGGAATGGAAAATTATTCTGGTCATTACTAGAGGGAGACAAGCAATGCCAAGGTGTGCTTTACTCATTTTTTTTTTCATTTTTTTTTTGTTTGCTTTTTTTCAATTTTATAATTTTCTTTGTGAAAAAAATTAAAAAAATAAATAATCAATCTTTAACAGTATTATAATTTGTCATTCATTTATCTTTGACTTAACTGAATGATCATCAGTTTGTGGCCCTGAAAATGAAGATGAACTTTTTGAGGCATCCATCACCAAATCCAACATGATCTACAGACTGGAGGGCAATGCCTTGCTGCCATACACTCAATACTGGGGTGACCTGCCACGTTATGAGATGCTTCAGAAAAATGAGGTTATTATTTTTTTTTGTGTATCAGCATCTCTTTAAATTTAATACAGCAGATGCTTTGATTATGTTGCGGGGAAGGCATGCCGGGAAAAAAATCTTTTATCATACAATTTTATGAAGCTTTCAGTCATAATATTAAATAGTCAATCATATAAATTTATAGTAAATATAGTCAGACTTATTTAACAGTCAACAGACTTGGGTTGACAGCATAAAATCTCAAATGTTTAAACTTAATCAACTGTATCGCATTAGCAATACATTTATTTTTTTTTTTTGCTTTGTGCAGGTTATTGTGTTTGATTTTGGCACAGAGTTTTATCTGTGGCAAGGCAAGTCTGTGAACATGGAGCAGAGAAAGCTAGGGTTGAAGCTGGCTAAGCAGCTGTTTGAAAAAGGTTATGACTACACAGAGAGTGCAATAAACCCACTCTCACCCCTGAGAAGTGAGTCACATCGAGCTTGGGGGGCGTCTTTTGTTAACCAAAGAAAACAATTCCCTTGTTGTTATTATGGGGACAGGCGGTCGTGCGGTGTAGAGCGCTCGACTGCCGACCGGAGGATCCCGGGTTCAAATCTCAGTAAGAACCTTGGGATTTTTTCAGATCCTGGTGATAGTCCCCAAGTCCACCCAGCTTTAAATGGGTACCTGACTTTAAGGGGAGACTAAAGAAACAGGTGAATTCTACACTTCATCTGCCCTGATGACCCGTTAGGATTAAGGGAACTTACTTTACTTACTTACTTACTTGTTGTTATTATGCTGTAAATGACCTGACTAATCTTTTAATCAGCTTAGTTCTTTTTTTTTTTTTTTTTTTTTAATTAATACATGTAGTCGCATAATTTTGTACTTTTTTTTTTCTTTTTCAAAATATGGCAAAATTATGGGATGGGATACTCTCATGATATGTCATCCTGATGGTCTTGGGTATGAGTCCCGATGCCTTTTTTTGGGGGGTTTAGCTGGGATCTGGGGGATCTCTACATCCTCACCACTTCTCTTGGTAACAAATGAGAAATTGACATTAATGGGGAAAGTAAATGTGATTGCGCCTTTGGATAGCCACACCCGGTTCCTAGCAGGCCTACGCCTGCTTTAAAAAAAATATTGAAAATGAAAAACACAATATGCAATAGTAGGGTAGAAAGATAAGTATAGCTGATGTAAAAGTTGCTCAATGCAAATTACCCGGGGGGGGGGGGGGAATTAAACTTAATAAATTATTCTGTGATATATATTTAAAAAAAAATTTTTTTTTTTAGAATTTATAGATCATCATTTTGCTGTGTGGTTTTGTTTTTTTTATTATTTTGTGTCACAAATTTATTAGGAATGTTTCATAACTATTGTAAATATGTTTAATTAAGCTGAAGAACATGGTGGACTACCCCTGAAAGCAGACAAGAGGCCATCTTGGGTGATTTTTGGAAAAGTTAGTCAAAATATGGAAACAATTCTGTTTCGTGAAAAGTTTGCTGATTGGCCTGATTCATCTCGCATTATTGGCGTTAAAGGTCTAGATTTAATAGGTGCTGAAAATGTTAATGTAAGTTGTGCTTTTTTTTTTCTGATGTTTTAACAATATAATGTACATTTTATAGCGATTTTGCCAGCCAAATTTATATTAACGCACATTTTTTAATATTTTTGTGAAATTTAAGAAAGACATTTTGGAACTCAAGCCTTATGATGCAGGTCTCATGCTTCCACAAAATACCAGTCCAGTTACTTTGAAACTTGAGGGTTCAGATCTAGGTCGCGGGGTGAAGTGGTCTGAAGACATGCAGGGTTTTGTGAAGGAGCAGGACATCATCACCATAGATGTCACCACTTGGCACATCCTGGAGTACGAACATTCCAAGCTGCCTCAGGCCAGTCATGGCCAGTTCCATGAGGGGGATACATATGTGGTCAGATGGCAGTATATGATAGCATCAGCAAGTACGTATCCTGCTTTTTTTTTCAAACATGTTTTCACTGACTTTATTGACACAACGGCTTCTCATCTTTTTTCTCATCCTGTATCATCAAGCCAGTTCAAATGTAAAAAAAAATCAGTGTAAACCCTCTTTAATGATTTTAATTAACAACATTGTATTTTTACTATTAACAGTGTGAATTAGCGGTTTAAAGAGCTTCTTGTGTAATTTTTTTCAGATTTACGTAATGTCAAAGGTGCAGCTAAAAATATACCAAAAGGTAGAGAGAGGTGTGCCTACTTCTTCTGGCAGGGAATTAACTCCACCATCAATGAGAAAGGGGCATCAGCACTGATGACTGTAGAACTTGATGAAGAAAGGGGTCCCCAGGTAAACATCAGACAAAAAAATTACAATTTTTGAAAATTTTATAATTGCTGTTATTGATTAGGAGTGGATTATTTTGTTTGCTTTCATTTTAATGTTTCTAATTGTTAAAATATTTCATGAATTATTGTGTATTATATTAATACATGTATATGTATATTCTATCAGTAAATCATTATACATGTATTGTACTAAAATGAATACACTGTTACCAGCTTGGTTGTAGAGCCAATTGTAAAATTTTATTAATTTTTTTCTTTTTAAATTTGTGATGCTGATTAGCTGATCACATTTTCATAGACACAAACTTATTTCTTAGAAGTAAATTTATGAAAGGAATATTCTTATTCTAATTTTTATGCAACATTTTCTATAATGGAAAGTAAATTAATATTTGTGATATTAAAGGATCCAATAATAAAATAAAAACAACAATACCTTTTTTTTTTTATCTAGGTCAGAGTTTTACAAGGGAAAGAAATCCCTTGCTTCCTGAACTTGTTCAAGGGCAGGATGGTGGTGCATATCGGTAAAAGGGAGGATCCCACAACCAGCACTACTGGAGCCTGGAGATTGTTTTGTCTACGTGGGGATTATGATAATGAGTTGTGCCTTGTTGAGGTAAATATTATTTTGTTTCAGTTTACTCACATGGATGAGAGAATTCACTATTTGGTCTGAAAAGCTGACTTTAGTTTTTATCCAGTCAGGTTCTCGGGGAATAAGTGTCATGCATTATTGTTTTTTTTTTTTTTTTGTCAAAGTTAATATTAGTAAGCACCTGGTTCAAAAAAAAATCTCCTGGAAATAACTGAGGCACTTAATTCCTTTTAGCTTTATTAAGTAAGCATTGAATTGAAGAATATTTAAAAAAAAAAGTAAAGTTTCCTTAACCCTAAAGGGCTATTGTTGCAGATGTGTAGAATACATCTGTTTCTGTAACCTCAGCACATTAGCTTAGCTGCCTTTACTTCCCCAACTAAAGTCAGGTACTCACTTAAAGCTGGGTGAACTCGTGGAACTTTTACCAAGTTTCACTATGAACTGGGGAAATTCTCTTGGTTCTCAAAAAGGCTTGCATCACTCGGCCATCTGTCCCACTGAAAAATATTTAAATGTTCTCCAATTTTTGAAGATATTATTAGCAGAGTCGTATCTAGCTGGTGTGGTGCACTGTGGGAGTTAAATTATTCAGCTACCTCATCCAGATCTGAATAGAGCGAAAACAAAAAACATCCCTATATAGGCATACCTCTCTGTTTATATGCCCTGTATGTCTTAACATTCCTGTATAGGCATACTTCTTTGTTTATATGCCCTGTGTGTCTTAACATCCCTATATAGGCATACCTGTCTGTGGTATATGCACTGTGTGTCTTAACATACCTCTTTAGGCATACCTCTCTGTTTATATGCCCCAAGTGTCTGCTCAGCCAACACTATTTATGATTGTGTGACTATGATTTATTTACTTTCAGATTCCAGTAGCTATAAACCATCTACGCAGCAGGTCAACTTTTGTATTTTTAAATGTGAACACTGGCATGGTATATATCTGGCATGGAGCCAAGTCACCAAAACATATACGAGAAAATGCTAGGAAAGCCATGGAGCATATAAAAGAAAAGTGAGTTAGCAGAACACAATCAGCCTGCGTTCTGTATTAATATTTCTTCATTGCCTTCATGTGGACAGTATTTGGCTTATAAGAAACAGCTGGTTCTATAAATCCAAGTTCTTGATAATTATATTATTAATTAATTAATTATTATTAACTAGTCGTCCCACGTCGTATCATATGCCACCTTATCAATCAATATAAACAACACACTTGCTGTGATCCATCTTGACCCACTTTAAACAACATGCTTGCTGTGATTTTCCTTCTTCTCCCAGTACACTATAGTGTTTGTTTTTTTTTTCCACTGTCGCGAGTTGTCAACATATTAGGGAATTCCACAATTTATAAATAGTCTTGCGTCTCAAAATTGAGAATTATATATATATAGATAATTAATTTTAATATTAATGAAAAAAGTTCCTGTAGCTGTTAAGGGCCATTTGTGGCAGATAGAGTGTAGAATTCATCTTTTTCTGTAGCACTGCATATTAAGGGAAAGTGTGGTAAGAACTATGTCTAGCTGAAAGTGTGGTTAGCACAATGTCTAGCTGAATGTGTGGTTAGCACAATGTCTAGCTGCCTTTACTTCCCAAACTCACTTCAGGTATCCATCTAAAGCTGGGTGTTTTTGAGCGACTTCAACTAACTTTTACTATATCTTGTTCTCTCTGAGGCTTGAGCCTGGTACCCTCAACACAGCTGGGCCATCAATCACCTCCTATATTTAAGTTTATAATTTGCATAGCTTTAATGTTAAAGATCTTCAATTTTTCCAATCTTTAAAAAAAAAAAAATTAGTTGATTTAGCTTGAAATTATGGTTAAAAAAAACCAGACATTCGTAAAAAAAATAAAAAGATACCATTTAAGTCTATTTATTAGAGTCAATTAAAATAGATTTTAGACAACACTTTTAAGTCAGGGACACACCAAACTTATTTTGTCCTTTGCATAGATTTATAATCATCCACACATCTATTCCATCTATTAATCATTTATTTTTCTGGACATACCTTCCTTTTTTTTTTACAATCATTATTTGAGAACCATTGGTCTGTTATCTAGTTTATCCAAATAGCTAAATTAGAGGGTGTAAGTATCTGTATCTTCTTGACCTGTGTGAGGCACGACATTCAGTAGTCCAGTTCATGACATTCAGTTGTCCAGTTCATGACATTCAGTTGTCCAGTTCATGACATTCAGTAGTCCAGTTCATGACATTCAGTAGTCCAGTTCATGACATACAGTAGTCCAGTTCATGACATTCAGTTGTCCAGCTCATGACATTCAGTAGTCCAGTTCACGACATTCAGTTGTCCAGTTCATGACATACAGTAGTCCAGTTCATGACATTAAGTTGTCCAGTTCTATTAGAAAGCTTAGGTAGAGATATGGAGATATTTAAATGACAAACAAAGTTTGTTTTTAATGACATGGTAATATTGATTTCTGCTTTTATAACTTTGATAACTATTTCAGTGCACCATTAGAATTTAGTCTTCATAAGAATGCTGCACTGACCATCACTGAAGTTGAAGAAGGTGAAGAGAAGAAGGAGATCTGGGCAGCCCTGGACTGTAAAGACAGAAACCTTTACCATTCTTTATTAGCAGGTACTCACAAGATAAATTCTTTGTTTAGTATTTTACATGTAATGGCTTTAGTGTAAAGTATCTGATGGTTCCACTTCATTCGCATTTACTGATACAACCTTTCTAATATCAGCGGTATCAATACTAAATTTTTTTTTTATATGAAACAACTTATTTCTGTATTCAAACATTTAAATGAGGTCAATTTCTTGAATTGGAAAATAAATTAAGTTTAATTTGTTAGGTGACATAAATGTATTTTTACATTATTCCTAAAAAAAAAAGACAAAAATTATCAGACTAAATACTATGCACTATGCTGTTTTTTCAATTTTTACAAAAATCTATAAATGTAGCAAGTTACATTTTTAACATGTTTGTTTTATTAAAAACAGAAAAGGCATAATTTTTTAAAACTTGTTTTTGTAATTGTCATCTCCAGTTTTTCAGTGTGCTTATCTACAATAACATAAATAAAATGGATTTAGGCTTTAATACTATTGGTTGGTTATGGGGCTTATAGTTCTCAGTGGTTAAGACACTATATGTTATGTAAAAAATTGAAAGAAATTTATTAGTGTTTGAAAACGAGGCATATTTTTACTTGTGCATTTGACTCCTTTTGCTTTATTTAAAAATAATGATAGCATTGGTTTAGTGTATTTTCATGCTAAAGCTAGTCATCTAAGATTTAGAAAATGATCAATTGAAAGATAGAAATCTGTTAACAAATGAAATATGATTTTACAATAATAACCTTTCACAAATTTACTATGATAAAATATTTAAAACAATGCCTGAAAGTTAAAATTAAGTATTTTGTTAATCATTATTTTCTTTTCATACTCTAAACAGACCCAAAGCCATATACACACACCTTAAGATTGTACCATATGTCCAGTGTCAACTTGGTATTTGAAGTTCATGAGCAGTTGAATCCATCCAGGGTCCCAGACCTAACTACGCCTTACCCTTTCTTGCAGTCTGATTTGTATAAAGCTGCGCAACCAGGTAAAAGTACAGGCCATTTATTTTCCCCAATAACCCAACTACGACTATTCAAGAATGATATAGTTTAATAAAAGCATTTTAATAGGGAATTCCAAATTTATTTTTCATTGAGAATGTAACAGATGTTTGTACTGTCTGTTTAAACTGCTGTCATTTGCTCCTGAAATATTTTTTTTTTGTTTCAAAGCTTTATTCTTGGTGGACAATGATCATGAGGTCTACTTGTGGCAGGGCTGGTTCCCTGTTAGCTCTCAAGACACTGACAATGTCAACACAGGATCTGCACTTTCGCGGTTTAACATGGACAGAAAATGTGCCATGGAGACTACGCTGCATTATTGTAAAGGTGAGGACTATCACAGCCAGCAGCATTTTCACTTATGTCTTCATTGCCTAGTTCTAATACATTATTATCCAGCACATTAATAAAAAAGAAATGCAAGCTAGATCCCATTGTTAGTTTTGGTTGGTAAAATGCTTTGATTCACTGTTTCACCTACCTTTAAAAGTTTGGCCAGAGAAATATTAATTAAATCCTGTTATTATGAGCTAAATTGCATACATTATTTAAAATATGTTTTCAAGGCTTTGTCCAGTATTATTATTTCGATGGTATATATGGATATGTGAACTAAAATATTTATATACATACTGCTATTAGATATTATAAATATTGTTCAATAGACTTTATAAGATGCAATATTTTAAATTCTTTAAAAACACACTGTTAAAGTTGTTTTTTTTTACAATTTTGTTTTATAATTTTTTTTAAATTCATCAGTCAAAAATCCATCTCACCCGCCACCAGCCTATCTGGTATGTGCTGGCGTTGAACCAGAATGTTTCACTTCCCTGTTCCCAGTCTGGATTGTGGACACCATTGTACAGGACATTTCATTAGAGGTTAAAACTTTTTCTTATTTCATTGGTCTGACCCACATGTTTAATTTTTTTATATTGTCACTTTGAAATTTAATTGAATACAAGCATTTATTTGTCTGATCCATTCTTAAAGAAAAGCTTTTTAATATGTTATCAGAATTAATATCTAGATACTACTCTTTTGCATTTTAAGTTAGTACTATCAATTATTTAATTATAAATTCAGATTTTTCATTTCCTTTAAAATATTTTACTAACGTATGTATTATGATATTTGGTTGTGGTAAAGTCTTTTTTTTTTTGCATCTTAAACACTTTGTTTAAAAAATAAATAAAATTTTGTTAATGGAACTAAAGTAACTTCAACATTAACATAGTCGCTAGTACATGTATGAAATACATTATAATTATAAATTGTCTTTTCTTTGTCTTCAGGAAGGAAGGCTAAAGGGATATCGAGAAAAAGTCTCAGATGTGCTCCACAGACTGACTAAGACTAAGTACACTCTTGCTGAACTACAGGAACGTCCATTACCTGAAGGCGTTGACCCGCTAAAACTGGAATCCTACCTAGAAGATATTGAATTTGAGGTAAATTGAAAAATTGAAATGTTGTAAATTAGGAAAACAAAATATATGTACATGTATATGTGATTGGTTGTGCCCGTTTGTGGTTGAGAAAACTTTTCCTAACTTCCAAATTGACAATTTGTCTCAAACAGCCCAAGCACTCACTGCTGTGTGTATATGCCACTCACACACACAAAAGAAAAATATTACAAAGACCTAGCAGTGATTCCATTTGTAACTCCAAAAAAGACATTCTTCACAATAATTAAATGTAATTACTTACATTGAATAAAAGTAATTACAATAGCATTAATTATTACGCTAGATTTTTTTTTTTTTAGTTTTTGAAGTAATCATCCAAGTTTTCCATTATTTCTTATTGCTTTGATATATATGTGTAAAGTCCCTGTAAGGATGAGATGAAATCTCTAAGATCCTATAAACCACTTAAGGGACGGTTTTTATGGTGCCCTTCTTTCATCCCCACCATAGCCGATAGTGCAATGGCCATGGAGGCACCACGGGAGATATATCGGGAACTTGAGCCAAGACCTGAAAAATTTCCTTGGTCCTCACCGGAGATCGAACCAGATACCTTCAGGTCGAGCGCGTTACCGCACGACCATCCGTCCCCTCCTTTGATATATAAGTGCTTTGGATAAGAAGAAACTATGTGGAATGAATGATGCTTCAAAGTACAACACCTTTTAATCAAAGATGATCTGTATATTAAACTCAGCAAATATAAAATTCTTATGCCTGCATCATTTTTTCCACAGGAAATCCTTGGCATGAACAGAGAAGAGTTTTATGCTCACCCTGCATGGAAACAGAGACAGTTGAAGCAACAGGCAAAACTTTTCTAGGCTGACACTGACATTGTCCAGTGAGTCCATTTGACAGAGAATGTCTGTGCCAACCCAGGACAAGTTTTAATTGAATGTACAAACAGAGGTGAACCCGAAATGCCTTTGCCATACCAGGACAGGTGTTCCGCAGTTTCTGTGTGAAAGTTTTAAAAGATTTCCTTAATGATGGGAAACTGCATTACCACAAGGTGAACTAAAAAAAATCAGCATTTATACTGGCAGAAGAAATTCGAAAAGCAGAGTTGGAAAAATATTTAAAATGGAAGGATTATTTTTGTTTCACTGTCACAGCATTTGTGGTCCATTTATTCTGGACACACATGGTACATATTTCTTGTTTATAATCTGGGAGCTTACAATGAGTGTTGATGAACAAGGAATGTTATTCTAAAGCGTATGTCATAAATCATGAATAACTTGTCGTATCTTCATCAAACTTTTCAAAGATTTCTAATGTCACTGATCTTTCCAGTTTATTAGTCGTCTGTTTTGTGTGCTGAAAATGTGTCTTTCTTCTCAGGAGTATCAAGGATGTATAATAATGAATCATATATGAAGAGATATTATGTATATAAATATATATTTACACTAATGTATTAACAATGACATATTATCATAAGGCTTTATAGCAATAATGTATCTAATTTAGTGTGTTATTTCAAATGCATGATTTTAAAAAAAAAAAATCAATTTTGAAGAAAAATTTTTTTCTTTTTACCAAATTTCAAATCCACTTTTACATCAGGTCATATTATGTTTTCATTTTTTTTTTTTTTCTCCATTTGTTTCCTGTCAGTATTAATGTGTAATGAACATTCTCAAACAATTTCTTTCAGAGGTAATTACTAGCAACTAATTATCACTTTGAATTAAGCCATTGTGTATGTTCAATGTCTTTCCAATTAAATATTATGTTATCAGGGAATCTTGATTCCTTGTGAAATCTTTTTGTTCTTACCTTGGCGCTCAGAATGGCTGTGAAATTATTATTAATATTTTTTTTTAAATAACAAAGTGGGTTTGAATATAGTTTAATAACTTTGATAGCTTTATTGCTTTTTTTTTTTCACTTATATATATATATACATGTATATATCTAATAGTTAAGAAAATGTAAAGTTGATTTTCAGTGTGCCCAATATCGGCACTCTATAATAATTTTTGTCACAAAAAATGTTATATATAAAAACAGGCCCTATTGTCAGAATTGTTTTCAATGACGACGAATGTTCTGTTTTTTTTTTTATTTATATTAGTGAAAAGATTTGGTTTTGCTTGCTTGATCTAAATGGGATCTTTATTTACATCGTGGGTTTTTTCTTTTTAATGAGATGCATTGTCTTTTTGAAACGGCTTCGTAGAGGATAAATAGTTCATCTTTTAATGAGTTTCAACAACTTTCCAAATCATCTGTCAAAAGTGTGGGTCATATACATTGATTCCCTTTATTAAAACTGCAGACAAAAATCAATTTTCTTCTGTCAGGTGTGTTTCCAGGTTTGTCTTTTTGTTTCTAAAAAACAATTGAAAAAAAAAAACAGATGTGCTGAATTTCAGGAGCACTCACATCTATATTGCATCACTGAACATTAAACCTTTGTTAATATATTTTTCTCTTTGGAAAATTTTGAGATACACATTTACTATCACACCCAAGATAAACAAGAGCTTTTTCTAGTACACCTTATAGGCTGCTACAAAAAATAAAATATGTTCATTTATAATACACCGTCAAATAATGGTAATAGTTTTTATTTAGAAAGAAAATGTTGTGATTGCTGCAACCTTTTTCACTTGTATTATTTTTTTTTTAGTGATTGTTTTGAAAATATTTCTGGACACTCAAACTAGGTCATAACACATAGCTATATATCTTAGCTAAATGTACATATCGGAATTTATAATCATTTTCTTTTCCTTCTATTTAAAAAAAATAATAAAGTACTTTGTTCTTTTAAAATATGAAAATCATAGCAGTAGAAAGTATACTAATGTAAATACTATTTGGTGATTATTCCGAGTCTCATAACAATGTTATCTAAGTCGACTAAGTACTTCGACATTTATGACATCAAAATAAACTACTAAATGTTTCAAACATACTTACCTTGTGTTTTAAAATCCTGCTTCCTATGCATCATATTTTTAAAGTGTTAATAACCTTTACACACAGTTATGTTTCATTATCTTTATGATTACTTTTAAATCTTTTCTGTATTTATTTACTCAAATATCAATTTGAAAAAAAAAATGAATTTTACAATTAAAAAAATTTGACAGTTTTTATAAAATATTTCAGATTTTTGTTTCTTTAATTTGTTTTTTTTCCTCCAAACTTTTGTTCAAATAGTCCCAAATTAATCAAAGGTTGTATGTGTGAATTGAATTTGATATTTTGTCACCAGTAGACTGACCGCTTCAGGTCCAAGAAGTAGGTTGTGAGGGTAGAGTTCTGATTTTTTTATCAAATGCATAAAATGAATTTATAATTGGAATGCCTCTAAGTAAATATGAAATATTTTCTCATCTTTATATACAAAAAAATGATATATAATATATATATAAAGCACTGTTTTCCATTGTAAATAAATTGGCAAACTATAAAAATGTGTTCATTATTTGCTCGTTTTTTCTGTGATGTTTTCAGAATGCTGTAACAGCAAAACAATCCAACATGAGGCAGTTTAACGTCTGCCAATCCAAACGTGAAAAGATAACGGTTTTTTTTAAAATAATATTGTTAAAGTCACATGAATAAGTCTAGGTGACACGATGTAGGCCTACCGTAGATCTAAACTAAAAATACTGGTCACAGAATTAAAGGACAAATAGTAGTAGAAGTCTCATAATTGTTTGGCCTTTTTTTTTATATTCGGGAAATAATTGTAAAAAATACGTTTATCCGACAAATAGTGATTTTTTTCAAGACTTGTACAGATAAGCGAAAGTGAGAACAAAGCTTAAGTCTTTTAAAAGTTAAAAAAGTATACAATGCAACAAGACACGATAAAAACAGTTTTTAAAACCGTTTTCAAATATATATTTATATATTTCATTTTTGGAATGCACATGTGTGTACCGCTGATTAGAGTATTAGGCCTACCAGCGCGCGGTAATCACGTGCCAACAAAGATCTCGATCTAAAAATGTAGTATTGATAAAAGGGAAGGAACTGATTTATTAATGCCGTTCGTAATTGTTAAGCACGGCTATATCCCTTAATTAGTAATGAGAATTTTTAAAAATCATATTTTTTACAAATAAAAAATTAATTAATTGCAAAAGGAATTATTGAATCTTGCATTGTCTGAAAGCAAAAACATGTATGCAAAATGTCACTAAAATGAGCTTCAAAAATCGATTAAAAATGTTCCCCTAATAAATTATTAAATATACAGAACTTTTGAGATAAGAATACGGTTAGAAAAAAAAAATTAGTTATTTATTTTTTGAAAAAAAACAACAATAAAAAGTGAATTAAAATGTAAAAAAAAAAATAAAATTATTAGACCAAAGAAATAATTATATACATTATCATTACAAAAATAGAAGCATTAATTAAAAACCCTATGAGCCTACTGGACTAAATTTGATGGTGGTATACATTAGTTCCTAGATTGCAGGAAATGAATAAATTATCTAGATGGGCTCGATCATTCCCCCCAAGCAGAGGTGTTGTTGACCAGTCTGAGTAGGACGCACTGAAAACTGAAATTGGACGTTTAGATTTCTTTGTCCCATAGGATGATCCGAGTTTGCTATCTTTGTCACCCCTCCCCTCCCCCCCCTTCCCCTTTCTTATCACATCTGACATCTTCAGTGCAGTAATCTCTAATACATTTCTAAATATTTTCATCGCCACCAGAATAAAGAAGAGCTCCGAGGTAGTGAGCCAAGCCTGCAGCATACACGTCGTATCGTTTACACTTGGCTTTCTTATCGAAGTTCTCTACAGAATCATCAAAATTACAATCTTCGTCAGCCCCCCCCCCCATGATTACGTCACCCTTGATAAGCTACTCACAACAAACTACGTACCCGCCCCCTTTACGCGAAGCGTTCATGAAGCGTACGTCAAAGCAATGATATATTTCTAACATTTCCTATCAACCTAAGCGCCTGCATTATTCAGCCTTAAAATGCACACAATTTTTTTTTTTCAAAACGGCTGGAAGAAATGTTAAGCACCCATACATTTTATCTACTCATTGCGTTAAGTATCTTGGGCGATTTGAGATTCGGCCTGAAGCGTTCAGTGTTCACGTATTTGAAGCTATTTGTGGAAAAGTATCCCCCCCTCCTCACTGAATCACCTAGAGATTGCTGTTAAATGGCGAAATAATGATCCGATTGGCCAAATAATGATCCGATTGGCCAAATAATGATCCGATGTCAATGTTATCAAACACCATATCAAGTTAAACTTCTAATTCTGGATTGGATTGTAAGCAATGTAATTTTGCAACAGAATCGTAAGTGGAATTCCACCGAGTGTCACCGGGAGTAACGATTTACGTGCCGATTGCCGCAGCCAAAGATGAGCAGTTTTGTTTGTTCCAGATAGCTACTAACTTTAACCAGGACGAATTGCTTAATAGTAGCAGTTCTGCTGAAGTAGACAGATATATCTTGAAAATAATTCATCAAAAATGCTGTCATTAGCAGTCTACCCAAGCATTAAGAAACTATACCTGCAACTGAACACTGGACTTACGGCTAGTGCTGCAGTTGAGCGACTGGTTTCATTGGGTGGGCCTGTTTTTTATGCCATTACGTTCTAAGCTAAGCAATGATCATTTTGAAATGATGGCCCTCTTACGTGCTGCCAAGTGGTGAAGTGATTAGCATTAAAATTGTGCTTTAACAATGTATTCTATTGTTTTTACATTTTTTTTAAAACTTGAGAAACTTGCACTCATTATATTTTAAATAAAAACATTTTGTTGTTCTCAAAAGTATTGGTATTGTATCGGTATCGATTTTGGCAATACATTTTTACTTGAGTATTTGTATTGGTATTGGCGATACTGTTTTCATGAAGTATTGGTATCGGTATTGACGATACAATTTTAGAGTATTGTTAACAACCCTGCTTATATTATCGCCCAGTTGATGCGCATGCGCGATCATCAAAGAAATTAGATATGTCCTAGGTCATAATTATTTCGTAGAATAGATAGTTCGCCCGCAGACCGCAGTTTTTCATGGGGTAGGTTTTTAAAAATGCGCATCTAATTTACACTGCAGTATAGCATGCTGCTTCTTTATAAAACTTACTAAAAGATGTTTAGTCTAAGTGAAAAGCTCCACATGTTATAGTATTTGTAATCAGATATTATTTATTTCATAGCTATATTGGCGGTGTTGAAGAGTGTCTCCCGTTCCTACAGAGCGCCGGGGTGAGTGTCGCTACATCTAAACAATAAGGTACACGCAAAAAAATTCTCATTATACTACTCAAGAAATTTAACTCGTATTTTATTAAGGCAGACGACAGTAATAACTGAGTTGTGTCCTTTGCATCGAAAAAATTCATTAAAAGATTATAATTATTAACAAATTTTTTTTTTTATTATTTATTTTAGAAAATCGGTTAGTTTTAAAAACTTTGTACTATTGTTATTTGAAATGTTTTGGGGAGATTAAACACTCGCAGATTGTGTAACAAAAAGGAGACAAATAGCGCATCTTACGGATACTATAAAAGAATAAATAATGAGTAAACATGCATCCAAATGATTTAACCGAAATATTGAGATAACCATATGTATTTATTAATTCAAGGGCTATAAACCCTTAATTGAAGTAATACTATTGCCGAAATATATTTTCCACTGTCATGAAAATGTATCTACTCGAATGAGCATTTTTGTAAATGTTTATTTGATAACAATAATTGTAATTATGGCGATTTTTTTTGATGTAGTATTTCCATATTGGCGCATTGACATAATTTAGACAACATATTGACTAATCTAACACCAATTTGACACAGTTTACGTTCTACTTTGAGTGCAACCTGTTCCACCGAGCACAACTTAATAACAGCAAAATAAAAAAAATTGGGAGCAACACAGTGCCCACGGGTTTTGAGCCCTAACAAGTTTTCTAGTTGCCCCTTCTCTCGTCCCCCCCCCCCCGGCCAAAAAAAAAATGAAAATAAAATACAACAAAAAGAACACTTTTGAAATCTCTTTTTTAATTAGTATAACTTTTAAAAAATCTGATAATAAACGAAAATACGATTTTTTAAAAATTGTAAATAAATTGATACACTACAAATACATTGGTGAACTACAAATACATTGATACACTACAAATAGATTGATACACGACTAATATATTGGTGAACTACAAATACATTGGTGAACTACAAATACATTGATACACTACAAAGCTACATCTAAACAATTAAGTATACACAAAAAATTCTCATTATACTACTCAAGAAATTTAACTCGTGTTTTATAAGGGCGGACGACAGTAATAACTGAATAGTTTCCCTTGCATCGAAAAATTCATTAAAAGATTAAAATTATTAACAAATTTTTTATTATTATTTATTTTAGAAAATCGGTTAGTTTTAAAAACTTTGTGCTATTGTTATTTGAAATGTTTTGGGGGAAATTAAACACTCGCAGATTGTGTAACACAAAGGAGACAAATAGCGCATCTTACGGATACTATAAAAGAATAAATAATGAGTAAACATGCATCCAAAGATTTAACCCAAATATTGAGATAACCATATGTATTTATTAATTCAAGGGCTATAAACCCTTGATTGAAGTAATACTATTGCCGAAATATATCTTCCACTGTCATGAAAATGTATCTACTCGAATGAGCATTTTTGTAAATGTTTATTTGATAACAATAATTGTAATTAGGGCGATTTTTTTGATGTACTATTTCCATATTGGCGCATTGACATAATTTAGACAACATATTGACTAATCTAACACCAATTTGACACAGTTTACATTCTACTTTGAGTGCAACCTGTTCCACCGAGCACAACTTAATAACAGCAACATAAAAAAAATTGGGAGCAACACAGTGCCCACGGGTTTTGAGCCCTAACAAGTTTTCTAGTTGCGCCCCACCCTCTTCTGTCATCCCCCCCCCCCCGCCAAAAAAAAATGAAAATCAAATACAACAAAAAGAACACTATTGTATAAGTGAAATCTATAACTTTTTTAAAAATATGATAATAAACGAAAATACCATTTTTTTTATAATTGTAAATAAATTGATACACTACAAATACATTGGTGAACTACAAATACATTGATTCACTACAAATACATTGATACACTACAAATAGATTGGGGAACTGCAAATACATTGGTGAACTACAAATACATTGATACACTACAAAGCTATGTCTTGCATTTATTTAGTAAAGTTCCCTTCTTAGCCCTAACGGGCCTTCGGGGCAGATGAAGAGTAGAATTCATCTGTTTCTGTAACCTCGGCATATGAAGGGATTGTGTGGTTAGCACAACGCCCAGCCGCCTTTACTTTCCCAACTTAAGTCAGGTACCCATTTAAAGTTGGGTGGACTTGTGGGCCGACTTTCCATGGGCCTCACCGAGGATCGAACCCAGGACTCGACAGTCGAGTATCTACACCACTCGGCCATCCGTCCCACGCATTTATTTATGTTCAATAAAAATATTTTTAATATTTAACCTTTTCCATTTAAGGAATTAGACATGGTAAAACAAAAGACGCGACAAACAAAAACTGATGGTAAATTGACACATGGAAATAAATAATACCGATAGGAAGATGACACTTGAGAAATTATAGGTCACGTGACTTCGCCCAACATTAGAATCAGACTCATGAAAACAATGCCATAATTACAAAACAACAACAACAATAACAATAAGATCACTGGATGAACATTTTTTTTTAAAACGACACTGAATAAAAGTTCATATGAGATGAATATTTAAAAAAAATAACAAATGCACTTAACTATCACATGAAAATCAATATTTTTGGCAACATTGACTGTACTAAATGTTCACAGGAAAAGAATTTTGTTTATTTAATAACAAATTTATGTACTAAAAAATCTCATACAAATATTAGGAATTATTTTTTATTTAAAAATTTCCTAAGAATGAATATTCTTACATACAAGAATAACATTCCGTACATTTCTCATAAATCTATACCAGTGTTTCTTAAATTATTAATGCCTGGCCATCTATTTTAAAACCTGTTTTGTTTTCGCATCCCAGCACCAAGAGAGATAATTGTTCAGTGATCTTGTCAAGTGGTTGGGCTTATCTCTCTTTGAGACGGCCATGATAAGGGTGATAATATGAGGAACATCTTCAACCAGTCTATTTTTTTTTAAATGTTGTGGCTTCATTAGCTGTCGTCAAATTCAAGAAACTTGTTACCTTGACAAGTTATACATTGACATTGTCTCATTGGGTAGCCCACAGGCCAGTGATACAGAAGTCCTACCGACAGGAGGCGCTTTTTATATTCATCCATGTCAAAACAAACGGGAATCGAGTCCCAGTGAGTTGGACAGACCTGTGAATTGTAGTCCCTGTGTAACAATAACCTTTTAATTGATTCTGGAATAGGAAGTGCGTTGATTCTTTGTGACCTTGCAGTGCCTGATCCAATTGCAGACGAGACAGTGACGTAGGCCAACTTGACCAGTGGCCAGGGTTGACTGTATAGGCCAAGAGTCAGAGTCTCCATTTCTCTGCTGCAAAAATAAATTTCTTCGCTTGGTTTGTCACTTTTCGTAAAAATGTTATTGATGATTAAATATTTCAATATGCCATTGTTATTGCTATACACAGCTTTCATTAAAGAACTTTCACTAATTTCATCTGGACCTCCACCCCCAATGTATGGCTCCACTCCATGGGATATAAAATAATGTACGGTGCTGTTCTTGCTCATTTCAATAAAATAACAAAAATCTGGCATATTGACACAACAATCTTCTACATTGACTCCTTTTTTTATCAATAACTCTAGTAAAGCTATGTTTCTGTTTAGTAGTGCTACAGCAAGAGGTGATACCGGACTACCTGTACATTCAATGTCCGCCCCTGACTGTATTAGATACTCTACGCAATCCATTTGATTATTTACCGCTGCACTACTCAGAGGAGTAACACCGTCGTCATCTGCCAGGTTGAGGTCAGCTCCGTTCTGTACAAGTAGCTGAAGACATTTGCAGTGCCCATTCATGGGGGCATATTTCAACGCCGTACTTCCGTCGTGGGCTCTATGGTTGACATCAGCATTGGACATTAGCAGCTGTTGTACGCAGGACGATTTCCCTAGCTTGGCTGCGCAGATCAAAGCCGTGCACCCTTCTTGTACGGGTTGGTAAACTTTCGCTCCTGCGGCAATGAGCGCATTTAAATGCACCTCGTATCCGTTGTAGGCTGCCATGGACAGTGCGGTGACGCCGTCTGAAGATACACCGTTAACTTCCACACTCTTTTTCAAAAGAGTGGCGAGGACTGAATAATTCGCATTGTCGGCGGCCAACATCAAAGGTGTTAATCCGTTGACATTCCCCTGATTGGCTGATGCGCCGGCCTGGGTGAGCAGCTCAACTGACTTAATCCGCGAGTACTGTATCGCTGCAATGAGAGGTGTTTCGCCATCTTCCATGGTCTGGTTGACATCTGCCCCGTGGTCTACCAACAGTTTAACACATTCATATGAAGATAGTTTAATGGCGTAGATCAAAGCTGTATTTCCAAAGCTGTCCACGACATTTAGCTTGGGTCGCCATCTCAGTAAGTATCTCACGGAATGTTCTGACTGACAGTACATCAAGGGAGTTTTGCCCTTCAGGCAACGCTTCTCTATATCCGCACCGCTGTTTAAAAGTTGTTCAATACAGTTTTGTTTCATAGACTTGATCGCAATCATCAATGGAGTTAACCCCTTCTGGTCCACACTGTCCACATTAGCTCCGTATTTTACAAGAAGTTTAACGTTTTGTACACTTCCGATTGATGCGGCAATATGGAGGGCAGACCGACTTTTATAATCTGACCTATTGACATCAACGTCTTTCTTTAAAATGTAGTGGACAGTCTCAGTGCGCAAATGTCTTAAAGAAAGCATTAAAACATTTTCACCGGAACTATTTGTTGCATTCACCTCCGACTCGTACGTTATGAGTTTTTTTACGCACTCGTCATTTTTATACCGTATCGCGTTAAAGAGAGCAGTCGTGGCATCACTTTTAGCTAAATTAACACCGGCTCCGGCATCCTTAAGGACTTGCAGTATCTCTACATCTCCATTGACAGCAGCAATCATCAGCGCCGTATCACCGTTTGAGTTAGCAGCATGCACATCCGCCCCACCTTTAATCAATTCAATTGCACAATCAAAACGCCTTTCACTTATTGCCATTAACAAAGGTGTCATGTTGTGGTGGTCGCTGATATTTGGTGACGCCCCTACATGTATTAAAATTTGCACGCATTCCGTAAAACCTTTTTCCACAGCTAAGAATAAAGCTGTTCTTCCAACTTTATCAGTGATTTCCAAATGTTGTTTAGCCCGTGACAAAATTGCAACACACCTTACTGAGCCGCATAAGCTGGAGTACATGAGAGCAGTCAAACCTTTGTTACATTTTATGGAGCCATCAGCGCCGGCGTTGAGTAAGACTGACACACAGTCGTGGTGCAAGTAGAGCGTGGCGATAATTAAAGCAGTTTTGCCGACATTGTTGACAAGGTCTAAAACTTCTTTGTCGCTTGATAACAGCTTCAAAATGTGGGCATTCCCGTTTATAGCTGCATAATGCAATGCCGTGTTACCTTGGTTATCTTGTATCGCAGGCAGAGAATTGCAGTCCAGTAGATATTTGGTGCACGCTGAGAACTGACTTAAGTCTTGGGATGGAGTTTGGTTGTCAGTGTCACTTGCTTCACAAGTAGATTTTGACTCGGCTTCTTTATTGACCCCAACTGACCTCATTAAGGCAGTAACGCCTGCACCGTTTCCAGCATTCACATCGGCACCAGAAGATATCAGAGCCGTGAGGCAGTGGAAAAAACCTCCAGAAGCTGCAACTATTAACGCGGCATTGCCTTCATTGTCTTGCATATTGACATCCGCTCCTCTGTCCAATAGCAGTTTGACACATTCAACGTGACCATTACCACATGCCATCATCAGGCAAGTTCTTCCTGTTCTACATTTAACATTTACATTAACTCCTGTGTTCAATAATAGCTCCACGCACGGCAAATGATTATGTAAAACAGGGGTTCGTTCTGGAAGTTTCTCAGTATTATAAAAAGTCAGAGCGGACAGCAGTGACTCTACACATTTGATGTAACCCCCTGAGGCCGCGTAGCTCAGTGCTGTGTAACCTGGTTTGTCTGATAAATTAACATTGGCGCCAGCAGCGATTAAATGCCTCAAACATTCGAATTTATTTTCTTTAGCCGCCAACATCAAAGCGGTGGTTCCCGATTGGTTTTGAATATTCACGTCTGCTCCTAATTCTATAAGCCTCTGAAGACATTCAGGCTTATTGGCCATTACTGCATGGATCAATGCAGTATTTCCCTGTTTATCCAATAAATCTATATCTATGTTATGGTTGCTGAGTTCTGATAATATTTCAGCATTACTGTAGCGTGCAGCCACCATTAAAACCGATTCGTTATTTTCACCGAAGTTTAACAAATTTATAATAGAAGAATGATTGATAAGAATTTTAGCAATATTGTCATCTTCAGCTGCTAAGGCCAAGTGAAGGGCAGTCGTTCCTGATTTATTCTTCCTGTCTACCTGGCATCCAAATCGAATCAACTCTTTCACACAGTTTAGATGATGGTTCCTTGTTGCCAGCATAAGTGGTGTCGCTCCTAGCCTGTCAGACCAATTGACATTCGCTCCGTAGAGAATTATAGCTCTCATGCAGTGTACACGTCCTTTGACTGCGGTCCTTGCTAGAGCCGTCATGCCCTTATTATCCACAAGATCAACACTGGCCCCTGCAGCGAGCAGTATCTGGACACTTTGAAGGTGGCCGCCTTTGGAGGCGTACATAAGGGCGGTGACACCTTTCTTACTTCTTTTATCGAAGTTTGCCCCAGACGCCAATAATATTTGAACGCATTGGACTCTGTTGTAGAGAGCCGCCAGGATAATTGGAGATTCGCCGCTGCAATCCACGGCGTTCACCGCTGCGCCGCCTTCAAGGAATGAGTTTAAACCAATGTGGTCGCCCATTTTTGCAGCGAGAGCCAAGTGCATATTTCGTGCGCACATAAGGCGATCTTCTGGGGATCGTGAGAGTGAAAACGATGTATTGGTCGTCGCGTGATGTGAGTCTAAACACTGTCGTAATAAGTGCCAATCGCAATCCGCCCCTGCAGCTATAAGAGCCTGAGCACTAGAGAGGTGATTATGTTGAGCAGCGAGGGTCAGAGGCGTGAGACCAAGGGAGGTCGTTACGTTCAAGAGCGCGCCGCTTTGCAAAAGAGCTTTGAGACATTCTAAATGTCCGCATCTAGCTGCTTTTGTCAGGGCAGTGTCACCAGTGACGTCGGAAATGTCTACATCTGCACGAGCCTTGAATAACACCTGTAGACATTCTATTCTATTGAGACACGCGGCTACCATGATAGCAGTCTCGTTTTTATCGTTCGTCTGGTTTACGTCTACCTTTGCGTCAATCAACGCTTTGAGACAACTGATGTGGTCGTTAGATACAGCGAGCATCAGTGGAGTCATTCCCGCATTGTTTAAAATATGCATGGCTACATTGTGAATGAGAAGTAGATTTAGACAATCAATGCAACCTTCTTCAGCAGCTGCATGTAGCACAGTGTTGCCAACATGGTCGGTAGCATTTATCTTTGAACCTGACACCAAGAGAAGAAGAACAATATCTCTATGTGTTGAACTCGAGCAGGTTAACGCATAAGTATCTTCTCTATCGTCGAGGCCGCATAGGTCTGGTCCGGTTATAGAAGAAGGCCGCCAGCATTTTCTTCTCACCGCATAAAAAAGGGCCGTACATTTGCGATTATCCGCTTTGTTGATATCAGATCCGTAATGTAAGAGCAACTTGACGCAGTCTTCGTGACCGGCTGCTAACATCAAGCCGTGCTTCCGTGTTCGTTTTGTATGTTTACATCAGCGCCGACTTCTAGCAACTTTAGAAGGTGTTCGTATCTACCGCACCTGGCGGCGCACATCAAGGCAGTCATACCGTCACTGTCACGTGTGTTTATAAAATATCTCAGGCCTCGAGCGATTTGCTTATCGGAGGCCCATCCGACCAAAGTCAGGAAAACGTCTAGATGCCCGTTCTTTACCGGACGTAAAACGGGGCATAGGTCTCCTAAAATATACCCGTCAGTGCAAGCCGTGAGTAGAACATTAACACACTCGACCTGATTATATTCCGCCGCTGTTATCAGGGGCGTGACCCCATCACAATTTAATTTATTGACTTGGGCTCCGAATTTCAGTAAAATTCGAACACATTCAACATGCCCCATTTTAGCACAAAATGTCAACGCTGTGTTCCCTTTAGCATCGCAAGTGTTGACCTCCGATCCTATATCCAGTAAATATCGAACAATGTCTGAAAATCCTTGCGCGCAAGCCTCCATCAATGTGGTATGGCCGTTTTGTGTTGTAAGATTAACATCGCAGCCAGATTCAATCAGCTTTCTAATTTCGTCCAAATCATTTTTTCTTACTGCGTCATTTAGAGGTAAATTGGATGGAAGATTGTCGTCTGCTATTGTAGACGTCATTTCACATTGTACTTCAAAGCTTAAATTGAATGCCTCGTTGCTCACCACTTGTGCTTTCCTTGCACTGCACACATTTGGACTTAATTTCCGACACTCTATCAGATTTAGAATTCTTTCTACACATCCCATTTTACAAATCAAATCAAAAGGCGTTTCTCTCAAGTCATTCGCTTTAAACAGGTCAGCCCCAGCATTTATCAGTGCCGTCAAAGACTCCTCGTGATCTCCCCTCGCTGCCGCCGCTGCAGCTGTTCTATTGAATAGATCAACGGCGTCCACGTCTGCGCCGCCCTTGATAAGCTCTTCAACGCAGCCCAAGAACCCGTTCGCAGAAGCGTTTATCAAAGCTGTGACCCCTTTTAAGCTTCTCCTCTCCACGTAAGCTCCAGCGGCTATGAGCTCTCTAACGCAGTCAGGCCTATCTTTCAATGCAGCGATACTCAGTGACGTAACACCGTCGTCGTTGGCTATGAACACAGAAGCTCCGAACTCGAGAAGAACCTTTAAACACTTGAGGTATCCGGCCTCGGCCGCCATATAAAGCGCCGTGTTTCCTTTCAAGTCTTGAATGTTTAGGTCAGACCTATTTTCTGCCAAGTACTCGACCACTTCACGATGGCCGTTTTGAACAGCGTGCATCAAAGCTGTCAGTCCTTGCCTGCACTGACAGTTGACGCTGTCACCTGATGTGACACATAACCGGACTGCGTGGGCGTCTCCCCGCGAGGCCGCCAACATCAATGGTGTCATTAGGTCAACACCTTCAGTATTGTATGTTTGAGCATTTTCAGCCGGTACTTCCATTTGTATGTATTTTCACAGTACCCACGATACTTTAATTTTTTTTAACGATACCGATTTCAATTACTTGTACCAATTTCAATTAATTGCACAGAATTCAATTAGACCTACTTGTACCGATTTCAATTACTTTCACTTGTAATTTTTCTCCTACCTCCCGATGTACAAGAAGTTCCTCCTATAAATATATAATTATTATTAACGCAAATAAATTAATGTAAATTACAGGTAGACATTATATAATTTATATGTGTATACGTATATTGAAAAAAAAAAAGTAAAGCGAAATTCTAAAGATTCACTACTTTATTTAGACATTAGTCATTTGTTTACATGTAAATTCTTGACTTATATTTGATACCGTTAAATATAAAAAAATAACAACTGTTTTTTTCTCACGTGGTACTTATTTTAAATTAGTTTTTATCATTTCAAATGAAAGACATGAAAAATACACATGAACTATATATTTTCTAACTAGTAGTTGCCCGTTGCATTCGCAACTAATGGTGTTATCTCAATAAAACGTTTAATATGAGAATAATCGTTTCAAAACTACACGCAAACAGGCAGCAAGACCAGAAGCATAGAGTTAGCAATGTAATATTTACAACTGGCTGATTACTTGTCGCGCTTTTTTTTTTACAAATAGTATAAAGAGGATATCCCAAGTGCAGAATTATTTTCTTATTTATAGCGACGCGCGTTACCATTCATCCACATGCGCAGCCGACTTCCGCGAATGACGTCATAGAAGATTTTTTTTTTTTTTTATTTCTAGCGACTTTATTTATAGCGACGGCTTTCCCCATTCTGCACGACAAGATAGCTAGGATTTGACATAGAAATGTGTACTTAAAACTAAGTAGGCCAAGAAAAAAAAATTCCTACATCATGAACTATATTCTTAGATTCAAACTTTATAGAGAGATTGACTATTCTAAGCTTAATATATCTAAATTGAAAAGTTGGCAATTTTCTTTTTTTTTTAAAGGATTGTTTTTATCGTTTGTTTGGCTCGACACAAGTATATCACTAAATAAATACAGACACTTAACATGCTCTGAACCTTTGTTTCCTTCAGCTGTTCTGCTGTGACATTACGATTCGTTCAAAACTAAGCGATTTAACTTCCGCATTGTTAAATCAAATTTAACTTGTCTAAGCAACAAACTATTTCTATCTAATTATCTATCGATCGATCGATCTGTCGGACAGTTTGTCTGTCAATCTATCTTATCTTATCTTATATTATATATATATATATATATATATATATATATATATATATATATGTATATACATATTTATCTGCCGATAAAAGATATGGGTGTAATATGTGTACACATTATAAAATAATAAACTTACTGTAAAGTTATAAACAACAGAGAATAATTCATCCTGCGTTTAGTCCCTTGCTAAACAGACAACAAGGAAGTAAACACTGTATGCACCTAGACAGACTTCTGACAAAGAAATCCTGTTACATTAAAAGTAGGTAGATAAGCTAAAAATAAACCAACCGAGTATTTATCCATAGAAAAACTTTGATTGTTGTTTCACTTAAGTGTAAAGTTGTAAACTAGACCATACAGTGGGGAAAAAAAAACAAGGAAAATCATCCTCATATTTTTTACATTAAGAAAACAATGTATACTGTAATCTAGATTATTGAAGATCGGAGCTAGCACAGACATAGAGGTATAGAATGTTATCATTAATACATCGGAGCTAGCACAACATAGAGGTATACAATGTTATCATTAATACATCGGGGCTAGCACAAACAAAGAGGTATAGAATGTTATCATTAATACATCGGAACTAGCACAAACATAGAGGTATATAAGGTTATCATTAATACATCGGAGCCAGCACAAACAAAGGTATAGAATGTTATCATTAATATATCGGAATTAGCACAAACATAGATGTATAAGTTTTTTAGTTACAAATATTCGTTAATAGTAAATATTTGAGTCGATATTTCAACGCAGCCACTTTTTGTTTGTTTACTATGGCGTAAATTGGGAGTGTGTCCAAACTAGATCGAATTTCATATATCTAGGGACTTCACAAATTCCGTATATATTTCGCTGTAAAGATAATCTTAAACATTGACGTAAACACTTTCTAATTCAATTGAAGTTTTTTGGCGGTCGTTTTGTTTTGTTTACCTTTTGTAAAAACAAAATCCGTGAGGAAATGAAAAAAAATTTCTAGCAGCGGAAGTCCTAACTTGTCTCTGAAATCTGTCTTCTCTCTTTCTTCTCTCTCTCTCTTCTCTCTTTCTTCTCTCTCTTCTCTCTTTCTTCTCTCTTTCTCTCTATGTCTCTCTCTCTCTATCTCTTCTCTCTTTCCTCTCTCTCTCTTCTTTCTTTCTTCTATCTCTCTCTTCTCTCTTTCTTCTCTCTCTCTTTCTTTCTCTCTCTCTCTTCTCTCTTTCTTCTCTCTCTTCTCTCTCTACTCTCTTTCTTCTCTCTCTCTCTCTCTCTCTCTCTCTCTCTCTCTCTCTCTCTTCTCTTCTCTTCTCTTCTCTTCTCTCTCTCTCTCTCTTTACATTACTGTTAAATAGTTCATAATTAACATTCAATATGTATTTTGCTAATGATTTTTAATTGTACGCTATTATTTGGTATGAGATAAAATATTTACAAATTGAATTAAACATAACCAATGGATAAACATAACCAATGGATAAACATAACCAATAGATAAACATAACCAATGGATAAACATAACCAATGGATAAACATAACCAATGGATAAACATAACCAATGCATAAACATAACCAATGGATAGAGATAACATGCACTACACAGAAAGCGTATCGTCGATCTGAGACATATATGTTATTCATAGTGTATTCCTGTATCAATATTTAAGTGCTACACTATTAAATAACACACTCCTTAGTATTTTAATTCATTATTGGAGTACTCTGATGTCCCTTTCTGAACTTTACATATCTGTGGACCAAAGCCAAGGTAAAATACCCAATTGCGTTGAATACATTAAAGTATTTACAGTAGCACGGCCAAATTTCAACTCTGGACATTACATGAATATCAGGTTTTGGAGGGAAGTTGTAAATAGAGTGCAATGTGTTAGAGCGCAATACATATAGTTAAAACATAAGAAACCAGATTGTTTGAATAACGTACGATGGTGAAAACAGCAGAATTAATTTGTATATGCACCGTGTGTAATAAAATGAGTACAACATCAACATTTTTAGAGCATTTTCGAAATAAAATGCTCTATTGTCCCCGTTTTGTCTGTCTGTCTGTCTGTCATCACCCTAGATCTCAACAACCATAAGTCCTAGACCCATGATGTATATATCATTTTGTAGGTCTTGGCCTGCCAAGAAAACACTTTTGTCCGTTTCGCGATCTGACCTCTGAGGGCCGTAAAAGGGGGCTTATAAAGTACCGTTTTTTAAAATATAAGCTATATTAACAAAGGAGCGCCCTAGATCTCAGCAACCATAAGTCGTAGACCCATGATGTATATATCATTTTGTAGGTCTTGGCCTGCCACGTGTACATCAAAAGTTTATTTTGCGATAGGATCTCTGAGGGCCGAAAAAGGGGGCGTATTAAGTACCTTTTTTTACTATATATGAGCTATATTAACAAAGGAGCGCCCTATATCTTAGCAACCATAAGTCCTAGACCCATGATGTATATATCATTTTGTAGGTCTTGGCCTGCCACGTGTACATCAAAAGTTTATTTTGCGATAGGATCTCTGAGGGCCGAAAAAGGGGGCGTATTAAGTACCTTTTTTTACTATATATGAGCTATATTAACAAAGGAGCGCCCTATATCTTAGCAACCACAAGTCCTAGACCCATGATGTATATATCATTTTGTAGGTCTTGGCCTGCCAAGTGTACATCAAAAGTCCATTTCGCGATCTGACCTCCCAGGGCAAAATATAAGAGTTTCTTATGTACCGTTTTTGCTTATATTTTAAATATAAATAATAAAAGCTAATCAAAGGGGCGTAATCATTATTTATTTTTGTAACAGTTATTCAACATGATTACTTCCCTCTCTATACGGATTTCGTCCGGCGTAACCGTAACGAAAATGCTCTAAAATGTCCTTTGTCCGAAACGGAAAAGACTTACATTGCTTGTTTTTTTTTTTGCTTAAACAAGCAAAAACAAAGCAAAAAACGAACGCAATAATTACAGACTCACATTGAGTGGAATGCAAACCAATGCAATACAATACGATTGATCTAGCAGGTTATTGATTAACGATGAAAATACTACGTCAATTAGTATTAATTGACTAATTGTTACTGTTGTTTCCATAATATATGTATATATTTTAATCAGCAGTCATCGAATGTGAGAAACTTGTTACCTTGACAAGTTGTACATTGACATTGTCTCATTGGGTAGCCCACAGGCCAGTGATACAGAAGTCCTACCGACAGGGGGCGCTTTTTATATTCATCCATGTCAAAACAAACGGGAATCGAATCCCAGTAAGTTGGACAGACCTGTGAATTATAGTCCCTGTGTAACAATAACCTTTTAATTGATTCTGGAATAGGAAGTGAGTTGATTCTTTGTGATCTTCCAGGGCTTGGTCCGATTGCAGATGAGACAGTGACGTAGGCCAACTTGACCAGTGGCCAGGGTTGACTGTATGAGTTCAGAGTCAGAGTCTCTATTTTTTCGCCAGAAGGATCCACTTCGTATCCTGATAGGTCGCTGATAGTAAAAATATTATTGATGATTAAATACTTAAACATGCCACAGTTCTCACTATATATAGCTGACGTTATTGGAGTCTCACACACTTCATCTGTTCCTTCACTCCCGATGTATGGCTCCACACCTTTGGATATAAAATATTGAACAATGTTCTTTTCTTCGACTTCAATCAAATAACAAAAATCTGACATATTGACACAGCAATCCTCCACATTGACTCCTTTGTTTATCAACAGCTCCAGTAAAGCTATGTTTCTGTTTAGTAGGGCTACTGTAAGAGGTGACACCGGACTACCTGTACATTCAATATCCGCCCCTGACTGAATTAGATGTTTTATGCAACCCATTTGATTCTTTACTGCTGCACCAATCAGAGGCGTCGCACCGTCGTCATCTGCCAGGTTGAGGTCAGCTCCGTTCTGAACAAGTAGCTGAAGACATTTGCAGTGCCCATTCATGGCGGCATATTTCAACGCCGTACTTCCGTCTTGGGTTCTATGGTTGACTTCAGCTCCGTTCTGGAGCAGATATTTTACACAACATGAATGACCCTTGTTGATTGCATATATCAAAGCTGTCATTCCTTCTACGTCCTGATTGTTAACCTTAGCACCGAAGGCAATGAGTGTATTTAAATGCTCCACGTGTCCATTGAAAGCTGCCAACATAAGGGCCGTCACTCCCGCCAAACATCCACCATTTACATCCGCACGTTTTTCTAAAAGTAAGAGGAGTATCTTTTCATCTTTCAGTTCAGCGGCTAACATCAAGGGTGTCATACCGAAGTCATTCCCCTGATTGACGGATGCGCCGGCCTTTATGAGCAGCTCAACGAGCTTTACCTGTGAGTACCGTAATGCCTCATTGAGCGGTGTTTCCCCATCTTTTCCCGGCTGGTTAACCTCCGCCCCGTGGTCTACCAACAGTTTAACGAATTCATAAGAATATTGCCTTATCGCGTATATCAGAGCTGTGTTCCCGGAGTTGTCCACGACATTCAGATGGGGTCGCCATCTAAGAAGGGAGGCCAGGGAAACTTCTGTCTGGCAATACATTAAAGCAGTTTTACCGTTCAGACATTGTTTGTCTATATCCGCACCGCCATTTAAAAGAGTTTTAATGCAGCATTTATTTTTGGTATGTGCCGCTATCATCAAAGGAGTTAACCCCTCCTGGTCGACACTGTCCACATTAGCCCCGTATTTTATAAAAAGCTCAACGTTATGCACATTTCCGGTTGAGGCGGCGAAATGGAGGGCAGACCGACCTTTATAATCTGACCTATTGATGTCTACGCCTTTCTTTAAAATGCACTCGATTGTCTCAGTGCGCAAAAGTTTTAAAGACAACATCAATATGTTCTCACCAGAACTATTTGTTGCATTGACGTCAGATCCGTGCGATAAAAGCTTTTGAATACAATTGTATCTTTGGCTCCGTATAGCGTTAAATAGAGCAGTGTTGCCATCATTTGCAGCTAAATTAACATCAGCTCCAGCCTTTATCAGAGTTTCAAGGAGGTCAACATCTTCATTGACAGCAGCAATCATCAGCGCCGTATCACCGTTTGACTTAGTAGCATTCACATCCGCCCCACCTTTAATTAATTCAATTGCACAATCAAAACGCCTTTCACTTAATGCCAGCAACAAAGGTGTCATGTTGTGGTGGTCGCTGATATTGACTGACGCTCCTGCCTGTATTAAAGTTTGCATGCATTCTGTAAAACCTTTTTCCACAGCTAAGCATAAAGCTGTTCTTCCAAATTTATCAGTGATTTCCAAATTTTGCTTAGCCCGTGACAAAATGTCAAGACACTTTACGGAGCCACGTAAACTAGAGTACATGAGAGCGGTCAAACCTTTGTTACATTTTATGGAGCCATCAGCGCCAGCGTTGAGTAAGACTGACACACAGTCGTGATGCAAGTAGAGCGTGGCGACAATTAAAGCAGTTTTGCCGACATGGTTGACAAGGTCTAAAGCTTCTTTGTCGCTTGATAACAGCTTCAAAATGTGGGCATTCCCGTTTATAGCTGCATAATGCAATGCCGTGTTACCTTGGTTATCTTGTATCTCAGGCAGAGAATTGCACGCCAGTAAATGTTTGGTGCACGCTGAGAACTGTTTAAAGTCTTTGGATAGAATTAGTTCGTCAGTTTCAACAGTTTTACAAAATGATTCTACTTGATTTTCTATATGTGCTCCAACTGACCTCATCAGTGCAGTAATCCCTAATAAGTTTCCAATGTTTACATCGGCGCCATAATTTAGAAGAAATTTCAGGCAGTGAAAAAAACCTTCAGAGGATGCGATTATTAACGCGGTATTGCCTTCCTTATTCTCCATATCGACTTCAGCTCCTCTGGCCAACAACAGTTTGACACAGCCAACGTAACCATAGAGACAGGCCAACATCAGGCTAGTCATTCCTTTTTTACATCTTAAATTTACATTAGCCCCTGCGGTCAGCAATGCCTCAACGCACTGACAATGATTATTTAACACAGCTAACATGAGTGGAGTCTGGCCATCAATGTTTATAGTATCAACCTTGTTCATAGCAGTCAGCAAAGTTTCAACACAAACTATGCAGCCCGTGGAGGCGGCGTAACTTAATGCAGAGTTACGTTTTTGGTCTAATGAGTACAAGTCAGCACCAGCGGCAAGGAGCTGTCCCAAACATGAGCAACTGTTTTCTTGAGCTGCTTTGATTAAAGGTGTGATTCCTTCCCTGTTTAAAATGTTCACTTTGGCCCCAAGCTCAATAAGTTTCTGAAGACATTTTGGCTTGTTTGATGATACTGCATGCATTAATGCAGTATTTCCCTCATTATCAACTAAATCTACGTATAAATTATTGTCAATCAATTCTGATAAAATTTCAGTGTTACTGTAGCGTGCAGCTACCATTAAAGCGGTTTCGTAATTTTCACCAAAAGTTGAACAATTTCTTATAGAAGAATGTTTGACGAGAATTTTAGCAATATGGTAATTTTCAGCTGCTAAAGCCAAATGAAGGGCAGTCAATCCTGATTTATTCTTCCTGTCTACCTGGCATCCAAATTGAATCAACTCTTTCACACAGTTTAGATGATCATTTTCTGTTGCCATCATAAGTGGTGTCATTTTACACCTGTCAGACAAATTCACGTTCGCTCCAAATTGAATAAGTGCTTTCATACAGTGTATATGTCCTTTCATAGCTGTCCTTGCTAGAGCTGTCATGGAATTGTTATCTGTAAGATCAACATTAGCCCCTGCTTCTAGCAGTATCTTGACACACTGCAAATGTCCTCTGTTGGATGCGTTCATTAGTGCAGTGATACCTTTTTTGCTTCTTTTATCGAAGTTAGCCCCAGCTTCTAACAACATTTGAACGCATTTGACTCTGTTGTGAAGGGCTGCCAGCATAATTGGAGATACGCCACTGCCATCCAAGGCGTTAGCGGAGGCACCATTTTCAAGGAGGAGATTTAAACGAACATCGCAACCTCCCTTTGCAGCAGAAATCAATTCCGCCTTATTTTCACAGATAAGGCGCTCTTTTGGAGTGTGCGAAAGTATAATCCATTTATCGTGCGTGGAGTGATGTGAACCTATCAATTGTTGTAATGACATCAAATCGCAATCTGCACCTGCAGCTATAAGAGCCTGAGCACAAGAAAAGTGATCATTCTGAGCAGCCACTAGCAGAGGCGTGAGACCAAGGGGGGTCGTTACGTTAAATAGCGAGCCGCCTTGCACAAGAGCTTTGAGACATTCTAAATGCCCAATTCTAGCTGCTATTATCAGCGCAGTGTCACCATGTACGTCGGCAATGTCTACATCTGCCCGAGATTGAATTAATTCTTTGAGACATTCCGGTCGATTGAAACGAACTGCTACCATGATGGCGGTCTCACCTTTGTTGTTTGTTTGGTTAACGTCAACTTTGAAAACAACCAACGCTTTCAGACAGCAGAGATGGTCATTGGACACCGCTAGCATCAATGGGGTCAATCCTGCATTGTTTAAAATATGCACGGCTACACTGTGAATCAGAAGTAGATTCAGACAATCAATGCAGCCTTCTTGAGCAGCTACATGTAGCACAGTGTTGCCCATATTGTCAGTGGCATTGATTCTGGAACCTGACACCAACAGATTAAGAACGACACCTCTATGTTTCAAACTCGAGCCGATGACCCAATATTTATTTTCACTATTAAAGTTTACCCCAGTTCTAGAAGATTGGTCCAAACAATTTCTTTTATTCCTGACGGCATAAAAAAGGGCCGTACATCCGCCTCTGTCGGTCGTATTGAGAGCAGGACCGTAATTTAACAGCAGCCTGACGCAATCTTCGTTGCAATGACCGGCCGCCAGCATCAGTGCTGTAGCTCCGTTATTATTTTTTCGGTCCACATCAGCACCAGCGTCTAGCAGTTCTTGCATAAACTCAAATCTGCCATACATGATGGCATACATCAAAGCTGTCATACCTTCTTCGTTACATATATTTACTATATTCCTTGAATGATCTATAAGATTTTGCTTGAAAGCCCACCTGACTATGATAAAGAAAATGTCGAAATGGCCGTTTTTTACTGGACTTAAGATATGACTAAAGTCTCCTAAAATACCAGTGTCAACACAATCCTGAAGTAAAAGACTAACACACTCGCTCTGATTATATTCCGCCGCTGTTATCAGGGGCGTGACCCCATCACAATTTAACGTGTTTACTTCAGCTTTAAATGTCAATAAAAGCTCAACGCACTCAACATGTCCCATTTTAGCACAACATGTCAACGCTGTGTTCCCTTTTGCATCGCAGGCGTTGACCTCTGACCCTATATCCAGTAAATATCGAACAAAGTCAGATAAACCTTGAGTGCAAGCCTCCGTCAACGCGGTACGACCGTTTTGTGCTGCAAGATTAACATCGCATCCTGATTCAACCAGGTTTCTCAGAGTTTCCATGTCTTTACTTCTGACAGATTCTATGAGAGGTAAATTAGTCGTAAGACTGTCGCTGCTTTCATTTAGTTCTATTTTGCTGTCTTCGCAAATGCTGCTAGAGCTTGAGGACGTACATTCAAGGAGGCAGTCTCTAAGAATCATCATTTCATCTATTATATTTTCTACATTTTTCTCAGCGATGTGCTCAGTTTTTCCGAAAGTTTGACTCACCATGAGTTCTAGAATTCTTTCTCTACATTCATTGCTCTCGATTAAATGAACGGACACATTTCCAAAGTCATCTTTTTTTAACATGTCAGCTCCTGCCCTCATCAAGGTCAGCAAACATTCCTCGTTGCTTATCCGAGCTGCCCTCGCTGCCGCTGTTCCACCAAAATGATCTGCAGCGTTCACGCAAGCCCCGCCCTCGATGAGCTCTTCTACACAGCGTACGAACCCTTTTGACGAAGCGTTCATCAAAGCTGTGATTCCTTTCCGACTTTTTCTATCGACGTAAGCTCCAGCGGCTATGAGCTCTCTAACGCAGTCAGGCCTGTTTTTCAATGCAGCGATACTAAGTGGCGTAACACCGTCGTCGTTGGCTATGAACACAGAAGCTCCGAACTCGGTAAGAACCTTTAAGCAGTTGAGGCGTCCGTCCTTGGCAGCCATGTAAAGAGACGTGTTACCTTTCAAGTCTTGAATGTTTAGGTCAGACCCAGTTTCGGCCAGGTAAGTGACAGCATGATAGTGGTCATTTTGAACAGCGTACATTCAAGCTGTCCGCCCCAGTTTGCATTGTCTGTTGACACTCTCACCTGATGTGAGGCATTCCTTGATTGCCTGGACGTCTCCCCGCGAAGCTGCCGCCATCAATGGTGTCATTGGTTCACCACTTTCAGTTTGGCACGTTTTGTCATCTTTGACTGTTACTGTGACTGTTACCATGACAATTACTTTCTTAATTGCATTTATTTAATAATAATTGCATAGTACCAATACTCTATTTATGTATGTTCTTCTTGTGTGCATCACCTGTTGATGAGAGAAATATTTTATTTTAATGCTTGTAGTGACGTATTAGGAAGTCGTTGGTTACACAACGGTCAGGTGCATACTACAGTTAGGCGAAAGATTATACCATATGACAGGCACACACACACACATCCACAATAATGTGAGTTGTGAAGTCCTATCGATTTTTGTTTAACTATGCTCTACTTTAGATATAGACCATTTTGACACATTTGTGACGCACCACATGATACGTATCTGAATCCTATTAAACTTCCTGGTACATGTAGTAAACCAGATTGCTAGCTATAAAAAAGAAAAAAAAAGAGAGAAACACGTAACTCTCACAGCGGGCCATAATGTTAATAGCTAGCTGCAGCTCTATTTTTTTTATTATATAATGTATATGGCTAATTTATAGCTACTTTATGCTAAGTCAACTTCACTAAACAATATCTATCTATCTATCTATCTATCTATCTATCTATCTATCTATCTATCTATCTATCTATCTATCTATCTATCTATCTATCTATCTATCTATCTATCTATCTATCTATCTATCTATCTATCTATCTATCTATCTATCTATCTATCTATCTATCTATCTATCTATCTATCTATCTATCTATCTATCTATCTATTTATCTATCTATCTATCGAATGTATCATCTATCTATCTATCTATCGAATGTATCATCTATCTATCTATCTATTTATCTATCTATCTATCTAGAATAAGCTTACCGGTAATATCAATTACACGTCACTCACACTTGCAGCACATAATTTTGTTTTATAATGTCAAATGTTTGCAATGAAGTCCACTGTCTGTACGAACGACTACTAAAATAAAGCATTATTCACTTTACGATGCACAGTCATTGAGATTACTTGGAATTTAAAATCTATAAATAGTTCTACTGCTTAGATATCTTATTTTTTTTACGACGTTTTTAAGCTTGATGCAGTGACTCTCAACTCGTTCAAAGTCGCCACCAGTCTTTGTACAACCTTTATTAGATTATTTAAACATTTGCATTTCATACATATATTATGCAATCAATATTTTATGCAATCAATATTTTATGAAATCAATATATTATAAAATCAATATATTATGAAATCAATATATTATGAAGTCAATATATTATGAAATCAATATGTTATGAAATCAATATATTATGAAATCAATATATTATGAAATCAATATATTATGAAATCAATATATTATGAAATCAATATATTATGCAATCAATATTTTATGCAATCAATATTTTATGAAATCAATATATTATAAAATCAATATATTATGAAATCAATATATTATGAAATCAATATATTATGAAATCAATATATTATGAAATCAATATATTATGAAATTAATATACATATATTATGAAATCAATGTCCATTGGACGATAATTAGTATTGTGTCTAGCTTGCATACGAATTTGCGTCGTAAACATTAGGGTGTTCCTCCGAAGTGGCGATATCTTTCACCATGCCACTTTCAATAGCTAACATAGCGAGATCAGAAAGCTTTGACCGTCCCATTGTGGATGGCAGGTAATTTTTTTTATCAGTTTCAGTTATGAAAAGCTCTTCTCACAAGAAGCTATAGACACACGGAAGCTATAAATAATTGGCAGGCTCTGTGAAAAGTGTTGGCAGAGATTCTATGAAGTCATATACAGCAATCAATTTCAAAACGTCAAATACTGACTACTATTTGGCTTTGTTAAGCTCACTCAATATCTGCTGAATTCAGATGTCTTCTCAGCCTTCGTATCCCCTTTAAAAAAACTCAACTTAGGATAACTCAACATAGAATAAAAATTACTTTATAAAAAAATATTTTATAAAAAACGACGTTTTTCTTGCGTACTAAAAAGCAGAAAATAATTTTTCTATGAGCCTGAGAAAATTTCTGAATAAATTGGTCACATGGTAATAGACTTTATAAGAGCTTCTGAGCTATTTTGAAAGTATCAGAGCTATAGCTTACCGGAAAGTGGTTTAAAATTGGTGCCAAATTCCGTTACTGTGTACTATATTTAGCATCAGTAATTTCCCTTGATTTAGACAAGGTTGTGACCTATTCGCCATACATATTTAATTTTATTTATTAAGGAACTCACCAAATCATAATGAAATAGAATACTGCATTGTCATCGGGTTCTGAGTTTTATTGAAAGTATCAAGAGCTATAGCTTATCGGAAAGTGGTCTAAAATTTGATTGCGAAATTCCGCGGACAAACCAACAAATCAGACAAGAAATGAAGTTAAGAAAAACGTTGTAAAAAATGAGAGCGATCAACATCCGGTCGGTGTGTGATATGTCATGTGTGCTGTCGAATATTATTTCAAAATACTTTGCAGCCTTTATATCCCTTACAGGATATCCTTTAAACGATGTGTGTCATGGGTACTTGAGTAAGATATGTATACGCAGACCATCCCCGTTAGACATTGTAAGATAAGACGATATCTAACATGCAGGAGTAATACAGATTATTGTACACAAGGTGACACACGACGAGGAGGTAGAGAGAACACAACAGAATAGTAAACAGCAAAGGTGTTACGACTCTAGAAGTAGACCGGGATGACGCTCGCTAGAGAGTTTTTTAGAATAGCGAGGACCAGTGCCGCCGAGAGGGGTGCAAGGGGCAAATGCTCAGGGGCCCGGCGAGTTTTAGGGCGAGTTTTAGGGGCCCGGACTGAGCTGGCAGATCAACTTTTGAAAATATTATTATCAGTACTGGGGGCCCGTGACAGCCCTTACCTAGGGGCCCCGAAATTTCTGTCGGTGGTCCTGGTGAGGACAGTGCTGAAGTAGACCGTGACGTAATCGGGGCAATTAAGGCGCGGACGTTAGGAGTTTGGACTGGGTTTGGACATAAGTTAGTGACAAGGAAGTTGAGGGGTGAGAGCAGGAGTTGCATGGACATGGCGATACGGTCCACTAGTTACGTTAACAGGTGAGAGAGCCAGTTGAGCTTAAGATACAGAGAGTAATGGTCGAATTTAGGAACGGGTACAGAATCTTTGGTGAGTCAGAGTAAAGGAAAGTGATTTCTTATTTGATGGGCCTAGTGAATTATTGTGGACATTAGAAATGTTTTCATTTATGGACTTGTTGCATTATTATGTACATTGATCTAGTTCGATTGGTTATTGAGTTGTGTCCAAGGATTGAGTAACAAAAAGTAAAAGAGGCAGACATTGATATAACTAGACATCTCCAAACGTTCATGGTAAAACCAGAACCCAAAAACAATGTATCAACGCTTAAAATTTTATTTGTCGACATTTCTTTTATTCATTTATTTCTTTAATATGTAAAAGTTACCTCCCCTGAATGACATTGAAATTAAAAACAAGCAATTAAGCCTGTTCCATTCTGGACACAGGACGTGTTAGCGCATTTTCATGTTATGTATCAGTACGTTTGTTAGCTTTCAGTAAATATTTGTAAATTTTGGAAATGTTTATAAATTCAATTGTGTAATCCATATATCTGTAAAAAATATTATAAAGACGTTTCTTTATATTTGAAAAAAAAATATTTTCTCTTAAATCTAACTACAAGTGGTTTGTGGTTACTGAAATAGGACTCATAATTGAAAACATTCGAAATTGTAGTCATTTAATCGTCCGAAAACTCCGTCAATTGTTGCATAGCTATGATACTTTCAATTAAACTCAGAACACAAGCTTACTATTTCATTTGATGAGTTTCTTAATAAATCTTGGTGAAACTACGTGCTGCAGTATTTCGCACCAAATGAACGGGTTATTGAACGTACAAGGTGTGTATATAATATATGAGCCCCTTAGGAGCCCTGAAGCCCGGCCCTCAGAGGTCCTATCGCGAAATGAACTTTTGATGTACACATGGCAGGCCAAGACCTACACAATGATATATACATCATGGGTCTAGGACTTATAGTTGCTGAGATATAGCGCTCCTTTATTAATATAGCTTATATAGTAAGAAACGGTACTAAGGCCCCTTTTACGGCCCTGAGAGGTCAGATCGTGAAATGGAAAAAGGTCATTTCTTGGCAGGCCAAGACCTACAAAATGATATATACATCATGGGTCTAGGACTTATGGTTGTTGAGATCTAGGGTGATGACGGACAATAGAGCATTTTTTTTCGAAAATGCTCTAAAAATAATACAAATGTTAAAGAGTTTTTCAGAAGCATTAAAACAATAAGATTTAATATTTAAAAAAAAAATATTTAACAATTTAATCAGTTTTAAAGCAACATATTATATTTTTAAAAAAATCCAATATCTGTAAATTGTGCTTAGATTAAGAGGACCATTTTAAACCAAGTGCGAAAAACATATTTACATAACTTTTCACTATGATATGTCGACAATCGCTTGCTCAATTGACCTAATGGTTGTCGAACACACACCATTTAGAAATCAATAGTCATACATGGGTAGACTAATTTAGGTATTAAATAGTTGTCGCCGAAAGGGAAGGGAAACATGGGCGTATTCATGAAAAAATGTCATATAAGAGGGGACATTTGCTCTCCCCCATTACATTTAAAAAAAATGTCATAAAGTTGTTATTTGCCCCCTCCCCCAGAAAATTTTTGCCCCCCCCTGGAAAAATTCCTAGCGACGCCCATGAAGGGAGAGTCAACTACGTTCGTTTTGAGGTGACCGCAGCGGCCGCATTTCAAATAAACCTACTTTGTATTACACAGAGTTCTCTAATAACAACAATGGCGGTACCAGTAATTCGGGAAAAAAACCGATCAAATTCAGGATTACGCTTTAGTATAATTTATATTCTGTGTGCTGTAAAGTGTTCCATAGTTGCGGTACGATGATATGGGTCATGATTTGCTGCGATGTTCTGCCATTGTACTTTTCAGCGCAGCGAAAACCTTACCCTGGATTGCTTTTAAAATGAAATTTTTCTTTCTCATTTTTATTTTGTTCAATTCAGTGCCCAGGTCAACAGAGTTTGTCCACTGGAGTCGCAGTTTTTGAATAGCTGCTGAGTCTTCGTCGGATAGTTCTGGCAGGTGTTGGTCAGTGACCGGATCCCTTATTTTCTCGCGGCTTTTATATTCTGCCGCATTTAAATGAAACTCTTTTATCTGTCGACGAATCAGATCCGCCAATGCTATTTGACAGCCTTGGTTTACATTTTTCATCATCAGTGAAATTCTATTTACTAATCTGGTCTCATCGTTGATGGAGTTTTGTAAAGTTCTCACGTGATAAATTATTTCCTTTAAAACCCCAGTGTCTTTATCCTCATCTTTCAATTTCTCCAGCAATGTGATCGTCCTGTATGAGAGTTGGATCAGTTTCATGGACTTTTTAGGGCTGTTGATATCGTCTGTATCAGCCTGCAGGGACTGGAGCTTGTCAAGTATCAGGCTGGCTTCTTTAATGGCTTCTTCCTCTATGGCTAATTTTCTGGTTCCCAGCATCAATGCATCACGGGACAGCTTCGCCAGGTTAAACTGCTCGTCGGTGTAACGACCATTTTTTAAAGCCAGCATCAACACCATGTCTATAAGTGCCCTTAGCTGACCTTCTTTTTTTCCTTTCTCTTGAGTCTTGTTGTCGTACAGAATGACCCGGTTGTCGCATTCCCTGATCAGTGCTGCCAGGTCACCTTTCTGCCCATCGACCCAATCTCTAAAACTCTGTTTGCCTTTGTACATATCTCCAAAAGTCATGACCAGAATGCAAAATTTCTTCACGAAATTTTCTCCGAAAACCCTCTTCAGGATCTCAACGGCTAGCCTACTTTCTTTCGTGAACCTGTCCCCAAACTTGAAAACAAGAAGAAAAGCGTGAAACCCTATGGGGTTTACGGTGATTGAGCCGGACAAAGATTCTACAATCTTATTTTTTGCCTCATCGTCACTAAGGTTAGTGTTCCCTACTCCAGGGCAGTCAACAACTTTGATGACCATGCCGTTGTACTCGGCCAGTTCATCTGTCACCGTTGTGGTGACTGTTGTGCAGGAATATTTGCTTTCAAATGCCTGACGTCGTAGTATAGAGTTCCCCAGGGCACTGCTGCCTTGTCCAGTTTTACCGATCAGTAATAGATCGAGCTCAAAGTGAGGAATCTCGTACATATATCTGGGGGAAAACATTCAAAAGATAATTTAAATTACAAGTCCTTTAACTTTCATAAAAAAAAATCTAACACAAGAATTAACGCCATAGAATTAGTTGGATTATAATGTTTATAAACCAAGAGCACTGATTTGCAAACGTATACACTGTAACTTAGAAAGAGCTGTGGATGCTTTGCAGCCGATTTGGGCGCCGAAATAGTGAGGGCGCCGAAAAGTCTAAAGGGGTGCCGAAATAGTGAAGGGACGCCAAGTAGTGAAGAGGGCCAAGCAGTAAAGGGGCGCCGAAATAGTGAGGGGCGCCGAAATAGGCAGGGCGTCGTTATATATTAAGAATATTTTAGATATGTAGATAGCGCCATTTTTTGAAAACCTTACATGGTGCCATATTTTCTAACCATGGCTCTGCGATTAAACTAACGTCTCCCTTTGTAATTGTGTATGTTGGAATTACCTTTGTCGGTCATAATATAGCTTGTCATACTTAATCTCTTTCCCGAACAAAGGAATAGTTTGGCTGTAATCATATTGGAAGCCATCAGCATACTAAATAAAGGAAAAATATAAGTATTACGTTATCTTTATGGAAAATATCAATACAAATTTAGTACATGTAATACAGTAACAAAATATCAATACAAAGCTATTACATGTAGTACAGTACAAAATATCAATACAAAGTTTGTACATGTAATACAGTACAGTCGAGCCTATCCAGCCTAACCTGGCTAAAGGGCAATTGAGATACTAAAAAACTGGAGGCACCCATGACAATTATAAATGTGTTCATTCCACCTATTTTACTAACTATGTCAACATAAACAAATTATTTTGTTAACGATATCATCATGTATTTTTCATTAATTTATGGATAAACATTTTTTACAAAGCCAGATTGGATAGTCCATGTATGCTCCATATGTGCTCCATGTCGTCCGCTTCATGTCGTCCGCTCCATGTGTGCTCCATCTCTGCTCCATGTGTGCTCCATCTCTGCTCCATTTGTACACCATCTCTGCTCCATGTCTGCTCCTTGTGTGCTCCATGTGTGCTCCATGTGTGTTCCATGTGTGTTCCATGTGTGCTCCATCTCTGCTCCATCTCTGCTCCATACCGCAGTGGATTCTAAGTATTCTTTTTTATCATACCACCATAAAAACTCCTCACCATGGTATTATCTACAACCTAGTACACCATATGAAAGAGGGGCGATCTTTTGAATCGTGGGACACGAGGGGGTCTAAAATTGAACATAAGTTCCTAAACAAATCCTGGTGATGCAATGTTTATATAAACTGACGGTGCTGAAGTCCTCTCACTTGGCCCTGATCAAACCGCCACAACTGCACCAGTTTGTCTATCCCTTTTATGAAATTTACACAAGTGATGATTATTACATTGCACACGTGTTATGTTTGGCAGTCCAGAAAAAAGGTTTTTGAAACGTCAAAAAACGTTAAAATATTTACAAAAAAAAAAAAACAACGTGCAAAAATCAAATTCATGTCAGTTTGATTACTTTTTGGGAATTTGATACAATTCCTACTTGCAATTATATATCGACACAATTGAAATACATGTACGGTACGTGTTTCGTGATGGACTCAGACTGAGAGGGTCATTATTCTAGTGCTTGTTCAACCACGCATACACCACCACAACTGGAGACGAGATAGTCATGGTGAGATCAGGAGCGTCATTTTCTCTACGCATAGAGGGGGGTGTCCGTTGGGCGGATTGGCTGGTTCCCCTTGCCTAACTCCAACCAACGCGTGCGGTTTTTAGCCCCCTCCCTTCCTTCCACGTCACTCAATGACTTATCATTAATATTAGTTATTTGTATGGTTTCTTTATAAATATAACCGCTTTTGTTTTAAAAAAAAATCGCTAGAAACACTGGTAAATTATGACGAGCATAGGCAGTGATCATTTGAATATTTTTAGCTTTTTATTAAATATTTATCATTTTTTGCAGTGCAAATGACACGAATGCATTTGGAAAGAAATTGCTCGTTTTCTTGTTTATCAGAGTAATAAAATATGATTTAACTGTTCTCATTTTAGGGGGATAAAAAGAAAAAGGTTACGTATCCTACACATTAGACCCCTGAGTGAGATTCAAACTCATAACCTTTACTTATTCACTTCGCTTTCCCACCGATTTACTTAAGCTGCAGGCATATTTTGTTAGATTTTCAATCAACACAAATTTCATTAGTGCCTTTGATACGTTTCATGGCATAAACACACTCTTTTATAAGTTAAGTGGAGCATAAATACATTTGGATTCGTTTTTTTTCGGAGTTATAAATATTTACCTCATAACCACTATCAACCTGGGAAATCGTTTCATATTGTTGATTGGGACTCATCCCGGAAGTTGAAGATCTGCAGCTTGTTTCACTTTCATCTTTGGTAATCAGTTCTAAAGACTGCGACAGTAATGGTAAATTTGGTGTTGTGGTCAGTGTCGGAAGAGATGACGATTGCGGCGATTGTTGAAGTTTTCTGTTAGGTCCTGCTCTTTGTGTATCGCTAAGTGAATCAAAAGACAATTCTCTTGCAAATTATAATTGATTTAACATTTTTTTTTAATTATTTATAAATGTCTTGCTCTATGTATTTCTCTCTCTCTCCCTCTCTCTTTCCCTGTTTTCTCGTCTTTCCCTCGAGTCTCTCTGTTCCCATCATCCACCAACCATCCTTATAAAAGGCAATCAAAGCTTTCTACTTAATTTTATTCTATTAACCTGTATTTTAAATAGTCATTCACCCAGTCTGTCTATGTCGGTCACTTAGTTAGTCTGTCTTTCTCAATAATGCGCAGTCTGAAGTATTTCTAAGATCGTCATATCTAAATATGACAAATATATATATATATATATATATACATATATATATATATATATATATATATATGTATATGTATATATATATATATAAATATATATAGGCCTATTTATATATATATATATATATATATATATATATATATATATATGCGCAGTCTGAAGCATTTCTAAGATCGTCATATTTAAATATGACATATATATATATATATCATTAGATTAATTAAACATTTTCCTTTTGTTTAATTATAGTAATCTATAGTATTAACAATTATTCTCATTTCAATAAGGCGTGATGCTTTATCGTAATTATATTATACTGAATGGATATTCCTTCTAACACTGTTAGTTCTACATTTCATTGTATACTTACTTTACTTTAGTTGGTGTCTCTTCCTGTAAGTGAAGTGTTTTAGTCACGTTTTGCTGGACATCAACTAAAAGATCTCTTTCTTTACTTCTTAGGGCTTGAAATTGCTTTTCTAATTCACGTGTTTTTTTCGCAATGTTCTGAAATTTAGCGTTAAACTGACTTTTGTGTTCAAACTCTTGGTAGTCTTCAGTCTGATACACTGGCTCTAATTGCCAGCATTCAGCGATGACTCTACTTGTCTCTTTCTTGTCTTCCTTTATTCTTATAAGTTTTTCACATTGTTCTTGGTTAGTATGTTCTTTATACTCTAAGAGCTCATGACACAACCTTATTTCATCGCTGATGTAGTTTCTAATGGTCTGTACATGTAATGAAAATTCGCTTATAGCACCAGAATTATTTCCGATCCCTTTAACCTTGTTATATAGTCTATTAGCCCTGCCCAAGAGTTCCTCTAGAATACCCGTGTCAGTAATCGTTCCAACATTTCCATGAGCGCGTATGAAAAGTTGTAAAATTATGTTGGCTTCGTTCATTAGTTCTTCAGTGACTATTAGTTTTTGGTAGCCTGAACTTAACGTTTCCCTTTCGTGACTCGCTAGTTCAAACTGTTCATTTGTGTAGCGACAGTTCTCGAACAGTAGGTAATCTATCTCCTGAAGTAGGCTATGCAATTGTTTTTGCCTCTTTTCTTCTACTGTTGTTTTGTTATCAAACAGAATCACCCTGTTGTTGCACTCCTTGACAAGTTCGACCAATACTCCAGTTTGCGCTTTCAGCCATTCCTGAAAACTTACATTAACTTTTTCTTCAAACTGATCTCCAAAAGTCATGACTATAATGCAGAATTTCTTAACAAAACTTTCGCCAAACATTTCCTTTAAACTGTCAACTATTCCTATGTCCTCTTGGGTAAAGCATCCATTGAATTTGACAGCAATCAGAACGGCATGATATCCTCTAGGGTTCACAGATATAGCTTTAGCCAGTGCATCAGCGACAGGCTGTCCTGTTCCACCATCTGCACATTCAGTGTCTCCTACAGCCGGACTGTCCACCACTTTAATGTTTCTTCCGCAGTACTCTGTCACTTCACATGTCACGTCTTCGGTTAAGGGTTTATTTCCAAATGCTTTGTATTGAAGTAAAGAATTCCCCAGTGAACTTTTCCCACTCCCACTTTTTCCTATGATGAGGAGATCAATATCTGGACCTGATCTCCCAAACACTGACCTGATAAAATATCAATAGCAGCATCTATGAATTTAAAAAAAAAATAACGAAACAAATAATAAATATCTTTAAACTATTTAAATGAAACTTTTCAAAAAAAAATTAAAAGTATCAATCATTTTTAACTGTATCTAATATTAAACCAATTAAATCATAACGTTTTTCCTTGAGGCTTATATCCTACTTTGGATATTAAGTGAGTAAAATAGATAATTGAGTTAAACTTTATTTCGTGTCTAACAACCCTTATATAAAAATAGAGCTGCGATTGTTTTTAAGCAGTCGCGTCAAGACAATGTTCTCTGTGTCTTGCCCAAGATCAAAACTCTAAACCCTCAACTATGTTAAAGGTTAGTTTTTGTATGTATGACCCTATTGATACAAAAGGACGGTCTTAATGCACACATCATAAGAACAACAGACTCGAATAATACAAATGTAATTGGAATGTCTACTTACACAATAGAATAATTAAAATGTCTTATGTTATATTCATATATATTTACAGATCACACTTTAGTATTCCTTTAAAAAAACGTATTTATCTGGGCCGATAACTCAACGCCACCAGGAATTAACAAACAACTCCACAGTTGTCTCCCCCTAGTTACCACGCGAACTGTCCAAGAAAAGTCTATTCACTCGCTGCCGTCACTGGTCACTAACGCATTGTTAAACTGTCCGTCCATGCCCTCGTCTTCACAGATCACTGCGCCAACAACGGTTAATTCACCCTTGATCGTGACAACATCTATAGTCTATGTCCCCCCCCCCCCCCCCCGTTCTGTTACGTTACGCCAGGAAAAAAAACTGCACTGTTTATATATATATATATATATATGGTAGATACAGAATAAATACTTTCTTCAGTGTACTCGTGTGCACGTAAACTGCCTCAAGTAAATTGTATGCACGCTATTCATTCCAATTATGCTGTGACTTTATTTAAAAAAAATATTAATCTGTGTGAGTTAAAATTGTTAAATCGCCGACAACAGAAAAAAACCGGATTGACATTAATTCATATCAGATCTTTACACACACGCGCACACACACGCGCGCACACACACGCGCACACGCACGCACGCTCACACACACACAGACAAAACCGACAATTTATACACAGAACAAACACAGTGTTTAAAACAACGAGAAGTTGATACACAATACATATAGAAGACGTATGTCCACAGAAGTAAATTTTGAACATGGCGTTTAAACTTTCACAACATTAGTCTGGCAAATGGAAGACGGGACATACAATAGTTTTAGTACGGAAGGGGAACCCCTCCCCCCCCCCTTCAACCAAATTGTTCAAAACCAGAGGTGACGCTGCGTGGGTTAGCGACAAAAACCTAAAAATAAAAATATCAAGAATAAAAGTGAAAAAACCGAATCCAAAGAAAATGAAAGAAAACTAAAAAATATCTTAGGTATGACTGTATGACTATCACATACTTCCTTGCAGAGCTCAAATTCATTGGAAACACGTAAATCTTTTCTAAGTCTTTGTTCTAAAAAATTAAAAAAATAGATTAATGAGGGGACAAAAATAAAGTTCATTCAAAACTGTAATATAATTTCTAACAGAGGAGAAAATTTCATTAAATGTAGAAACATGAACTATAGAAGGTATAGTTTCTTCCCTTGAAAAATGTCTTTTAAAAAATATCTTTGGATGTAGTGAAATCTAGAATTATTTTTTTTTTTAAACTGACCACGATATTATTTTAAATAGTATGAGGGGGAGAAATACAATCATTTGAAATTTAAAAAAAAACAAAAAAACAAACTTAAGTAACAAAGGAAAATGAATTCAAATCTTACTACAACAAATGAAGCAATGTTAAACTTATTAATAGGAAGGGAAAAAATGTGTTAACATAGTTTAATAGTTTAATTACACTGAAACTATACATTTTTTTTGTGTTTTGAGTTACCAGTTTGTAAATGGGGTAGTGTTATTTCAAAAGTTTATTTCACTCTTCGTTTCTATGTAAGAAAAAAGAAAGTTTGGATTGGTTATTTAAAAAAAAGTTGCAACATTTGACACAAACAATTATGTACCCCTACTGCATTCTCATATCCACTTCAGTAGTGACCCAAACTGGACATTTTTACCAGACTCACTTTTTACTTTTATAAATATGTTTTCACAGACTGCTTCAGGTCCTCCTTACCCCTCTACCCCTCCCTCTCCCCAATTATAGCCTAGAGAGAGACTAAGACTGTCTGCATATACCTAACTGTACCGATAGGCCAATGTTCATTGACCTATTTATTATTATATCAGATTACTTGATAAAACTTAAATGGTAATAATAACATTACCTGCATGCTACTGGTCTCAGATTTATCATTTAATTTTGAAGGAGTACCTGGAATACATTTTAAAAGAGCTCATTCATTTTATTAGGATCATATAGCATAGAATATATCACTTTATTAGGACCATATGGTATAGAATATATTAGGATCATATAGTATAGAATATAATACATCAAACAAAAACTTTCGTTTTTCTATTTAACTTTTTCATTGCTAGAAGATATAATTTTAATATTTACATTCATTTCTATTCACATTTTTCTTATTCATTTAATGCTCACCTGAGACAGATTGTAAATCGGTGTGATGTTCCTTTGAAAGTGTTGTGCTTCTTAAAGGTGAGGTATCTGTACATTGTGCACAACAGGTATTGTGGATCTCATCCAGTGGATCGTCCTCATCCCACAGGTCATTTATTCGTTTCTCCAATTCGGACACATTTAGTTGTATAAGTCGAATGTCCGTTTTGTTCAACAGCGCTTGTTGCCGACACTGATCAATCGTCTTAGAAATATCTTCAAATGACGTTTTGTGTTTTCCCTGATTTCCTTTCGATTTTATGTTGGAAATGTCTAAGAATAACGTATTGGCCATTGAACTAACGTCAGTTTCCAGTGCAATATCACCTGCTGATGCACAATCTTCCAAAGCGTTAGAAGAATCAGGATTATATTCCATGGAAGTAATAAATTCAATGTTCCAACTTACTATCAAGTGATTATTTTGCAGAAAACTGTTCAGTTTTTCAACACCGACAATCAGTTTATCTGAAGTTGAACGCAGTCTATATGTTATGCTAAAAAAAGATTCACCAATCTTCAAAAAATCATCTGTGGCGTTATTGTAAATTGATACTGACCATTTTAAACGAACATCTGAATGTCTCACAAAAGAACTCGATTCCAAGAAAAACTGCAGTTTTTCTGTTTTATTTTTTTGAACATTTCCTTTCAGGGAGAAATCGGATATTCCCCCTGATATGTGTATAGATGTAGTGGAGATGTAGGAATTAGTAGAAATAATATCATTCAATTTTGGACACACCTGAAAAACTTTAAACTTATGGTCCACCTTGGAACTCTGCGTGCTATTTAAAACTCTCAAATAATCTTGTAATGATTGCAAAGCCATTTGTACATTCTGGAATGCAAAAGTATAATTTTGAGTGCTTTAAAAAATATGTCTGTTAGTAACTTTGTCACCTTAGTTTCAAATGTAAGTATTAACTTGATGACAAAGATGTTATTTTAACACAGATGAATGAATTACACTGGGGTTTCTAATAATCAACTATTCAATCCACTAAAGCCTTTCTTGGGTATTTTGGCGCCCATTGAATAGAAATCCAGAGATGTTTGAGAGATCTAGTCCTAAAGTAGCTGTCTCGCCCCCCCCCCAACCTTAGCGACGGGCATATAGGAATTACTATTTAAAGGTGCTTCTCTTGCAGTGAGTTCCTAGGTTTTCCCCCTAGTTTGACTGTCTATAATAAGTATCGTTTAGTCCGTTGTCTCATTTATTTTTTTTTTCAAATGTGAACGTCTTTATGCTTCCAATTATAAAATACTACAGGCTGAAAATTTATTGCTTAATAGGTCCGTCTATAAAAATGGGTTCACCAGGGCATTTGCTGAAAGGTCTCATGAGAATAAAAGACGTCTGCTTCCCGTGCTAATCGTTAGTTTACTTTTATTTTTATTTGGTGAATCAGTTGCATGGGCTCCAGCCCATTTCTTTTACCCCCCCGGGACATATAATCCTGTTAAGTGGTCTCTGATTTTTAATGCTAAATGATTTCACCTCTGTGCATCTGCAATATAGTCGCAATAACTCATATATAATCGTATAAACCACCTCTGTGTACCTACTATATAATCGCCTATATAATCGTATTAACCACCTATGTGTATCTGCAATATATATCTGTATTAACCACCTCTGAGTAACTGCTATATACTCGTATTAGCCATCTCTGTGTGACTGCTATATAATCGTATTAACCACCTCTGTGTAACTTATATATAATCGTATTAACCAGCTATATATCTCACACATGAAAGTTGTAAAGAGATATAGCTATAAGAAGTGGTATTTAGTTTTCTCCGCACACACCCTACATCAGTGTTTCCCAAAGTGTGGTACTCGTATCCCTGGAGGTATGCGAAGAGTTTAGTGGGGGCAAGCGCTACACCGAGCTGAGAACATTGGGTAAACAATGCACGGCTAAAACGAAAACAATGAATTTAGTGCAAACCATGACCGTACAGACAATAAATGTAAGTTTTTTTTAATAAATGGGTACTCAGTATAGTTGAAATAGAAAGGGGGGAGGGGGGGTACACAGGTGTCGAAAGTTTGGGAAGCACTGCCCTACACCACCATTGTGCGTGCCATTTCAGCACACACAAACGTGTCTATTTGTAATCTACGACTTTTGAATCTACCCCATTGGCCTTGGTGCACTAATGCATGACCTATATGGTCTGATTTTATCATGCACAGGGATTTATTCTATAAAGGCCAAATACATAAAAATAAACAACCGTTATCAGCTAGTACGTATGTCAATATTAAACACAAATTATAAAGTTAAGTTCAGAAATTATTGTTTTTTTTTTTAAAGAATAAGTAGCCTAATTATACTTACAGGTGTAACAGCACAATTATAACAGAAATAGATTGACCTTAAATATTCTTAATTTGAAGATTGAATTGTCAAATTTAACAGAACTTAAAGTAAACAAGAGATGAGTGGTTGGTAATCCAATAATTCACGTTAAATAAAGAATCAAGTCTAACTTTTTATCTTTTTATTGGCCAATCTTGTGAAAATTCCGAATAAAGACTGCGCGGTCATGTGTAAATGAAACATTTTTTTTTTGGTTTATTCACGAATATTTCACAATAAAGTAAAATTCTTTCAGAGTAATATAAACAAATATAAATGACTTTTGTTAGTGAGGTAACAGCACAGCAAAGGTCAATGTATAATAATAATAACACTTGATACGTAACGGTAACATACGTGAAAAGAAATACACCCTCCTTTTGAATTCGTTACTTTGTAAACATTAAACCACTTACCTGTGTGCTTACTTCACCCGGAAGGTGTTTTACTTACCGTTCATAGAATTCTGATTGTCTTCCAGACTACACACCAATGACCTACATGTATTAACCATAGGACTAGACTGAGCAAAAGGTATAATTGTATTATATTCTTGAATAACGGATTGATACTTTAGAAAATGTTTTTAATTTCAAACTATTAAAGACCATTTTCTGTATGTTAAATATGTGCAAAAGTAGTTTATCAAGCTGCCTGTTCACTGTTTTAATATGGGTAACAGTTAAGACTGATAGTATTCATCAGATGTGAGACGCTTATAATTTGTATTTTTGAATGTTCATTTGGAAACTATAAAGTTATTCTTTGTGAATGATTTCGTTTTGAATTGGTGGAGAGTAACTCAAAGATTAATTGTCTTGATTCTTCAGCTCTTTCCAGGCTATCCTGGTCTGAGAGACATACCGTGATCTACGGGGAAAAGATCATTGGGGTTCTCTAGACAGGAAATAATTAAAAACAAACCTTCTTGCGAAGGTGGTGGTACTGTGGTCAATGAGGACTATCCGAGACCGTAGTATTCACAGCTGGCGGTGGTGACGGATGTGGTCGGCACACAACACACTTCCACTCTGTCCCACTCAAGCACACCTGCGCAGCCTGCCAATTCGGGCTCAGGGTACAGGCACATAACACCCTCCCCTCAGTTCGAGTGGCAGGAAAAACCCCTTGCCTTGCCTTTCTGGCCGATCGGCAGTACACACACCCTGCTGGTCTGGCCATTTTGGGCAAGTCTTAAAACCCTCTTTTCTGTCATCTCGGCAGATAAAAGCAGGTACACACACCCCGCCGCTCTGTAGGCATGGCACACATGCATCAGAGCCGCCATCAATGCTGGTGTGGTAGGCACACTACACCCTATCATGATGGCAATGGCGGCGTAAAAAAAAAGAATGAATTCGGTTTTTTATTATGTTATATAATTATCAAAGGCTCACGTCTTCTGATAAAACCGGTATCTTTTCTAAAAGAATACTATGACAAAAGGTTTCTTATTCCTAGTCAAATAACAAACATCTCTCTTTTTCTATCTATCTATGCATCTATGTATGTATGTATGTATGTATGTATATATGTATGTATGTATGTATGTATGTATCTATCTATCTATCTATCTATCTATCTATCTATCTATCTATCTATCTATCTATCTATCTATCTATCTATCTATCTATCTATCTATCTATCTATCTATCTATCTATCTATCTATCAAGATTTAAGTCTGTATATCTATAATGAGAGAGAGAGAGAGAGAGAGAAAGAGAGAGAGAGAGAGAGAGAGAGAGAGAGAGAGAGAGAGAGAGTAATTGCAATGTGTTTGGATAACTTTTGTAATTGCATTTCTTATATTAAAGTAAAATATGGCATTAATGTAAAACATGACATTAAAGTAAAACCTTTCATTTATCCTTCCAGGATATTTCACGATGAACACATCGCCACAGCCCGTGAGCGCGTTGCTCAACGAAATCAGAAGACAAATTCAAATCCGCAGAGACAATCCACCAAGACCTTGCGTTCATCTCCACAAGATCCACAATATAAGGCTCAAATTCTCGTCGTACAGCGAGGAAACCACCCCTAAACCTGCCCTGTCTGACATGTACACCTGTGTTGGGAGACACAAGCTGTACCCTGACAGCATGCTGTTCATGTACCTGGAGGTCTCTAACAGTCCCGGCAACAAGCAATCTGTTTGGCCGGCGAAAGCGACGTGGAAAGTAGAGTTGATGGACGAGGATGATCCAAGAAGAACTTTTTCACTCGGAGAAAGCTCGTTCATTTTTAATAAACCGAAGCAAGGATTTGTATCTCACCCTAACGATTGGATCTCGGTAAGCCTACAACAACTGGAAAGCTCGCAGCTGATTTCGCCGGACGGGTCAGTTACGGTTAAGTGGTCCGTGACGGCAGCGCCGGCCATCGAGTACGTTTATCTGGAGCAGCTGGAGGAGTTGGTGCTTCAGACGGAGCTGAACTCGAACATGTTTGACCTGAGCGCGACCGAGAGAGTGGGTCAGATCAGTAGGCTATGTCTTGACAACACGGCTGAGATTTCTCATCTGAGGGAGTGTATGAACCGTATGACAAGATGTCTAGACATAGCTAGCCACAGGGTACATCACCTTAAGACCAACGTCAAAAAAAATTCTCAGCGTATCTCTGACCTGGAGAGCAGCATGATGCGGATGAACGCCAGCATCCATACATCTTAAAAAAGTATCAGCATTTAGATAAGACAAAAGTAGATTCATAGAAAGATTGGGCCCCTTCTTCTAAATTCAGCAAATGTAAAGCTTTCTTTTTTCCACATCTCATTATTTTTTCCTATGCTAAAAACCTTTACAAATTTATAAAGCCATGTCGCTATGTGTAAATCCATTATGACACAAATCGAAATTATTCTTACATTTTGAGAATTTTCTTCTTATAATTGTACAGCATGCAAATATGACCCTTTTAAGGACAGCGCAACAAAATAATTATCATTATCAATATATAAAAATGTCATTTCTAGTACAGGTAGATGGTCTTTTTATATCAATTACCTTCAAAATATTAATCACCAACCTTTTGTTTCCCTGGAAACTTGGTCTGCTAGTTTGCAGTCGGTACTCAATCAAAATTTAATTATAAAAAAATATTTTATAAAAAACAACGTTTTTCTTGCGTACTAAAATGCAGAAAATAATTTCTGAATAACTTGGTAAGATTGTAATAGTAATAGACTTTATAAGAGCTTCTGATTTTTATAAAAACAAAAAAACGTTGGGCGCATGAATTTTATATTATGTGAATGTTTGTATTACAGTATTAGAATCATCAGTTAAAGTAAAATTAATTCTAGTGTTGTATAACATTAACTCATGATGATATAGAATGTAATACTTATAAAGTCAATTGAATCAATATATTAATATAGTGAAATTATTGTAAACAGCTTTTCATTTATATAAATTAGAGTATGTTATAAAGGTCTGGATGGTTGTGTTCATGCGCCCAACGTTTTTCGCGGACAAATAAACAAACAGAGAAGAAGTGAAGTTATAGAGAAACGTTGTATTTTCATCTGCCGCTGATTATGTATTTTAAATTTTTGTTCATCTGTAGAAGAGAACTTTATTCAGTCAATAATGAACAATAAATGAACATTTAAAGTTAAATTGGTCCTTATTATTTCTGCGTGTTATATGTTATGTACTATTTCTTCTTATTTTACTTATTATCTACTTGTGTTTATATCCTTTTTTGGCATATTATCTACTTGTGTTTATGTCCTTTTTGGCATATTATCTACCTTTGTTAGTGTCATGTTTTTGCATTATCTATAGTTTATATTATAGTTTCTTCCTAATTCTCTATGTTCTTTTTATTTTGTTTTTGTTTTAATGTTTTTCAAAACACACTTGATGACTGTGTTTCAAGACACAATTGATGACTGTGTTTCAAGACACAACTGATGACTGTGTTCAAGACACAATTGACGACTGTGTTTCAAGACACAATTGATGACTGTGTTTCAAGACACAATTGATGACTGTGTTTCAAGACACAATTGATGACTGTGTTTCAACTTTTCAAGACACAATTGATGACTGTGTTTCAAGACACAATTGATGACTGTGTTTCAAGATACAACTGATGACTGTATTTCAAGACACAACTGATGACTGTGTTTCAAGATACAACTGAAGACTATGTTTTAAAACACATTTGATGACTGTGTTTCAAGACACAATTGATGACTATGTTTTAAAACACATTTGATGACTGTGTTTCAAGACACAACTGATGACTGTGTTTCAAGACACAATTAATGACTGTGTTTCAAGACACAACTGATGACTGTGTTTCAAGACACAATTAATGACTGTGTTTCAAGACACAACTGATGACTGTGTTTCAAGACACAATTAATGACTGTGTTTTAAAACACAATTAATGACTGTGTTTCATTCAAACTGCCAAAAAACAAACACAATTATGTGATAAAAACATATTATGTTTCTACCGATGTCTTTATTTCAATTTCTGTTGGAAGCAGTTATTTACATTTTACATTCCGAGTTCAAGTGTTTTATTTTACTTTTACTTTCCACTGAACCAACATGAAAACCAGTTACAAATCTTTGTACCTCTTCTTTTTCTTTGGAATGCTCTTGTTTTTACCTGTCAGTAAGTAAATAAATAAATAAAAGAACTTTTAAAGAATAGTCTTTTGTTAAAATGCACAAATTTATAATGTTGTGATTAAAAAAAATACATAATTTTTTTTTTAAAAAAAGGTTAATTAAAAATAAATGCACATAAGAATCTAAGTAAGCTCAATACATAATTATATTAAAACATATTTATATAAAAGTATTGTTATTATAAAAAATATGCACGTAGCTGTCCATCTAGGTCCATAGAATACTTAATCTATTCATTGCCACTTACCATCTAAGTAAGCTCAATAGATAACTAAATTAAAAACATATTTATATAAAAGTATTATTATTAAAAAAATATGCACGTAGCTGTCCATCTAGGTCCATAAAATACTTTATTTATTCATTGCCACTTACCATCTAATGTAAAGACATATATAGTTCACTACATTCTACTCAGCCATGCTCTTTGATTTCTTTGCCCATTATAAACTTTACTAATATAAAAGTTATTGTCTTTTGTAATTCTGCAAGATTCTAATTCATGGACGCGGCATTATTTCAATTCTTTATGATCATGTAGAATATGATTTATGAGCATCTCTCTTTCTCTCTCTCGCTCGCTCTCTCTCTCTCTCACACACACTCTCTCTCTCTCTCTAAATTAGAGCAGGTCCGAAATAAATCTACAATATTTGAGAATAAACAAAGCCAAAGAAAGTGAAACTTGTTTTAAGCTTTGGGAAATACATTCCATTGGGCTTAGAGAAGGCGGGAGTGCCAAGATGGATTAATTATTTAATTTACTTTGGAGATCAAAATTTAGTCAAAGATTTGAAAAGACTTAAAGGAAATAAAACTTCACATCTCTGCATTGTACAAAATGTCACTTTACTTGCTACAACAAAATCTCTTCCCCGCTATTTCCCCTCTGTTTATAAACACAAAACACAAAGGCACTCTCGATGAGGAGGGGTGTTATTATTCCTGTGTAAGTACTCTCCCCTGTTTTGATTAACATGGGAAGTGAAGATTGAAATAAAACTAAGTAAAGTTTATTTTTTGTTATATAGAAATAATATTATTTGTTTGTTTGTTTGTTTGTTTGTTTTCCAAAAAAAAGTTTTTGTTTCTGATGTTGCCAACTTAGATCATTTTTAAACCACGTATTATATATATATAATAAATCAATACTCTTCAATAGGATTTAAATTATTTTTTTTTACCATTAATAGGTTTAAAACAACCTATGATTAAATTTTTAGCTCAGCTTGATTGCAGCCTGTGTGTGTATTTTAAATCTATGATAATAAAGAAATTCTACTTGTTTAGGGACTCCATAAGAATTGAATAAATTGACAATGGATATATTTATAATTAAAAAAAAAACTTACAGCAGTTTTCTGTTCGTCTGCCTCGTCATATGTGACTAACACATTGTCATTTCGTTCGCCGATTCTGGTTTCGTCTGGCAACGGGACATACGTCACACTTTCATCTTTAAAAAAAAATAATTCAGGTGTCTGTTAGTAAATTTTCTTCTTCTTTTCTTCTACAAAGTATTTTTTTTTAAAATGACTCTTTAGAAATGTTAATAATATATATTGTGTGTGTGTGTGTGTGAAGTCCCTGTAAGGATGAGATGAAATCTCTTAAATCCTATAAACAACTAATGGGACTGACTTTATGGTTTCTTTCATCCCCACCACGGGAGATTGAGGGAACTTGTATCATGACCTGAAATATCCGAACCAGAGACTCTCGTGTCGACAGTCAAGCGTTTTTACCGCACGACCATTAGGCCCCCACAAATAGTAGTTACCCACATTTTTTTTGTTCTTACATAATATGATAATGTCCTACTTATAAATGCGTTCATTTTATTAGTGTGTCTCCATAAACGGATTAAATAATAAAACTATGTTTTTTTTGTTGTTGTCTGTTACAATTTAATTAGAAATCATTGTAAACGATAAAGCAAATAAATTTTACCGATGTCTTTTAAGAGAAACCCAATATTGATAGAAACTCTGATGATGGCTTTTAAAATAAGGTCAACTGATTGCCCAGAAGCTGAAATTGAATGAAAAAACCATAGAATTTTAAAAATTGTTTATAAAAAATATAATTAATTGCTATATTTTTCACCAGAGTTTTTATATCGTACACAAATATTCGCATTAGACAATCAATCCACCCACTTACCTATCCGACATTATATATATATATATATATATATATACAGTGGGTATTCGGTTAACGAACTGTTCGGACAGCGAACAAATCGGACAACGAACACTTTCAGGAAAGATTTTTGTGTTCGGACAACGAACAAAATTCGGATAACGAACTAAAACTAATTCTAACGAAAACGTCTCTGCTCTCGGAACACCCGTCATCAGTCCTCAATTTGTCCTGAAAATGGATGTGCGCGTGCGCTGACACGTCATCATTCATACTACGTAGCAGTGAGGCAGCACCATACGACGCGTAGACACATGGTTTAAGTCCTTGTGGTTTTCGTACGTGCTTCTCTAAACGCCTTATAAAAAACCCCTGAAAATTTGAAAATATTATTGGACCTGAAAAGAGTGGAGTGTCAAGAACTGTGCTCACCATAAAAACCAAGCAAGAGATTATAACTAAATTAGAGAGTGGACAAATAATGACTGATGTTACCAGGCAGTACGGCTTGAACAGGTCTACTGTAGGCACAATCCTAGCTAAAAAAGATATCATCAAAAAGACTCAAGCCGCTAAAGGAGTAACGAAAATTACATCTGAGAAGCAAAAAAAGTGTCATCCATGATAAAATCGAGAGTTTGCATTTAGTTTGGATAAATGAACGGGATTAAAAAGAGATGTAACTAGAATGGCAATCATTCAAGTGAAGGCTGGAGAAATTTTTGAGAAATTGAAAGAACAAACTTTAGGCTCGTCCTCCGAAAATCTAGAATTCAAGGCTACCACTGGCTGGTTTACAAAATTTAAAAGGAGATCTGGCATTAAACAAGTTGATGTCAATAGGGTTGCTGATCTCTACAACGACATTGCTATCAATCATTTCCTGAAAGTCCTGAAGGAAAGAGAAAAGCAACCGACATTGGACATATTCTTTAACGCCCAAAGAAAGGAAAAGGACTGATTAATAATCAAGACTATATGTTTGTATCATATTTGTAATAAATAAACTTACTAAGAAATTATTCTTGTACATGACAATTTTTTTTAATTTAATTCTTAGGAACTCCAGAACGAATTTATCGAATTTCCATTAACATATATGGTAAATCGATGATTGGTGAATGAACGATTCGGATAGCGAACATAATTGTGGAACGGATTAAGTTCGTTAACCTAATACCCACTGTATATATATATATATATATATATATATATATATATATATATATCCAGGGCCCCGGCCAGCGATGCTGGGGCCACTGGCAAACAACTGCGAAGATGGTTCATCTTGCATTTTTAAATTTAAATATGCATCGAAATATATACAATAATAAACACTTTCAAAAGTTTAGGGCCCCTAACACGTACTCGTGTTGCCCTTCCCTCGCAGAGACCCTGATCTACCTGTCTGTTTGTCTTTCTCTCTGCCTGTCTGTCTGTACCTATGACTGTCTGTCTTCCTGTTTGTGTCTATGACTATATGTCTTCCTGTCTGTCTGTCTTCTTGTCTGTCTGTCTCCATGTCTGTCTCTCTGGCTCCAGTCTGTCTTTCTTTCTGTCTGTCTGTTATATCTCTACCTGTCTGTCTGTCTTCCGGCCTGTCTGTCCGCCTTCTTGTCAGTCTGTCTCTCTTTCTAATATTCCCGTCAAATAAATCTCAACCTAAATTATATTTATAAGCCTCCATCGTCTCTAAACTTTACCTTTTTGTTCCTTTCCTAACCGTGCTAGATGCGACCAAAGGCCCAATAAATCATTCAGGTATTTAGTGTTAGTCGTAAGACGGTCTGAAAAAAAGAGCAAAATTATAATATTTAAAAATGCTCTGAAAAGTGCTCGGTGCTATTTAACCATCCAAATAATATCATTCAATCTAAACCGGCTAATGGTAAGTTTTCTGTTTTTTTTTAAAATAATGACAGTTCTTTAGCTCCTAGCCTACGGTCAGTGATTCACTTTCAAATCGATTATTAATTCTTTTTTTTCTATCCAAGGCTCAACTTTTTTACTTGCTAGGAAATGGTCAGCTTTTTCATTCCTGGCCAAAAGTCGTTTTTTAACTAGGAAACAAAGGGTCATTTTTAAATCCTGGCCAAATGTCGGCTCTTTACTAGGAAACAAAGGGTCATTTTTAAATCCTGGACAAATGTCGGCTCTTTACTAGGAAACAAAGCGTCATTTTTAAATCCTGGCTAAAAGTCGGTTCTTTACTAGGGAACAAAGGGTCATCTTAAATTTTAGTTCCCAGAAATCTATATAAACGGTTACTCTGCTTTTAAAGTCTCTAATAATGCTACCCCTTGCGGTCCCATAGAAAAGCCCATACTTCATCTGACCCCCGGATTTAAGGACGTGCATCCGGGGCCCTGACCTGTTAGGAGGAGGAGGGGGCACCACAATGACTTATTTCAACCCCCTTTTATTATGTGTCCACTTTAGTTTTGCGCCTGGGGGCCTCCTTGGACTTAAGTCCACATCTGAAAAGGAAATCTTTACATGACTGAACAACAGGGTTTCTTCTCAGTGAGCAAGAGATCTTTGTCTCAATATGTAAATAGCCCTTGTTAAGTGATCATGAATGAGACAAAAGAAGACACAAAATTTTATTTTGTTTGTAAAAAAAAAAAAGAGAAATAGACAACCGTTTTTGTTTTAAAAAATAACAAAAAAAAAAGTTTTTATTTAAAAAAAAAAAAAATAGAAAAAGGAAACATTGTTTGTGATTTTTACCGTCGAACATCCACGAAGAATCTGCGCCTGCTCCAATTTTCTGTAAAATTTCATCAAGTAGTTTTTTAACATCTTGCTCCGAAACTGTGTATAGACATAAAAAGTTTAGGTTTATTTTAATACACACTTTCTTTATTTTGGCATCATTTATAGTAGATTTTAACTTTAAATAACGTTCAATGGATGTTTAAACTTATAAATGTTTTATCGGAGCCTACCTTATAAAAACGAGTGATTTTTTTTACCTTCATTGGCTTGGCTGTTACTCAATTTCCCCACTTCTTCAGCAACCGCCAGAAGTTTTGATGTTGTTATACCTAAGATCGCAAAAAAAAAAAAAAAAGTTTGACCTCTCACATTCAATCGTACCACAACGTCGCTGTAATATAATCTGTGATCTATCGATACGTTTATGGCTTGTTATACTTTATTTATTTTTAAAACATGCATATTAAAGTTTTCTTATCCCTAAAGTACCATCGGGGCAGATGAAGTGTAGAATTCATCTGTTTCTATAACCTCGGCATTTGAAGGGATTGTGTGATTAGCACAACAGACTCCTTTACTTCCCCAACTTAAGGCAGGTAACCATTTAAAGCTGGGTGGACGTTTAACCCAGATTTCACCAGGACGTGGAACTATCTCCTTGGGTGTTACCGAGGATCGAACCTGTGGCTCATATGTCGAATGTCGAGCGCTCTACGCCACATTACCATCTGTCCTTAAAACATCTATAATTGATGGCTACATTGTAAATAATATTAGTTTTCAGATAAACGATCATAAAAAAATGTCTCATTTCCTTACCCTTTTCAGCATCGCTGAGTGTATTTTGGATCAGACTAAAAACATCTTCTTCGTTGCCTCTGACTTCATTTAAAAAACTTCCCTAGATGAAACAATGTATAGTTGAATTGAGCCAGTAAATAATTTGTATACGAATCAAAGAGAAAATTAAATACTAAATCTCAATGTGTGGACTTTGAATCTGAATTGTAGAAAGGAGAAAATATACAGGAAGTTTACGGCTTCGATCCACTAAACTCAGTGCGTGTATATTCTTTAATTCTATACATCTTTCTCTTTTATTTAGAGACTAGATCAAAGGCCCGGTACTCGGACCGGCAAGTGACTCCTTATAATTGAGTTGTATCCCTTTGACCATCTTTACAACTTTACATAATTTGCGCACTACTTGGAATTCCCAATACTATTTTTAATCAAGCAAGAGCTCACTCCCCTTGAGTGAGACGAAAATTTTGGAATTCCCCAGTCTATTTTTAGCCGCGGAAGTTATACACACGCTCGCTCGCACTCTCGCCAGGCTAGACGATTAGATTATGTATTAGATAGAATGTCATAGCTAGTTTTTGTGTGTGTAGATTAGTATATCAGTTTTATGTAATATATTTATTATTTTTCGTGGTACTTCTGTTTCTTGGTAGGTGTAAAATCTATTTCAGTCTCTTCGTGGTGTATATGATTCAACTAACTTGACTTGGTGTATATTAAATTATATTTAAAAGACGAACTACATATAAAAAGCACTGAGTAGACTTCTATGTATACATGTACATATATTTATTTGCATATGAAGGAACTTCTTATTTGACATTGTACAATAAAAATGATGTGATAAAATATATTCTTACACTAACAAGGTCTCAGGTCGTCGTCTCAATTATCGTCTGCTCTAAACTATATATTTTCACTTCCGCTAAGCTAAGTGGCCAGATAATTAAAACCATCTCTGTGCCAACTGTAAATTCTCTAGCCTAAACTGATTATTACATAGAACAAAGTTAAACTTTGAGGTTATCATGAATAGGTCATTGTAATTATATGGGTCTATTAATTTTATGATTTGCGAATTTTGTTTTTTTTAAAAAAGAAAAAAATACATGTATCTGATTGTGACGAAGGCAACAGTCCATTCATTAATATCTTAACAGGAAACATATTCTTGCTTAAAATTGACAGCGGACAGACTCGAGGCGGAGTATATCGGTATAAACACAATCCTCTCCACATTCTCCACTACTGATATGACCGCTATAGGCTTTGATAAGAACCTACCAGTGACAGCAGCCAAAGAGTCACACAGCAAAGTAACATTGTGATAGAAGGCGCCAATCAGCGATACTGCCAAGAAACAAGAGAAACGGTGAGATAAATGTTATGGCTGTAGACATGAACCTTATATTGGATTCACTGTGTCATCACTGGTTATTGCAACAGACACGTCAAAAGATTGGATAACACTTCCACTAATGGAAATTAGCCATCAGATTCATCATGCTCACCTATTTTTTTTCATTTTGGCAAAGGCGTTATCATTTGCAAACATCCGGATAAACACGCTTATGCATCACTTTTTTTTTGAAAACATGAAACGTCATATGGAGTTGGTAGCTTGGATTTCTAGGAAAGGGGAGGTGGAATGGGGGGGGGGAGTTCTGCATGGATTTTATATTCAGAGGAAACTCTAAGCCTAATAGGCCATACGGGCAGATGAAAGTGAAGAATTCATCTGTTTCTATAACCAAAATAGTATTTAGAGTTTGTGTGGTTAGCACAGAACCCAGCCGCCTTAACTTCCCAAACTAATATCAGTTACCAATCAAATGGTCGAACCCGGGACTCTCAGGTCGATGGTCTTATGCTCTACACCCGTCAGTCCATTCCTATATGAATGTTTTATTCCGGAGATCTCTTTTTACTATCTTTGTTGCTCGTTGTCTGCTAAAATCCAAAAACTAGAAGTTTGTTTTGCTTTGTTCGCTTGTTTTTATTTTTAATTAGTTTATTTATTTGTTTTTGTTGCTTTTTTTTAGAAAAAATATTTAGGAAATGTATGTGGAAACCATAACCTAAAAATGCAAAAAGTAAAAAAAAAGTGTTATGTTTTTTGTTTTTTTTTTTTACTAAATGTCAAATAAGAACAATAATTCTTTACTGCGCTTACGATTGTGTGGTTTTGTTAAATCTGAAAAATAATTGCTGGTTTTCCGTAAAATCTAAATTCAGTCCAAAGATACAGATTTTTGAAAATTTTGTGTCCTATTTTTTTCAGATTCGCATTTTCAGACAAAATCGAATGTACTTTACAAAAAAAAACCATTTGTCTTAATGCTGTATAATTTGCCCTTTGTTTTTTCCCCAGCTGATTCACCAAACAATCACGTGATGTTTTTGTTCTAACACACATATTGTTTTCTTTACTACACAGTGTTTTCATTACTCCATTTTTTTAGGTACACAGTCAAGTGAAAAACAAATTGTGACTAACCAAAAGTTAAATTATGTCAACATTTTGAAATTATGTCATCTTTTGAAATTATGTCAACATTTTGAAATTATATCAACATTTTGAAATTATGTCAACATTTTGAAATTATGTAAACATTTCTACAGTTTCTCTTCATCATGTCGCAAATCAGACTGCACACAGAGCCTCATCAGTCGGTACACGACTAGAATATCGCTCCTTTTAATTTTACTAGGAATTTTGGCACTTTGCTATTTAAATTAGTGTTTTTCTTTATTGAATTTTTTGTGTACGCGGCCTCAAAAAGGTTCGCCACCACTGCCGTATATCATTCAAAATGTATTCTAAAACAGTAAATATCTTTCCGGTAGCATAAAAAAGTGTTTCCTTGGTAAGTAAAGTAAAGTTCCCTTCAACCTTTAAGGGCTTATTGGGGGAGATGAAGTGTAGAATTCATCTGTTTCAGTAAACTCGACATATAAAGGAATTGTGTGGTTAGCTCAACGCCCAGCCGCCTTTACTTCCTCAACTTAAAGTTAGGTACCCATTTGAAGTTGGGTGGACTTGTTAGACTTACACCTGAATCTGAAAAAATTACAAGGTTCTCACTTGGGATCGAACCCATGCAGTAAAACATCTTCACATTTTGTTTTTGTTGAAATTCCGTTTTTTATGTATGATTTTATCGAAATATCTAAGATTATGGATTTAGTTAGCAGAAAGTAGAAATTAACTATTATTTCTACTTTATTAAGTGTTATGACTTTTTGGTTGTATTCATAGTAGTTCTGATGACCTTCGACACTGCACCATCTCTGACTAATGGTGAACTAAAATAAAAATAATAAAATACAGAAAAATAATGAGATTTTTAAAAATATGGAAAAAAAAAAACAAAAACAAAAAAACAACGGTCTTTCATTATTATCGTATTGCGAAATAGCGACAGATCTGTTGATAATCATGTTAGGTGTTTATTTTATGGAGGAGTTACATGTTCACCACATCTGCTGTTGTTGTTTACAATCTAGGTACGCGCTCCATCAAGGACAAACGCAATTGACGATCAGCGGCTTCCAAATATATGTATCCACATGTCCGTAATCTGGGTTTAAACACTAGTAACTTGAAATAACTCGACTGGTGTTCATAGCCTGGGCATAGTTATGTCTGTACGACCAATCCATAATTATTATTTTTTTTTTGGCAATTTGTATTTTAATATAAGTGTACTGGTTTCAAGACTCTATCTGTACAAATGGTATGTAGCATACTAGTAGGTAGAATGGCGTAACGAGGGGTAGGCAAGGGGGAGGGCATCATGCCCCTGGCGCTACTCACAAAGGTGCGCCAAATGGTATATTTTACATATAATATTATATGGTTTTCGAATGGGAGGGCGTTAAAACAATATTGTGCCCCGGGCGCGAGTTAAGCTCTCTACGCCACTAAATAGGCATACCCGGCGATGTTTGGGACCGCGAAATACGATCAAAATCATTAGAAACTATATAAAAATCAAGATAAGTTAAAATGCTAAAAAAAAAATCGGAATAAAAAGAGTGACACCAAACTTCGAAATTTCCTCCGTTAATGGATCATCTAGAACCCACAACGTTTTAAAAAATTTGTTTAGAAAATGAGTATAAAATCAAGTTTTTAGAAAACGGGGGCAATGCGTTTATGTTACCAATGCAACTAGAGGTAATAATTAACTAGTAGTATGAAAAAGGCACGCAGATGGTTCCTATGTTACACATTCGCTAGATTTAAATCTCTGTGTTCTTATACTTGGATGGGGTGGGGTGGGGTGGGGAGTGCGAGTTTATGGCCCAAGTTAGAGATCTGTTAAAAAGCTGGCAGGACTTCTCAATTTGTTTTTGTTTATTTTTAAAATGAAATCTGGAGTATCCACAGTGCTATATTATACTTAGTAGAGTTGTTTGATATTTAGAGAGCCAAATCTCAAAACTTTAATTTCTCAAATTGATCGTATGGCTCAACTTAAGCTAAGTAGTTGGTCGTAATTTTGTATTTAAGGTGGTCCATGGCCATTTAAGGTTTCTGCTAGTTGTTTTTTCTATCTTTTCTATTTTTTAAGCTATACTAGCCATTTTTGGCGCATGCATACAACATACCAATTAATGAACAAAAAATATATATAAAAAAATATAAAAAAATTTATTGCAACTTTTTCTCAAAAAGTTAATTTTTCGGGGGGGGGGGGGGTAGGTAAGAAAAAAATTATAAAAAAATTCTATTTAATATTTCCAAAAAAAAAAATTGGACGTTTGATTGAAACACACTCATTAACATTTGTACAAGTTATTTTATGATATCTATAATAGATTTTAAAAATTTGTTCTTTGAAAATGTTTGAAATATGTCTTAAAATTACACTTTTTTACCCAAAAAAGTCACAAAATACATTTTCAAATAATTTTTTTTATATTTTGTTTTATTTCTTTGATCATTAATTGGAATGTTTTATGCATATGCCAAAAATGGCTAGTGTAGCTTAAAAAATAAAAAAGATAGAAAAAAACAACTAGCAGAAACCTTAAATGGCCCATGGACCACCTTAACTAGGTAGATTTTCGTTCTTAAAATAGATAGTTGTGCGATTTTGAGCTAGGTCATTGGTCGCACATTTGTATCAGAGGCGTATTTACCAAAACTGTGGCCCTAGGCGCATGACCAATTTGGGACCTCCTCGCCTATAAGGAAGGCATTTAAAAATGATCAGAATACAACACTAGTCAGAACACTCATGTATTATTTAAAATGCATACTACATAGTTATATATACTAGCTAGAACTTGCAATTGTCAGTTTATTTATTCTAATGTCTCCTTTGATTCAATGCATAAAATAGACAAATCTCCCAGCCTACATTAGCTGATGGAATTCCGCAAGTAATTCTTGATCCTTTTCAACACAGAAAATGACCGTTCTCCAGTTGTGTTTGATATAGGAATGGTGAGAAAGATTCTTAGAAGGGTTTCCACATTGGGAAATGTACATTGTAGTCCACCCACTGCTATAAGCTGGAACATCTCTACCGCAGATTTAGCGCCTTCTTCTTTAGCGAAATGCAAAAACTGTTTGATTTCATCGGCAGTGGTATCAGAATTAACATCGTCTTTGTATTCTTCGATCAAGGCCGAGATCTTTGTGTTCAAGTCATCTACCTTGTCCTTGAAAAATAGACTGAACAAATCATGTATACCTTTGCATGCTTCGATTCTGTGATCAAGGTCCGTGATCAATTTATCACAAATGGCGTTTACTATGTTAACAATAAAATTATCACGACCAGTTAAAATAACTTCCGGTTCATTGCTTTCATCAGAAAACGGTTTTCGCTTCTTCTTGCGGCTTACTTCATCATGATGTTTACAGTCTTTGAGATCCTTGTTCCTAAGCAATGCTGCTCGCTCTTCAATACGAGTGAAATCGTTTCGGACTTCGTTGTTAATAAATAGCTTCAGAGATTCGAGTGCGCCTAGGCCTAAAATCGCCACTGATTTGTAATAATCTGGCTAGTTGGTCGTAAGGTTGTAATAATCTGAGTAGTTGGTGGTATGGTTGTATTGTTCTGGGTAATTGGTGGTAAGGTTGTAATAATCTGGGTAGTTGGTCGTAAGGTTGTAATAATCTGGGTAGTTAGTGGTATGGTTGTATTGTTCTGGGTAGTAGGTGGTAAGGTTGTAATAATCTGGGTAGTTGGTCGTTAGGTTGTAATAATCTGGGTAGTTGGTGCTAAGGTTGTATTGATCTGGGTAGTTGGTCGTAAGGTTGTAATAATCTGGGTAGTTGGTCGTAAGGTTGTATTGTTCTGGGTAGTTGGTCGTAAGTTTGTAATAATCTGGGTAGTTGGTGGTCTGGTTGTATTGTTCTGGGTAGTTGGTGGTAAGGTTGTAATAATCTGGCTAGTTGGTCGTAAGGTTGTAATAATCTGGGTAGTTGGTGGTATGGTTGTATTGTTCTGGGTAGTTGGTGATAAGGTTGTAATAATCTGGGTAGTTAGTCGTAAGGTTGTAATAATCTGGGTAGTTGGTCGTAAGGTTTTAATAATCTGGGTAGTTGGTGGTAAGGTTGTAATAATCTGGGTAGTTGGTCGTTAGGTTGTAATAATCTGGGTAGTTGGTGGTAAGGTAGTATTGATCTGGGTAGTTGGTGAGTAAGGATGTAATAATCTGGGTAGTTGGTCGAAGGTTGTAATAATCTGGGTAGTTGGTCGTAAGGTTGTAATAATCTGGGTAGTTGGTGGTAAGGTTGTAATAATCTGGGTAGTTGGTGGTAAGGTTGTAATAATCTGGGTAGTTGGTGATAAGGTTGTAATAATCTGGGTAGTTGGTCGTAAGGTTGTAATAATCTGGATAGTTGGTCGTAAGGTTGTATTGATTGGGTAGTTGGTCGTAAGGTTGTAATAATCTGGGTAGTTGGTCGTAAGGTTGAAATAATCTGGGTATTGGTGGTAAGGTTGTATTGTTCTGGGTAGTTGGTCGTAAGGCTATAATAATCTGGGTAGTTGGTCGTAAGGTTGTATTAATCTGGTTAGTTGGTCGTAAGGTTGTAATAATCTGGGTAGTTGGTCGTAAGGTTGTAGTAATCTGGGTAGTTGGTCGTAAGGTTGTAATAATCTGGGTAATTGGTCGTAAGGTTGTATTGATCTGGGTAGTTAATGGTGTCCAGATGATTGCAAATCGAATAGCCAAGATTTTGTTGTGCATGTATAATATGCGCACTATAATATATATAATTTTTAATAGGGGCGCAATTGGCCTTCGTTGCTTCAGAGCCCTGAATCTCTCTCGGATGTCCTGCTTAAGGGTTATGAACTTGTTCTTTTTAAGGAAAGAGCTGTTTGTGACAGAATTGTATTTTGAAATTGGTCTAGTTAATAGATGGGCTGTTTGTGACAGAATCGGGTCATGAACTTGATATACTTCAGGAATGAGCTATTTGTAATTAAATACAATGGAATCTACCAAGACTAAAATGTTTTCATTTTCGCTTTAAATTTTTTAGTTGCAAAATTATACATTGTAAATTCATTTTTGATGTATATCCTCATATAATTAATTGTATTTTTGTTTACGGATAAATGAATAGATATATAAAACAGTAAGAAACACACAAACAAGAGTGAGATAATTGACGACTTCTATAAATACATATGTATAAAATAATGAAAGATTATGAATTAAAGACAGAAACGACCAAACGATAAAAACAAACATATACTCAGTTGTAAATAAATATGATTTATAAATAACTTTATAAAAAAAAACGAATAATTTTGTAAACTCAAAAGTTTATTGGTCATGACTCAAATATATAATCACTGATATTCAGCATTAAAGCAGTTTGCCATTATGCTTGATAGTTAAATCTCTTGCCAAACCAGCAAGATGTCCAATCGCACTTCCTCTGTCGTCGTCCTCTGTTAATTCTAGTTTTCGCCTAAAAATGAAACAAAAACATTCAAAAAACAACAACAACGATAATATAGTTTATTTCTTTGCAAAATATAATGTCTGGGTTTCATTGCTTGCAATATGTAACGTCGGTTTCAGTGCTTGCAAATAAGCAGCCTCGGTTTCAGTGCTTGCAATATGCAGCTTCGGTTTCAGTGATTTCAATGTTTACAATGATCTAAATTTAGTTTCGTTCTTATTGTGATATTAACTATTATTATCCAGCTACCGTTTGAAGTGAACTTTATATTATAAATGTTTTGTATAATCCGAACTTGTTATAAATATTTTTTTTCCGTAATAACAACCAAAAACAAAATGCTGTTATGTATCTTATAAAATGTTGCTTTTTTTTACAGAGAAGCAGATCTGGAAATAATTTTGTATAAAATTCCTGCTTATCCGGCTTTGCAATATATATATCCTCTCATTCGGCCTTTTTATTCGATAATCTGATATATTTTCTAAAAATAACAATGCATAAAATAAACTAATTATCAGATATATCTAGCTTACCTTTTCTTCAAGATCACCAGACTGGTCAAATAAATGGTCTGAATCATCATCAAATTTTCCAGTTTTCCTCACGTCCAATGCCTCAGATTTTTGAAAAACAACATCTAGGAAAAATACAAAACATAAATGTTTATTGTACAGAGACGTAGAACGTACAGCGGCGTAGAACGAACAGAGACGTAGAACGTACAGCGGCATAGAACGAACAGAGACGTAGAATGTACAGAGACGTAAAACGTACGGCGGTGAAAGACAACGAGCTGTATCAACGGGTTTACAGTAAAGTACGATCTGGTGAAAAAAAATTATAAACTACTTGTGAAGGAGTTAAAGTTGAATTAAATATACACTGTTTGATTTAGTTTGTGCATGTGTGTTAATCACACTTTTTAAGTGACTATAAAGAGTATGAATTTTTATGTTGTTATGTGACGTAGTTACTACTAGTTAGACGTCATTTGTGACTTGCTTAGATACAAGCCTTGGAGATAGAGGCAGTTATTCTTTTGATCTTAAACTAGTAAGGCGCATTTTACTTGACTTTGAAGATGTGCCTTTATCATTTAACATGTTTTCTACTTTAATGTCTTAGTTCAATAAATGTGCCAATGAATCAGCCGTGCAGTTTTGAGACACTTATTTATGAAGTGTTTGTGAACATTTGTGTCAACATACCAGACTTCACCACGCTACCGTACGCCTCCAAGTTTATGCTATTTATCTACATCAAAGTATAACATCAACAAACATCAATACCTTCACACTACTATATCGAAATAATTTGAGAGATGTGTTGTTGGATGCACAATTCATCACGGTCTAGTTAATTTGTTATTGGATGCACTATATCATGAGAGATTCTGATTTTATTTTTCTATTTCTGAGTACACTTCTGATGCATTTCTGTCTTAAATGACTTATTAGACAGTTCTTAGTCTGTAAATAATATATGTGAAAACATAAAGGGTTAGATTAAGATGTAGAATATTAACATGGGGGGAATAAGCCAGTCAATGAAATTGAGTGAACTTCATACTGAGGGCCACGTGAAACGGCTTAGAAGGAGTTTCACATGAAGGGACATAATCTTATCGCAGCTCCCTTTAAGGAGCAATATCAAGTCGCTACTACCTCTTTCTACATTTCTTCCGTGTCGTTTATTTCATGAATGAACATTAAGCCTATTTGTATTTAGCTTTGACGATTATAATGGATTCATATATGCAGAAGAAAAAAAAACCCTGCCGCATCTTCTCTTTCCTCCTTAACCAATACTGCAGGTTACTTAGCATTCTGAAAATCAGTGGTCAAAATCTCGAAAAAAAAATCAAAATCCGTACTGGTCATCTTGAAACGGTGCGGTCAATCAGTGAACTTTCTAGATGAAAGGGGAGTATCAAATAGGAAGACATTGGTTATAAAATTAAAAACGACTGTACTTCTCATAGACAAAGATGTTTTTAATATTCACTGGGTTTTTGACAATATTCAATGCTAAGAGGGGTGCACCAATGGGATAAATGTGTTACATTTCTATGAGATAGTAAAACTTATTCAATTCGCTACTGGCGTTATAGTGGAATACACGTAAATGAAAACTGCCTTTCCTTGCCATATGCCTACTTTTTGAAACCGATATATATATATATATATATATATATATATATATATATATATATATTATGTATATAACGAATGAGACGTAACAGAATTTCCTCACCTTCATTATTAACGGTGTCCAGCCCTTGGTTTGTATTACGTTTATCTCCAGACTCCGATATCAACTGGGAACTTTCCACATGCCTCCCTCTAGCCTAGTAAACAACAACATGTTTTTCAACATAAGAATAGATTAATATCAATCTAATCAATAACAAAGCCGACAAAGCAACAAACACACACTCACGGACCAATCACTAATTAACTTTTGTCATACCATATGGAGCATAAAGATCAATACAATCAAAGATTTCATCATCAATCAGGGTTTATATCAATCAAACGTCACAAGACAACGACATGCGGAATGAATGTTTCAGTGGTGGATCAATTCCATTGAATCGTGTCCCCTGTTATTTATTCTTTCCAAGGTGTTAATTGGCAATTCCATTTTTAACGCTTAGTGAATATAGATTGCGGCGGTCAAATAACACCCCAGGGTCACTTCGTTGTAAATAAATATCCAATTATACTATTCTTCTACTTTTGAATAAAAATAGAATTTTACTTTCTGACAAAGTAAAACTATATTAAAATAAATTTTCTAATTCCAAAGTCAAGACATTTAGTGATACCTAGAAGTAGAAAAGAAATTCTAATAAACTGTTATATAAAAGCCTATATATATATATATATATATATATATATATATTAGGTGTATGACTAACGCTTTTTTTTTATTATTTTTAATTCCCCCTACTGCCACAAGTGGATATTTATCATATCTAAACAAAAAATATCAATAGCAACCCTCAACTGTTAAAAACGTCACCCTCCACACGCCCAGTAAATCGTTTGTCATACCCGCATTTAGTATTTTACTTTAATTCTGTTCTTTGTTGTTCCATGCACCGTCAGCATTTTAATTGGCAACTATTATATGCAAAATTGGTATGTGTGTCATTTCTGGATTGTCTGAGAGCAGTTCTGTCAAAAAATGCTCCAGATTCCGAGACGAGAAAGAGAATTTGGTCTTCAAATCTAGTGGAGTTCCGAAAAGGCATTAAATCACGAAAGCATAGTACTGTTGATAGTCTTGATCAAATGCGAAAAATTCCAATAGAACTACATATCGTGAACAGATATAAAACATTAACTTCTGATGTAAAAAGCAAAAATGACATGATTGTACTGATATGGGTGAAGTAAAACAGTTATGGGAAAAAATGACATTGACAATTCAACAAGGTAAAAACAACAGTTGAGAGAAAAATTGACAATGTTGTTTAGAAGTTTAAAAGACATAATCGAAGACCTAGAAACTATGATTTCACAGCAATGTTTAATGTATCAGATGAGAAAGGAAAGTGGTTGTGCCTAGAAGACATAGAGTTCTATGCACTACAGATTTCGACAAAAGGAAAAGTAGGCTATTGTACCTCAGAAGATGATTCACAAAAAGATTCACCCAAAAAAAAAATGAAATTACTTAAAAAGGAAAGCTTTACTGAAGAAAGTGTTGAATCAAGTGTCTCACCCATCTGGGATACAGAAGATTTTGTGAGTAAAGAACAGTGTTCCAGTAGTAGTGTAGAGAAGATAATGAGAAAACATTAAAGTCTAAAAGACGAAAAACTGCTTTTGCAGTGCGTTTAGTGACTGCAGCAAAATTGAGTACAAGGAAGGACCAAAAAGTCTATGAAATTTAGTCGGGAACTGGAGAATATGAACTCTGGCCTTCAATAAAAATGATTGTCTCTGACACAACTGCAGCTAATACTGGAAGAAGAATTGGTGAAGTCACACTGTTACAGAAACGCTTTCAGGATGTTAGGTTAAAAAAAACTATATACATTGGATGCGAACAGTACATTCTAGATACAATATTGAAACATGTCATGAATGATCATTTTGGTACATCAATAACTTTACCAAACATCGGTTATTCTTTGTTTCAACAATAACAGAAAAGTATGAACAAATCAAAACATCATTTGATAATTCTGGGGTACCACTAAAGAAATCAGAACAAGAGTGTTGGCGAGATGACATGGCTTTTCTTGATTATTTAATATCATGCTACAGAATTTTCCAAACTACAAGATGCTTCCCAAAAGTACATTTTCAATCAGTTCCAAATATCAATAATGCGAGATGGAACTCAAGGGCAATTTATTGTTTGTCATCATTGATACTGATACCGGAGTATCTGCAAACAGCTTAGGCAGCGTGTGATTTCATCAGTGATACATGGGCTGACATCTGAGTTCTCTTCCCAGTGCTTCAATCCTACTTTCATAAGCTTGTAAGCAGCATGCAAAGATTTTAAAGTCATTAAAGACATTTTGGTCCACAGATCCAACACCTATACCAACACAGCGTTCAAATATCTGTGCAGAGCGTGCAATTAAAGTAATGCAAGATTTACTTCCCCTTCGCAAGTCTATTGAAAAATTGAACATTAAATTTCTTTTAACTAATGCACAATAGAAATGTCATTGTAACTTTGTAACACGTATCGATATTATTCTTATGTCACTTTAATTTGTAATGGTGAAACTTTTATCGAAATATTCGAAAATCTGTATGTTCTAAAATTTTCGTGACGATTGGAGGGTGAACTTCTTTTTATGCAAAACAAAAATCACCCATATTTTCTTTATGTGTGATACAAAGCTCCACCAATTATGAAATAGGGATGTGGGCTTATATATTTAACATACCCCTTATATATATATATATATATATATATATATATATATATATATATTTATATATATATATTTATCACGATTTGATGTGTTTTGTCTCTACTTTGTATATACCTTGCCGGGTCATGGGGTGCGCATCTTCCACAATCCATCCCATGGAGATTTAAAAAAAAAAAAAAGACAACTTGATTTGTTGATGATTTTCTAGATGTTGTTCTGTTTGGATTGTAAGCTTTTCATGTACATATGCACGGTAGTTGTCGGCCTCAGCTTGTAGCAATGACAAAAAAAAAATGGGACAATCTAGTTTGTGGAGATACTGCGATGTCGGAAAAAAAGTAATGCTAAATGGGGAAAAAAATCATATTAAGCCATACAAAATGAAACTTCCTGGTCTGTAAATAGACAATGTTTAAGCAACAACAACAAGTGATTTGATATATATATATATATATATATATATATATATATATATATATATATATATAAATATATTTTGAAATTGAAGGATGTGTAAATATTGTTTATCATCTCACAAGTCTACAGAGAATCTCAAAAAAAAAAAACGAAATAAACATAATTGCGTTTCACACATAGCTAAAGACTGCTCTGTTGTACTCATTAATAGATGTTAAAAGTGATGTCACCTGCGCTCCATGCACACACACACACACACACAAACACACACACAAACATATATATATATATATATAATATATATATATAACCACACATGCATCATGCATACATATATGTATATATATATATATATATATATATATATATATATATATATATATATGTATATAGGCTGTGGAGACATCAGTCAGTAGTTACGAGTACAATGAGACTTCTCTTAGTATTACTGTCATTAGTATTATATGTACGCTAACACTGGCTCAGAATTAGATTCAGTTTAACATACAAATAAAAAAAAAAGATGAACAACGGATTTTTTTTTTAAATGTATCAATTTCTGTTATGTAGGACACATTTTACCCTGGGTTTTTATCGTTTATTCATGTTTTATTAATTAGGTCAAGGCTGAAACAGCTGCTGTAGCCAGGGATGTTTCCGAATCTGACGCAGACCAAGTGTATAACCTGGTGCTTGACACTTTGAATGAGGCGAAAACAGGTATGGAGGGAAAAAAAGATTTTCTCGTACTAGATTATCGTACAAGATTATTGTTCTAGATTATCTTACTAGATTATCGTATTAGATTATCGTACTAGATTAGATTATCGTACTAGATTATCGCATTAGATTATCGTACCTGATATGTTTTGAAGTGTGGTGCCTATAGTCACACTTTCTAATGCTAATATTACCGAGAATGTATTATGTTTCTACTCTGAACGTATTCATTTCATAAGAGAAGGCAAAAGCAAATAATGCGAGTGAACTCTTGAAGACAAAAGTAAGGACAAGCCTGACAAATATTTACACCAAAAATTAGTTCGGGCAAAGGGGTAGAAAGTACCAACAATAAAACTACTCTAAAACCATATATTATTATAGCTTCCTAGTTTCAACACATACTAGACCACAGCTCACCATGGTCTAGTACGCTAGTTTGATGTTTTATCGGATGCACAACTCACCACGGTCTAGTGTGATGTTTTATCGCATGCACAACTTACTACGGTCTAATGTGATATGTTATCGGATGCAAAACTCCCTACGGTCTAATGTTATATGTTATCGGATGCACAACTCACCACGGTCTGGTGTGATGTGTTATCGGATGCACATTGTATCATCAATCTGAGAAGTACTAATTACTTATGACCAGCTCGCTAATAAACAAGGAATGGACGGTTGCGGTTTTGTCCATCACTTGACCATCAATCTGTGATCCAAAGATAGTTACCCAAGAAAAGTTATCACTTTACACAGGCTGGAAAAAAAAGGAAAACTTTTTTCTTAACCAAATACATCATAAGGACACCAGTTTAAAAATATCCCTGTGTGCTTCACATCGGGTGTTTAAAACTTGATGCATCAAATCATTTTAAAATAAGCTTATTATCATCACTAACAGTAGTAACAGATTAAACAATGTTTTCTTTAGGTATCAAAACGTCAGATCTGGTTGTGAATGCAAACAAAATCAAGAATTTGAGTAAAAGCCTAATCGATAGCGGTGAGCTTTGCATTTTTTTTTAAATTTTCATTTTCTTTTATCAATTTATTTATGGAAGAATTTCCGTTTGTTCTCGTTTCTATCTTATCAATTTAGGCGTAATAATATTGAAGTCGTCTGGATATCGGAATCGATAGAGATTTCAACTCACGTGCAATGGGTACAGGGTTTAATACACGGTAAATCTTAATCTGAATTGGAGAGGAGTTTTTGAGCCCACAGAAAGGACGTATGAAAGCGCTACATGTATATGTCAGTTAATGTGTTCACTACAGATATTTATCTGTTTTTGTGTCCATTCGTTTCACCTAAACGACCACATTGGTTAAGGGTTTTAGAAGATATATTTTTCTTTCTGAACTGCTCTCTAAAATATATGTTAACGCAACAAGATTCATTTTCGCGTTTCATATATACCGTGATATGTATTTCTTTACAGTTTCAGAAGAAGAAGTCAATGCACTCATTAATAAGCTTGCCATACAAAATGGTCTTACCTTAAACTACACCGCATTACTCAAAGGTAAGTATTAAAAAAGAAATATAAAACACTTTCCTTAGATTATTTTTTTTTGTATAAACTATATCGTCATTGAACGACATATAAAAAGTAACCACCGTTTGATAAGTTACAGAATCTGCGATTTGAAAAAAATTATCAGCGGTTTAAATATTACACTTCTTATGATTAATTATTCTTTACTGCCAAATGCAAGTTGTAAGCAACAGAAAACACAAAGACAATTTTGAATAGGTCAACCAGTGTTACGTAATGGCAAGCGTAGGGGACGGACGGTCGTGCGGTAAAGCGCTCGACTGTTGACCTGAAGGTACCTGGTATGATCTCCGGTGAGGACCAAGGAAAATTTTCAGATCTTGGCTCAAGTTCCCGATATATCCCGTGGTGCCTCCATTGCCATCGCACTATCGGCTATGGTGAGGATGAAAGAAGGGCACCATAAAAACCGTCCCATTAGTGGTTTATAGGATCTAAGAGATGTCATCTCATCCTTACAGGGACTTCACACACGTAATGGTAAGCTTTGCCATAGCCTAGGTTACACACACCGTCTCTGACATGTGTCGCTGACTAGCGACCAGTGTCTTTTTCTCTCCACCTGCGACCATCTGGCTGTACCGAAAACAACAACAAGTCATGCTCTTATTATTTTATCATTGGCGTGTTTTTCTCATCGTTTCAGATCATCTGAAGTTTGAAACCAATCTACTTAATGACGTTTTAGATATTTGGTTAAGTCTGGCACAAATGGGAAAAGATAGGACAGGTAAAAATAAGTCACGTGGTTTGTATGAACAGATTTACTTGTTGAACCGTTAAATATTTTTTTTTTATATAATGGTCCTCTTAATGTAAGAAAATATTTTACACTGATCATCCGTGAGCCCAATCCGCCCCACCGGACTGTTTAATCCGGTCCACGGTACTGCTCTTGTTTCAGGGTGAGGCAGGGCACTAGCCTTGTATGTTACGACGTTTACATTCAATTTTTATTAGTCCACGACAACACTATATCTTTCAGCTCTTGGTCCGGCCCGCCAATCAGGTTTACGAGACTAATGTGGCCCACGACGCTAAAAAGTTTGCCCACCACTGTCACAGATAGTATATATAGAGAAAGGATTCAGTTGATGTTTATTAAGAAGGTGGCGTGTAGGTCTTATTGAAATCAAATTTATGTACAATAAAAGATGGATATCCACTGTACCTTCCCCATTGTTTACAGCATCCGTCGACGTCATCTTAGCAGCCATAAGTGACATCGCTGACGTCATCACATCCATCACACGAGACGTGGGTAAGATAACATAATCAATTGAGATATTTTTAGATATTTTGCGAAAAAAAATACATTTCTTAGTAATAACAGTGGTCGGACAGTTCGACACCGCCATTTCGACCCCGCGACACTTCGACCCCGCGACACTTCGACCCCGCGACGTTTCGACCCCGCGACACTTCGACCCTAGGACAGTTCGACCCCGGACTATTCGACCCCGTTAGCTGATAAAAATAATATTTGAATAATTTTTTCTTTGTTTTAAATATGTTTAGTAATTTTGTTCAGAATGTGTTTAATTGTTACAGAAATTTGTTGTTTTTTAAAATTTTAAATGTGTGTTTTAATTGTTATAAATTTTTGTTTTAAGTGTATAAAATGTGTGTTTTAGTTTTAGTGATGTCTTATCAATAGACACAAGTTGTGTGATTATGTGAAGTAATTTTTTACTCAACAAATCTCCACCCTCCTCTTTGATTGTAACCCAGTTTTGATAAGCGATAATGCAAATATGGTTAGTGTTTCCAGACAGGTATAAGACAAATATAATAATAATGTACAGATAAGTCATGACGTAAACGTTAAACTGGACCTATCCAACTTGGATATTAGTCACTTATATCATTTGTGCCGGTGGCTAAAGTAGATACAAACCATTGGTCAATGAAACTCATGTGCAAGCATGAGAAATGTTTCTAAAATATCATGTCGGTTTTTAAAAACTTTTGAACGTGCTTAGAGCATCAGAACTCAAACCTTACAGAAACATATTTTAAACAATTATATCACACATTTTAAACAATTAAAACACATATTTTAGACAATCAAAACACATATTTTAAACAAAATTAATACAATTTAAATATGTTGAACAAAGTTAATAAACATTTAAAAAAAAAAAAAAGAAATAATAATTCAAACATTTTTTTTATCAGTTGATAGGGTCGAATAGTCCGGGGTCAAACTGTCCTGGGGTCAAAGTGTCGCGGGGTCGAAGTGTCGCGGCGTCGAAATGGCAGGGTCGGAGTTTCCGGGGTCGAACTGTCCGGGGTCGAAAAGTTGTGGAACCGTAATAACATACAAGAAAAACGTCCAATCCACTGTTAACTAAAACACGTGTTCTCTGTTCTATATTTATAATTTCCCATTATCTAAAACACGCATTGTTTGATTCGTATTTCATATTCCCCGTTACCAACTTCTCATGTTCCTTGTTCCGCATTTTCTACCCCTCCCCTTACTTAATATACGTGTTACTCAATCACATTACTTATGCCAATGCTGACTTGCAGTTTATCATGATCTCCATTCGTTTCAAGTGGAAAAGGTTGGCCGAGTGGTGCAGATGACCGACTGTCGGTCTAAGAGTCCAGGGTTCGATTCTCCGTGATAACCAAGGGAATTTTTACAGGTCTTTGTGAAAGATTGTCAAAAGTCCAACATGTCCACCCAGCCTTAAATAGGTAACTGACTTAAGTTGGGGGAAGTAAAGTCGGCTGGTCTTTTGTGCTAACCACTCAACCCCCTTTTTATGCCGAGGTTACAGAATAATTCAACACTTCATCTTCCCCGATGGCCCTTTAGTGTTAAGGGAACTTTGCTTACTTTCTTGTTACCATGCGTTCCTCACCCATGCTGCCCTTATTTATTTTACACATTCATCATAGGTAGAATTGACAGTGAGTACCAAGTAGGTGGCTCCTTGTTGGGGGAGATAACGTACCCAATTTAACAGAAATATATGAGTTATTCCCCCCATCTTCTCTAGCGTTTGGCATATTTTATTATATTTATTTTTCTTTTGTAGAGGTTTCTTTCCAATATTCGCAAAAATCTTCGGGTGTTGACCCCAGCTTATCAGACGATGACATCTTTGTCATTCACGATAGAGATGAAGATTATCAGGTGACAGTGAGTAGAACTAATTTTCTATGACGTGTTACTGCTTGACGTGTTATTGCTCTGACGTGTTATTGCTATGACGTGTCCGTATGTTGTGCATCCAGCAGTATTATGTCATCATTATAGCAAAGCTGAATTATTTTGAAATATATTACGTTTTGTGTCTCGAATTTAAAATTACTGGATCGAGAACCAACACCCCTGGACTTTACAACAACTCTGTTTCTCTTACTGCTGCACATCTTTGATATATTAATCGGCTAAAGTAAAGGGCTGACCTTTGGCCTACTTTAAATTTACGTCGATTTATTGCCCTTTCCGTACTATTTTTTTTTAAGTCTCTTGCGAAAACAGAGTTGTCATTCTTTAAAGTTTCCCCACTTGACTTATTTCTACTTGTTGCCGTTGACCTTTTACAGATCATGTTGCAATGGATGCATATCTAATACATAATGGGCTAACCTAGGCGGTAGACCGTTCGACCGTGTGTATAACTTCCGCGGCTAAAAATAGTTTGGGGGAATTCCAAAATTTTAGTCTCTCAAGGGGAGTTAACTCGCAAGCTCGGCTTTAAAATAGTCTGGGGAATTCCCAAACTGGAAATCTAAACACAGAAGGATTTCGTATTATATCGCAACTGTGAGGGGTCATGAATGACCTAGCTTTAGATGAGAACCACAATCTGGGGTTTTTTTTTCAATAACAAAAAAAATTAACTTCTTAAATAGCAGCAACATGGTCAATTTATCAACAGTTAGTGAAACACGTGATTAAATAAAAGACCAATTAAAATGGCTCACCAAGAGTGGCATTAAGCCGACTAGTCTGTGAGTACATTGTGACTCTGTACTCAATGAAACGTGCGTTTTTTTTGTGTTTTTTTTTTCATGTTTACAGACCAGGAGAAAAGAAAGAACAACTACTAAAAAGGCAAATGTCAAAGTGTGTGAGTGGTTTCAATGTTGGTTTAAGAAAAGAAATTGATTACAAAAACCACAAACAGAAATGCTGATATTGGACCACACTAACCGCATCCGGAAATGATAACAATGGACCACACTGAATAAGCAATAAAGTGAAATAAATAATTGCTTTATTTATTTATTTTTTGGTGTTTTAGTTATGTTTTAACTGCATACTACAATTTACTAGTTTGTTTTTAGTGTATCTGTCTATTTATCGAAACTGTCTGTCCTAATTTTTAGATCTATATATAGATCTATAAGCCTTGTTTTGGATTTATAATGTGCTCATTATCCATCGAACAGAAATGTCAATGAGTTACAATAGATAACGGTAAAAAAAAAACTAGTACGAATTAGTTCTTTCTAATAATTTACTGACTATGTTTATGTTATTAGACACTTTCGTTATACAAAAAACTTCAAAAATTTGATTTAAGTATATTTACTGCCGACTGTCGTGGCTCTTGGAAGGGTTGTCTGCAGTTCGACGGGCAAATTGTAATAATTTCCACAGCTTTTATTTTTTATCATATTTAAGTCCTTCCATTCTAAGACAGACTTTCCTATGGCTCTATTCTGATAATCTGTAGCCTAGTTTCTGGCGTGACTTATACGTGTATGTGTAGATATAAATATATTAGATAAAAAGCCCCATATGAATTACGAAAACAACATAATTTGAGAATAAATCAAGATTGTAAACCGTGCAACATGTTGAAACCTGTTAGACGGACGACCGATGACATCTGGACTAGAAAGTTTAAACGTTCGTCTGATTTATTTTAGGTCACTATACAGTCAATAGGACCAGATACTATCCTTCTGTCTAATTGTAAACAAACAGAGATGTACTTACATTAGTGACTGACATAAACCACTCAAGTTTATTGCACACATCTATATATTAACTCGTGTTGGCTACGTTGCTTTCCATGCACGATCATATAAACGTTGATTGTATGGTACGTACCTGGCTCACTTCGGACCAGGCATTCAACATAGGTCAACCGACCCACAACCATGAAACTCGTCTTTCTATTGTGTTTTATTTTTCTTGTCGCTGTAAAGTTTTGTGTAAGTATTTAATTTTTTTTTTTTTTATATTTACAACTTTTTCATGAGCTAATGGCTCATACACACCCAAATAATTACCAGCCGGGATTAAAAAAAAAACAACTGTTTTAATTAGTCACCCTCCCGTAGACACGGCCTCGTTTAGTTTTAAGCCGAGTGACAAATGAAGGACCCAATTACTTTGCTTCTGATATAACGTTTACCTTTTATGACAAAAGAGTGTTCTGTTATGGAGCCCCTCTCCGACGCGGAGGATAAGACGTGTGTCCAGGTAGTCACCCTCATATGACCACCGTTACCTTCCTCCCCCCATTAAGTGGATGGATGGTAGTGCGGTTAAGCGCTCTACTGTCGACCTGAGTGTCCCTGGTTCGATCTCCTGTGAGGACTTATTGATATTTTGGGTCATGGCTAAAGTCCCCGCTCTATCCACCCGTGGTGCATCCATGGCCATTGCATTATCGACTACGGTGGGGATGAAAGAAGGGCACCATAAAAAAAACCGTCCCATTAGTGGTTTATAGGATCTAAGAGATTTCATCTCATTGTTTTAGGGACATCACATACACACACCTTCCCCCATTGGTGGATACTTCTTGGTGTCCTAGAGCAAACAATATTTCTTTTTCGGAAAGAGTTGTCTTTATAAATCTGTCTATGGGCATCCATTTTAAAGCCTAGTCGGACCACCATCACAATAGTCATGAGAGGTTTTCAGATAAAAAAAACAAAAGAAAAGGATTTTCTGGAAATCAACGATGCTAAGTAAAGTATTGCTTTTTTTAGTTTTATTTCGGTATCGATATCATCAACGATACTAAGTAAAGTATCGCTTTTTTAAAGTTTTATTTCGGTATCGATATCATCAACGATACTAAGTAAAGTATTGCTTTTTTTTAAATTTTACTTCGGTATCGATGTCAGCTATTGCTTATACATGAATTTTATAATCAACCCTGGGGAAGTGTTTTACTTTACATAATTTAATTGAGATCGTGATTTTTAGATACAGGGCAGGACCCCCCCCCCAAACAACCCACACATCTTCCTCCCACACACACACTATTGTGTCTGCACACCAGTTCCGGTGTTTATTGTGTAACTTTCATTGCATTCATTATTTTCATTTATTTGAAGAACTGTGATGATACCTCTCTAGAAGTTGCCCTCAGGGATGCCGATGATGATGACGACATGTCCTACGAGAGATTCATGGACGCCGAGGATGTCTTTGAACTGGTTCAGAAAGTAGTCCGACGGTCAATGAGAGGTTGTGGAAATTTTTTGTTCAAGAATATAACAGAAAATTAGTGCACAATTGAAATATAATCTGTTCATTTGTCTTTTATTTATTCATCCACCCATCTATCTATCTAACTTTCGATCTATCTATCTATCTACCTATCTATCTATCTATCTACCCATCTATCTATCTATCTTATCTATCTATCTACCCATCTATCTACCCATATATCTACCCATCTATCTATCTATTTTATCCATCTAGCTATCATTCTTTCTATCGATCTATTTTCTATCTATTCTATCTATTCATCTTAATATTCTATCTATAGGCTATAAAAAATATGTCTCCGTTTCAATTATTTGCTACTACAGCCCATGTAGAGATCTCTTGCCTAACACATCACACCTCTCAACCCTGGCCAACCCATTATACTCCACCCTGTCACTCATTGTTTTACAAGACATGGAAGACTCACCTGTCCTTTTTAGTTGTTTTTTTTTATACAATAATGTAGATATGAAATATTTAGTATATATATATATATATATATATATATATATATATTTAATCTAATTTAAATTACCACCGAATACATATTGAATTATTGTAAAGCTGGAATCAGAGCTTCAGATTTGGTCAGAATTGCTCGAGACGTGAAAGAGAACGCTGACAGGCTTTCAGGAAGAGGTAATTAAAACTGTTTCTATTGTTTACGTTAAACTGCTTACCCCCCCCCCCCTCTTCATCCATCCAAAACATGGGTGTTCACACATGTGGTCTATAAAAGTCGCACTGCAGCTGTTGTTGCTTTTTCTTTTCTCTAATTAAGTAAAAAATTAAGTGAATAAAAAATTAAGTACATACGAAAGACCTGACTCATTGGAGGCCGCACAAAACTCATCAAAGAGCAGCGTGCTTTTCAGTGGAGTCCGAACAGAACTCATCAAAGAGCAGCGTGCTTTTCAGTGGAGGCCGAACAGAACTCATCAAAGAGCAGCGTGCTTTTCAGTGGAGGCCGCGCAAAACTCATCAAAGAGCAGCGTGCTTTTCAGTGGAGGCCGAACAGAACTCATCAAAGAGCAGCGTGCTTTTCAATGGAGGCCGCACAAAGCTCATAAAAGAGCAGCGTGCTTTTCAGTGGAGGCCGCACAAAACTCAATAAAGAGCAGCGTGCTTTTCAGTGGAGGCCGCACAAAACTCATCAAAGAGCTGCGTGCTATTGATCGCCGATTATTATTTACCTAGGAAATTCAAACTCAGTTTATAAGAACCGTTAATTGTTTATTTGATAAATAAGTGGAGCAGGTGTTTAGTAAAACGCTTGACTGTCAACCTGAGTGTCCCGGGTTCGATCCTCGGTAAGTACCCAGGGAATTCGTCAAGGTCAAGGTGACGATTGCTTTAAATGGGTATCTGACTTAGTAGAAGTAAAGGCGACTGGATAACCACACAAGCCATTTATGTGACGAGATGACAGAAACAGATGAATTCTTTGTAGGGGAAACATTTCCTCACTTTTTTTTAGATGCGCTTTATGTATTTCATTATAGTACATTACAAAATGGCAATAAAAAAAGTTGTGATATTGTTACTATCAAGTGATAATTATAACTGGTTGGTTTAGTTGAGCTGGGTCAAGTCCATGTTTTATTTTAGCAATGCAAGTATCTGCTTGACCAGCAACTTGATGTTTCGCGGGTTGGGGGTGGGTGGTTGGTATGGGTTGGATGTAACACCATCTCCATTATGTTAAGGACATTCCCTAAAACCTTTGCGTTGTGTTGAGTCAGGGTTGAAAAAAAGTAAGAGAAGTACTTTGTAAGGTATGTGATATTAGTCTATGGGTCTTGGATTGGACGATATAACGTCTGCACATATTCTAACAGAAATATAGAAATTAAATAGAAATGCATAAGCCTGTTTTAAGTGTACAAAAGAAAATAGTTGTAATAAAATTTTAAAGTGTGTAATTAAAATAAATAAATAAACATATTCTTTTAGCTTGTTTTCTTTCGCTTTTTAAAAAAGTTCCCGCTTTTCAAATCGAAAGAGAAATTTCTGAAGGAGCGCGAAAAGTCAGATTAGTTTCTCAAGTTAGAGCTTTGTTTGGAAATAACGTCATACGTGAGTTTAAACATTTTTTATTTCTCTCAGACAACGCATCTATATATATGTCATGTATTATATATACGTATGTCAAATCATCTATTCATATATATATATAATGTATTATCATCTACACATTTATCTTGAATCATCTATACATATATATCATGCGTGATTAAAAAGACAATACAAATGTGTATGTATATACATTTATTTATTCATTTTTAAAACTGCATACACACAGACCAAAAATTGAATTCTTGTCGTGAACAATGTCGTGAACAATTTAAATAATGTGAATGCTGTACGAAACACACTAGGATTATAACATACTACTAGTCATCCCGCGGCGTAGCATACACCGCCTTATCAATATAATTACTGTAAATATTTGTTTTAAAATAAGCAATCAAACAAAATAACAGGCTGACATATTCGGAGAAAATACATACTATGCAAAGTCGAGTGTTGACCTATCATTTGCAGACTTTATGGTCACTATCTGGTACCTTACAGCAACTTGTTTTTTATTTTATTGTTTACATATTTTTAGTTCATTCTTTGGATGCCTTGATTGTCGATGAGCTGCCAAACTAAATTTTCTCTTTATTGGTTAGATATATTTTAATGCCTTTTTTAAGATCAGAATTTTTTTCATTCAGATTCTAACAAACATATTTCCGGGGGTGGGTGTTTTAATTTGCATTGCTTTTTATTTTTGGTCTGCCTCAATCCACCCCTTCCCCCAGCACACTATAGTGTTATTTTGATGTAAGATTTTTTTTTTCATTCAGTCCATGCCAGTCTCCATATTACCTGTTTTGTGTTTTTATTTAGACTTCCTCAACACAGCTTAAGATTCTTTTAATATAACCTTCACCCTACACTATTCAGTACATATAGATGTTAGTTAATATTTTTTTTGTAATGCGTACATATTCTGAAACAGTTAACATTTGTTTGTAATGCGCCATACATATTTATAATTTACTTAATCGGGATTTTCCACTAAACAGCAGCACAAAGATATCAAAACAAAAGATTTCACCATATCTAATATTTCATTGTCTACACTTCAGAGTTGAATGCGTTCTTCTGACCGACTTTTAGCCTAATGTTAGCGCCGCCGGGCCAATCCACAGAATTTTCACATCTTATCTATATGTATACACCTTTTTTAGAGCATTTTCGAAAAAAATGCTCTATTGTCCCCGTTTTGTCTGTCTGTCTGTCTGTCCGTCATCACCCTAGATCTCAACAACCATAAGTCCTAGACCCATGATGTATATATCATTTTGTAGGTCTTGGCCTGCCAAGAAAACACTTTTGTTCGTTTCGCGATCTGACCTCTGAGGGCCGAAAAAGGGGGGCTTATAAAGTATCGTTTTTTACTATATAAGCTATATTAACAAAGGAGCGCACTAGATCTCAGCAACCATAAGTCCTAGACCCTGCCAAGTGTACATCAAAAGTCCATTTTGCGATCTGACCCCCCAGGGCCAAAATATAAGAGTTTCTTATGTACCGTTTTTGCTTATATTTTAAACATAAATATTAAAAGTTAATCAAAGGGGCGTAATCATTATTTATTTTTGTAACAGTTATTCAACATTATTACTTCCCTCTCTATACGGATTTCGTCCGGCGAAACCGTAACGAAAATGCTCTAAAATGTCCTTTGTCCGAAACGGAAAAGACTTAAATTGCTTGTTTAATTCTAAAATTGGAAATTAGTTCAATATTAACTTATTCTTCACATATAATTGTATTATTAAATGTGTTTTAATTTTTTTAAATTATTTTTTTTACAATAATCAATCGACAGATTCTATTTGATGTACAGCATTCCCTCATTTTCCGCGGTTAAACGGCTACAGAATTTACCACGACTGGGGGATAAATGAGAAATTAAAATGATCTGGTTTTATAAAAGAAATTAGAAAAGAACGCGAGTTGTCGAACGTTGTTAAACGCGTCTTGCTTTCTGTGACATATTCGGGAATTCTCGCAGGCTGCTGCCGCCGTCGTCTCGCAAGGTTGGGCGAAGAAGAGAAATATATATATATATATATATATATATATATATATATATATATATATATATATATATATATATATATATATACTATTGGACTCCGTTAAATATATATTTGTCATATGACGGTATTCCAATACCATTTAACTCGTTAAATATTCCAAGCACAAATAAAAAAGTTGCCCTTAGTCTCTACAAAATTGCCCTTAGAATCTACAAAATTGCCCTCAGTCTCTACAAAATTGCTCTTAGTATCTACAAAATTGCTTTTAGTCTGTACAAAATTGCTCTTAGTATATACAAAATTGCTCTTAGTCTCTACAAAATTGCCCTTAGTGTCACGGTCCCCTTGCGGGGTCCCTGCGATCGTTGTCTATTGGTATGATCACCTACTGAGTTCTGGCCAGCATTTATATTTGTCCCAGCCACGTGGTTACACAGGACGCACAACACAACGATAAATCGATAACCAAACACGTACAGTTACAACGTGTAGAGTTTATTTATACAAAAGCAAACAGGCATATGGTGCCCTCAAAAGGACAATTAGCATTATTATCAGCCTAATATACATGTACATAATGGCCCTTACCTGGGTTGGATAGTTCTCACAAGAACTCAGTACTGAGCCGGTCGAAACCAACCCAGACTGGTTTATCCAACCCGGGTCCAATCGTTCGACTTCACTCACCGACTGATCAGCGCTGACTAACTCATCCTCCCTAAAAAGTTCCGCGACGCACACCGGATCTCCCGGCATGCGTGCCGAGACTTCCGCTTCACTGACCAATCGCAGTGACCGTGTACGTCACAACCGTCACGCGTGATCAGCGGCGCCTTCAAGCATAGGGGATAAAGAGACAAAGAGCCCATCCCTCTCCCGCTTGAATATAACAAGGGCATAGATTATCTCCCCCTATAGACATTTCCCAGGTGGTGTCAGAATTAAAGGGGGTTAATCTTATGTCAGACGCACTGACTACAGTACTGACACCTGGGAATACAAAAGCCTTTGGCTATCCTATATATCTATACCATCTCCCCCCTCTCGAGTGAAAAAATAGGAGAATGTTCTGGATTTCATAAGACTTAAGACACAGAATGTGACACTTAGTCTCTACAAAATTGCTCTTAGTCTCTATACAATTATAAAATTTTAAAAACTCATTTAATATTCGATCCTATTAATGAAGCGGCTGAGCAAAAAATATCAAATACTGACAGCAATGAAGTCATTCTATATCCGGTGCATTTTCAGGAGTGAAACACGGATGGTAGTTTCGAATCAGAGGAAAATCTACCCCCGACATAAAAACGTGAGGCACCGGAGGAGTGTGGGGGAGGGGGAGACTGACCGTAAAGATGAGAGACGGGGGAAGGGATGCAAGGTTCGAAACAAACAATTCTGTAAATATACGCATCCATCTTGAAATCAATAATTCTTTGAAAACTGCACGATTGATAAATTAATAACCATAAGTTTTGTTTCTAAATACATCTGTCTCTTGAGTTTTATTTTTAAAAAATTGGCAGTGATAACTCATTAAAATACAGCTTTAAAAATCAGTTTGAGATTTCTAACTTTTTTACAGGTTTCTTCTTTCTCAGAATGTTGTGACCCGCACACAAATTAAACAGAAGACGCTATTTTATTGTGTGTTAACTAACAATAACACTGGGCAACAGCCAAAACAAGTCAGGGGTTTTTCAACTGATTTAGACTAATTTTTGTGTTCTGAGTCCGAATATCACATTGATTTTGCTCGGTCAGGTCAACTTCTTGAGATACAGCCATAGACCTACCTGACGAGCTATACGTATTCAGGGGTTTTGAGTTCAATCATTTCTCTAAATAAGCTGCATAAAAATTAGCAGCAAAATAATCACAATTATAAAAACAGAGATAATTATATTCTATTTATAAATCATCAATCTGGATTTTCACTTGATTATTTAATGCATCAGCACTTGATTGGGCACAGCCACCAATACCCCGACCTTCCATCTGCCCGTCGTCCAGCTGCTTACTGCGAAGAAATTCCTGTACCAGCGTTCAGAATTCTTCCTGACAGCGACGATGAGGCAACCACTTTAGACGAAGGGGGAGATACAGAAGATGGTCCGCAGCCGTTATCACAATGTGAGTTTAATGTCTGGTTCAGGATCTCAGCTTGTCGAATAATTCATCCAAGCTGTTGGCCTCCAGATTCAAAGAGAAAATCTACTTGGCAAGGACGCGCGTATCACTTTCTTCCGTAGAAGGCATGATGACTACATGGGCTACTTCTGCCAGGAGGAAGACCTTGTGTACTGCCGAGATGTCGCCGGTCTTCTTGATAAACTCGGCGGTCCTCAATATGATCAGAGAGATTGGCGATTCTTCATTGACAGCTGCAAGCGCTCTTTGAAGTGTGTACTTCTCCACAACGGGAGCCAGTTCGCCTCAATCCCTCTTGCGCACTACACATTTCTTGAAGAGAAATATGAAGCAGTGAAGTATGTGCTCGACAAAATCCAATATGAGCAGCACCAATGGATCATCTGCGAAGACTTTAAGATGGCGAACTTTCTACTTGGTCAGCAGTCCGGGTTCACGAAGTACCAATGCTTTATATGTAAGTGGGACAGTCGCGACAGAGCCTAGCACTATGTAAAGAAAGAGTGGCCGGCGCGAGAGCAGTTAGTACCTGGGGCGAGAAACATCATAAACGAACCTCTTGTTGACCGGGAGAAGATATTGATCCCACCGATACACATGAAGCTTGGGTTAATGAAATAATTTACGCGCGCTCTGTACAAGGATGGGAGATGCTTCAAATACATGTGCCGAGCATTTCCTCAACGGACCATTGAGAAGCTGAAGGCCGGCTTTTTCGACAGCCCACAGATACGGCAGCTCATAATGGACACCGAGTTCCAAAACTCCATGAACATGCTTGAGTGCGCCGCCTAAAAATCGTTTGTGCAGGTGGTAAACAACTTCCTGGGGAACACGAAGGCAGCAAACCACGCCAGACTCATCAGCAGCATGATAGAGTACGTATAAAAACTCGGGTGTTTGATGCGTATAAAGATGCAATTTCTGTACTCACACATGGAGAAGTTTCCTGAAAACCTTGGGGCGATGAGCGATGAGCAAGGAGAAAGGTTCCATCAGGACATCCGCTAAATGGATGAAAGGTACCGGGGGAGGTCGGACGCAGTCATGCTGGCGGACTACTGCTAGTCGCTGAACATAGACAACCGAGCAGCTGTTCACACACGGGAATCGAAGAAACGCCGATTTATGCCTTGAACTCTGAACTTTTGTTGCACGTAACGCTCATTGTTATACTTATATTATGATAATTATGCTTATCAAATTTGGTGGAGTAATTAAAAACTGAATGAATTTGAACACGTTGACTTTTATTTCTTGAGTAAAACGAAAAAAATTGTCAGCTGATGGTCCGCAAAAAATGTGTTGTTTTTTTTTACAAAAAAAAAAACCCATTTAAAAAAAAAAAATTGTGTAGCGAAAAATCCTGACCTGATTGAGCAAAATCAAGGTCATTTTCGGACTCCGAGCATCAAAACTCAACTGAAAAACCCTGGACGATTTTCAAGTAATATTTTTTGTTGCCCAGTGTAATAGTAACCAAAAATTATTTCTTACTTTCCAGAGTCTGGTTACACAATAAAAACAACACATTTTCCTGAAAGGGGCATACAATAAAACTAGCTCTCATTGGTTAACTCTGGTGGTGTGAGTGTAGTAAATAATTGGTTGTATGAGTGTAGTAAATCATTGGTTGTATAAGTAAAGTAAATCATTGGTTTTATGAGTATAGTAAACCATTGGTTGAATGAGTAAAGTAAACCATTGGTTGTATGAGTAAAGTAAATCATTGGTTGTACGAGTAAAGTAAACCATTAGTTGTATGAGTATTGTAAACCATTGGTTGAATGAGTAAAGTAAACCATTGGTTGTATGAGTAAAGTAAATCATTGGTTGTATGAGTAAAGTAAACCATTGGTTGTATGAGTACAGTAAATCATTGGTTATATGTTTGTAGTAAATCATTGGTTGTATGAGTAAAGTAAATCATTGGTTGTATGAATGTAGTAAATCATTGGTTGTATGAGTATAGTAAGCCATTGGTTGTATGAGTAAAGTAAACCATTGGTTGTATGAGTATAGTAAATCATTGGTTCTATGTTTGTAGTAAATCATTGGTTTTATGAGTGTAGTAAATCATTGGTTGTATGAGTAAAGTAAACCATTGTTTGTATGAGTAAAGTAAACCATTGTTTGTATGAGTAAACTAAACCATTGGTTGTATGAGTAAAGTAACCATTGGTTGTATGAGTAAAGTAAACAATTGGTTGTATGAGTATAGTAAATCATTGGTTGTATGTTTGTAGTAAATCATTGGTTGTATGAGTAAAGTAAATCATTGGTTGTATGAGTGTAGTAAATCATTGGTTGTATGAGTAAAGTAAATCATTGGTTGTATGAGTATAGTAAGACATTGGTTGTATAAGTAAAGTAAACAATTGGTTGTACGAGTATAGTAAACCATTGGTTGTATGAGTACAGTAAATCATTGGTTATATGTTTGTAGTAAATCATTGGTTATATGAGTAAAGTAAACCATTGGTTGTACGAGTAAAGTAAACCATTAGTTGTATGAGTGTAGTAAATCATTGGTTGTATGAGTAAAGTAAGCCATTGGTTGTATGAGTAAAGTAAGCCATTGGTTGTATGAATAAAGTAAATCATTGGTTGTATGAGTAAAGTAAACCATTGGTTGTATGAGTACAGTAAATCATTGGTTATATGTTTGTAGTAAATCATTGGTTGTATGAGTACAGTAAATCATTGGTTATATGTTTGTAGTAAATCATTGGTTATATGAGTAAAGTAAACCATTGGTTGTACGAGTAAAGTAAACCATTAGTTGTATGAGTGTAGTAAATCATTGGTTGTATGAGTAAAGTAAGCCATTGGTTGTATGAGTAAAGTAAGCCATTGGTTGTATGAATAAAGTAAATCATTGGTTGTATGAGTATAGTAAGCCATTGGTTGTATGAGTAAAGTAAACCATTGGTTGTATGAGTATAGTAAATCATTGGTTCTATGTTTGTAGTAAATCATTGGTTTTATGAGTGTAGTAAATCATTGGTTGTATGAGTAAAGTAAACCATTGTTTGTATGAGTAAAGTAAACCATTGTTTGTATGAGTAAACTAAACCATTGGTTGTATGAGTAAAGTAAACCATTGGTTGTATGAGTAAATGAAATCATTGGTTGTATGAGTATAGTAAATCATTGGTTGTATGAGTAAAGTAAACAATTGGTTGTATGAGTATAGTAAATCATTGGTTGTATGAGTGTAGTAAATCATTGGTTGTATGAGTAAAGTAAATCATTGGTTGTATGAGTATAGTAAATCATTGGTTGTATGAGTACAGTAAATCATTGGTTATATGTTTGTAGTAAATCATTGGTTATATGAGTAAAGTAAACCATTGGTTGTACGAGTAAAGTAAACCATTAGTTGTATGAGTGTAGTAAATCATTGGTTGTATGAGTAAAGTAAGCCATTGGTTGTATGAGTAAAGTAAGCCATTGGTTGTATGAATAAAGTAAATCATTGGTTGTATGCTTGTAGTAAATCATTGGTTTTATGAGTAAAGTAAACCATTAGTTGAATGAGTACAGTAAATCATTGGTTATATGTTTGTAGTAAATCATTGGTTGTATGAGTAAAGTAAATCATTGGTTGTATGAATGTAGTAAATCATTGGTTGTATGAGTATAGTAAGCCATTGGTTGTATGAGTAAAGTAAACCATTGGTTGTATGAGTATAGTAAATCATTGGTTGTATGTTTGTAGTAAACCATTGGTTGTATGGGTAATGTAAATAATTGGTTGTATGAATGTAGTAAATCATTGGTTGTATGAGTATAGAAAGCCATTGGTTGTATGAGTAAAGTAAACCATTGGTTGTATGAGTAAAGTAAATCATTGGTTGTATGAGTATAGTAAATCATTGGTTGTATGAGTAAAGTAAATCATTGGTCGTATGAGTATAGTAAGCCATTGGTTGTATAAGTAAAGTAAACAATTGGTTGTATGAGTAAAGTAAATAATTGGTTGTATGAGTATAGTAAGCCATTGGTTGTATAAGTAAAGTAAACCATTGGTTGTACGAGTAAAGTAAACCATTAGTTGTATAAGTGTAGTAAATTATTGGTTGTATGAGTGTAGTAAATCACTGGTTGTATGAGCAAAGTAAATCATTGGTTGTATGAGTATAGTAAACCATTGGTTGTATGAGTAAAGTAAACCATTGGTTGTATGAGTAAAGTAAATCATTGGTTGTATGAGTAAAGTAAACCATTGGTTGAATGAGTATAGTAAATCATTGGTTGTATGTTAGTAGTAAATCGTTGGTTGAATGAGTAAAGTAAATCATTGGTTGTATGAATGTAGTAAATCATTGGTTGTAGGAGTATGGTAAGCCATTGGTTGTATGAGTAAAGTAAACCATTGGTTGTATGAGTATAGTAAATCATTGGTTGTATGTTTGTAGTAAATCATTGGTTGTATGAGTAAAGTAAATCATTGGTTCTATGAGTGTAGTAAATCATTGGTTGTATGAGTAAAGTAAATCATTGGTTGTATGAATGTAGTAAATCTTTGGTTGTATGAGTAAAGTAAGCCATTGGTTGTATGAATGTAGTAAACCATTGGTTGTATGAGTAAAGTAAATAATTGGTTGTATGAGTATAGTAAGCCATTGGTTGTATAAGTAAAGTAAACCATTGGTTGTACGAGTAAAGTAAACCATTAGTTGTTTGAGCGTAGTAAATCATTGGTTGTATGAGTGTAGTAAATCATTGGTTATATCAGTAAAGTAAATCATTGGTTGTATGAGTAAAGTAAACCATTGGTTGTATGAGTACAGTAAATCATTGGTTATATGTTTGTGGTAAATCATTGGTTGTATGAGTAAAGTAAATCATTTGTTGTATGAGTGTAGTAAACCATTGGTTAAATGAGTAAAGTAAACCATTGGTTGTACGAGTAAAGTAAATCATTATTTGTATGAGTGTAGTAAATCATTGGTTGTATGAGTGTAGTAAATCATTGGTTGTATGAGTAAAGTAAACCGTTGGTTGTATGAGTAAAGTAAATCATTGGTTGTATGAGTAAAGTAAACCAATGGTTGTATGAGTACAGTAAATCATTAGTTATATGTTTGTAGTAAATCATTGGTTGTATGAGTAAAGTAAATCATTGGTTGTATGAATGTAGTAAATCATTGGTTGTATGAGTATAGTAAGCCATTGGTTGTATGAGTAAAGTAAACCATTGGTTGTATGAGTACAGTAAATCATTGGTTATATGTTTGTGGTAAATCATTGGTAGTATGAGTAAAGTAAATCATTTATTGTATGAGTATAGTAAACCATTGGTTGAATGAGTAAAGTAAACCATTGGTTGTATGAGTAAAGTAAATCATTGGTTGTACGAGTAAAGTAAACCATTAGTTGTATGAGTATTGTAAACCATTGGTTGAATGAGTAAAGTAAACCATTGGTTGTATGAGTAAAGTAAATCATTGGTTGTATGAGTAAAGTAAACCATTGGTTGTATGAGTACAGTAAATCATTGGTTATATGTTTGTAGTAAATCATTGGTTGTATGAGTAAAGTAAATCATTGGTTGTATGAATGTAGTAAATCATTGGTTGTATGAGTATAGTAAGCCATTGGTTGTATGAGTAAAGTAAACCATTGGTTGTATGAGTATAGTAAATCATTGGTTCTATGTTTGTAGTAAATCATTGGTTTTATGAGTGTAGTAAATCATTGGTTGTATGAGTAAAGTAAACCATTGTTTGTATGAGTAAAGTAAACCATTGGTTGTATGAGTAAAGTAACCATTGGTTGTATGAGTAAAGTAAACCATTGGTTGTATGAGTAAAGTAAACCATTGGTTGTATGAGTATAGTAAATCATTGGTTGTATGTTTGTAGTAAATCATTGGTTGTATGAGTAAAGTAAATCATTGGTTGTATGAGTGTAGTAAATCATTGGTTGTATGAGTGTAGTAAATCATTGGTTGTATGAGTAAAGTAAGCCATTGGTTGTATGAGTAAAGTAAACCATTGGTTGTATGAGTATAGTAAGCCATTGGTTGTATGAGTACAGTAAATCATTGGTTATATGTTTGTAGTAAATCATTGGTTATATGAGTAAAGTAAACCATTGGTTGTACGAGTAAAGTAAACCATTAGTTGTATGAGTGTAGTAAATCATTGGTTGTATGAGTAAAGTAAATCATTGGTTGTATGAGTAAAGTAAGCCATTGGTTGTATGAGTAAAGTAAACCATTGGTTGTATGAGTAAAGTAAATCATTGGTTGTATGAGTAAAGTAAACCATTGGTTGTATGAGTATAGTAAATCATTGGTTGTATGTTAGTAGTAAATCGTTGGTTGAATGAGTAAAGTAAATCATTGGTTGTATGAATGTAGTAAATCATTGGTTGTATGAGTATGGTAAGCCATTGGTTGTATGAGTAAAGTAAACCATTGGTTGTATGAGTATAGTAAATCATTGGTTGTATGTTTGTAGTAAATCATTGGTTGTATGAGTAAAGTAAATCATTGGTTGTATGAGTACAGTAAATCATTGGTTATATGTTTGTAGTAAATCATTGGTTGTATGAGTAAAGTAAATCATTGGTTCTATGAGTGTAGTAAATCATTGGTTGTATGAGTAAAGTAAATCATTGGTTGTATGAATGTAGTAAATCTTTGGTTGTATGAGTAAAGTAAGCCATTGGTTGTATGAATGTAGTAAACCATTGGTTGTATGAGTAAAGTAAATAATTGGTTGTATGAGTATAGTAAGCCATTGGTTGTATAAGTAAAGTAAACCATTGGTTGTACGAGTAAAGTAAACCATTAGTTGTTTGAGCGTAGTAAATCATTGGTTGTATGAGTGTAGTAAATCATTGGTTATATCAGTAAAGTAAATCATTGGTTGTATGAGTAAAGTAAACCATTGGTTGTATGAGTACAGTAAATCATTGGTTATATGTTTGTGGTAAATCATTGGTTGTATGAGTAAAGTAAATCATTTGTTGTATGAGTGTAGTAAACCATTGGTTGAATGAGTAAAGTAAACCATTGGTTGTATGTGTAAAGTAAATCATTGGTTGTATGAGTACAGTAAATCATTGGTTATATGTTTGTAGTAAATCATTGGTTGTATGAGTAAAGTAAATCATTGGTTGTATGAATGAAGTAAATCATTGGTTGTATGAGTATAGTTAGCCATTGGTTGTATGAGTAAAGTAAACCATTGGTTGTATGAGTATAGTAAATCATTGGTTGTATGTTTGTAGTAAATCGTTGGTTGTATGAGTAAAGTAAATCATTGGTTGTATGAATGTAGTAAATCATCGGTTGTATGAGTATAGTAAGCCATTGGTTGTATGAGTAAAGTAAACCATTGGTTGTATGAGTAAAGTAAATAATTGGTTGTATGAGTATAGTAAGCCATTATTTGTATACGTAAAGTAAACCATTGGTTGTACGAGTAAAGTAAACCATTAGTTGTATGAGTGTAGTAAATCATTGGTTGTATGAGTGTAGTAAATCATTGGTTGTATGAGTAAAGTAAATCATTGGTTGTATGAGTATAGTAAACCATTGGTTGAATGAGTAAAGTAAACCGTTGGTTGTATGAGTAAAGTAAATCATTGGTTGTATGAGTAAAGTAAACCATTGGTTGTATGAGTACAGTAAATCATTAGTTATATGTTTGTAGTAAATCATTGGTTGTATGAGTAAAGTAAATCATTGGTTATATGTTTGTGGTAAATCATTGGTAGTATGAGTAAAGTAAATCATTTATTGTATGAGTATAGTAAACCATTGGTTGAATGAGTAAAGTAAACCATTGGTTGTATGAGTAAAGTAAATCATTGGTTGTACGAGTAAAGTAAACCATTAGTTGTATGAGTGTAGTAAATCATTGGTTGTATGAGTGTAGTAAATCATTGGTTGTATGAGTAAAGTAAATCATTGGTTGTATGAGTATAGTAAACCATTGGTTGAATGAGTAAAGTAAACCGTTGGTTGTATGAGTAAAGTAAATCATTGGTTGTATGAGTAAAGTAAACCATTGGTTGTATGAGTAAAGTAAATCATTGGTTGTATGAATGTAGTAAATCATTGGTTGTATGAGTATAGTAAGCCATTGGTTGTATGAGTAATGTAAACCATTGGTTGTATGAGTACAGTTAATCATTGGTTATATGTTTGTGGTAAATCATTGGTAGTATGAGTAAAGTAAATCATTTATTGTATGAGTATAGTAAACCATTGGTTGAATGAGTAAAGTAAACCATTGGTTGTATGAGTAAAGTAAATCATTGGTTGTATGAGTAAAGTAAACCATTAGTTGTATGAGTGTAGTAAATCATTGGTTGTATGAGTGTAGTAAATCATTGGTTGTATGAGTAAAGTAAATCATTGGTTGTATGAGTAAAGTAAACTATTGATTGTATGAGTACAGTAAATCATTGGTTATATGTTTGTAGTAAATCATTGGTTGTATCAGTAAAGTAAAACATTGGTTGTATGAATGTAGTAAATCATTGGTTGTATGAGTATAGTAAGCCATTGGTTGTATGAGTAAAGTAAACCATTGGTTGTATGAGTACAGTAAATCATTGGTTATATGTTTGTGGTAAATCATTGGTTGTATGAGTAAAGTAAATCATTTGTTGTATGAGTGTAGTAAACCATTGGTTGAATGAGTAAAGTAAACCATTGGTTGTATGAGTAAAGTAAATCATTGGTTGTATGAGTAAAATAAACCATTAGTTGTATGAGTATAGAAAATCATTGGTTGTATGTTTGTAGTAAATCATCGGTTGTATGAGTAAAGTAAACCATTAGTTGTATGAGTACAGTAAATCATTGGTTATATGTTTGTAGTAAATCATTGGTTGTATGAGTAAAGTAAATCATTGGTTGTATGAATGTAGTAAATCATTGGTTGTATGAGTATAGTAAGCCATTGGTTGTATGAGTAAAGTTAACCATTGGTTCTATGAGTATAGTAAATCGTTGGTTGTATGTTTGTAGTAAATCGTTGGTTGTATGAGTAAAGTAAATCATTGGTTGTATGAATGTAGTAAATCATCGGTTGTATGAGTATAGTAAGCCATTGGTTGTATGAGTAAAGTAAACCATTGGTTGTATGAGTAAAGTAAATCATTATTTGTATGAGTGTAGTAAATCATTGGTTGTATGAGTAAAGTAAATCATTGGTTGTATGAGTAAAGTAAACCGTTGGTTGTATGAGTAAAGTAAACCATTGGTTGTATGAGTACAGTAAATCATTGGTTTTATGTTTGTGGTAAATCATTGGTTGTATGAGTAAAGTAAATCATTTGTTGTATGAGTGTAGTAAACATGGTTGTATGAGTAAAGTAAACCATTGGTTGTATGTGTAAAGTAAATCATTGGTTGTATGAGTACAGTAAATCATTGGTTATATGTTTGTAGTAAATCATTGGTTGTATGAGTAAAGTAAATCATTGGTTGTATGAATGTAGTAAATCATTGGTTGTATGAGTATAGTAAGCCATTGGTTGTATGAGTAAAGTAAACCATTGGTTGTATGAGTAAAGTAAATAATTGGTTGTATGAGTATAGTAAGCCATTGGTTGTATAAGTAAAGTAAACCATTGGTTGTACGAGTAAAGTAAACCATTAGTTGTATGAGTGTAGTAAATCATTGGTTGTATGAGTGTAGTAAATCATTGGTTGTATGAGTAAAGTAAATCATTGGTTGTATGAGTATAGTAAACCATTGGTTGTATGAGTAAAGTAAACCGTTGGTTGTATGAGTAAAGTAAATCATTGGTTGTATGAGTAAAGTAAACCATTGGTTGTATGAGTACAGTAAATCATTAGTTATATGTTTGTAGTAAATCATTGGTTGTATGAGTAAAGTAAATCATTGGTTGTATGAATGTAGTAAATCATTGGTTGTATGAGTATAGTAAGCCATTGGTTGTATGAGTAAAGTAAACCATTGGTTGTATGAGTACAGTAAATCATTGGTTATATGTTTGTGGTAAATCATTGGTAGTATGAGTAAAGTAAATCATTTATTGTATGAGTATAGTAAACCATTGGTTGAATGAGTAAAGTAAACCATTGGTTGTATGAGTAAAGTAAATCATTGGTTGTACGAGTAAAGTAAACCATTAGTTGTATGAGTATTGTAAACCATTGGTTGTATGAGTAAAGTAAACCATTGGTTGTATGAGTAAAGTAAATCATTGGTTGTATGAGTAAAGTAAACCATTGGTTGTATGAGTAAAGTAAGCCATTGGTTGTATGAGTAAAGTAAACCATTGGTTGTATGAGTAAAGTAAACCATTAGTTGTATAAGTGTAGTAAATTGGTTGTATAAGTAAAGTAAACCATTGGTTGTACGAGTAAAGTAAACCATTAGTTGTATGAGTGTAGTAAATCATTGGTTGTATGAGTGTAGTAAATCATTGGTTGTATGAGTAAAGTAAATCATTGGTTGTATGAGTATAGTAAACCATTGGTTGAATGAGTAAAGTAAACCATTGGTTGTATGAGTAAAGTAAATCATTGGTTGTATGAGTAAAGTAAACCATTGGTTGTATGAGTATAGTAAATCATTGGTTGTATGTTTGTAGTAAATCATTGGTTGTATGAGTAAAGTAAACCATTGGTTGTATGATGTAGTAAATCATTGGTTGTATGAGTATTGTAAGCCATTGGTTGTATGAGTAAAGTAAACCATTGGTTTTATGAGTATAGCAAGCCATTGGTTGTATGAGTAAAGTAAACCATTGGTTGTATGAGTAAAGTAAACCATTGGTTGTATGAGTATAGTAAATTATTGGTTGTATGAGTAAAAAAACCATTGTTTCTATGAGTAAAGTAAACCATTGGTTGTATGAGTATAGTAAATCATTGGTTATATGTTTGTAGTAAATCATTGGTTGTATGAGTAAAGTAAATCATTGGTTGTATGAATGTAGTAAATCATTGGTTGTATGAGTATAGTAAGCCATTGGTTGTATGAGTAAAGTAAACCATTGGTTGTATGAGTATAGTAAATCATTGGTTGTATGTTTGTAGTAAACCATTGGTTGTATGAGTAAAGTAAATCATTGGTTGTATGAGTGTAGTAAATCATTGGTTGTATGAGTGTAGTAAATCATTGGTTGTATGAGTAAAGTAAATCATTGGTTGTATGAGTAAAGTAAACCATTGGTTGTATGAGTACAGTAAATCATTGGTTATATGTTTGTGGTAAATCATTGGTTGTATGAGTAAAGTAAATCATTGGTTGTATGAGTGTAGTAAACCATTGGTTGTATGAGTAAAGTAAACCATTGGTTGTATGAGTAAAGTAAACCATTGGTTGTATGAGTATAGTAAATCATTGGTTATATGTTTGTAGTAAATCATTGGTTGTATGAGTAAAGTAAATCATTGGTTGTATGAATGTAGTAAATCATTGGTTGTATGAGTATAGTAAGCCATTGGTTGTATGAGTAAAGTAAACCATTGGTTGTATGAGTAAAGTAAATAATTGGTTGTATGAGTATAGTAAGCCATTGGTTGTATGAGTAAAGTAAACCATTGGTTGTACGAGTAAAGTAAATCATTATTTGTATGAGTGTAGTAAATCATTGGTTGTATGAGTGTAGTAAATCATTGGTTGTATGAGTAAAGTAAACCATTGGTTGTACGAGTAAAGTAAACCATTAGTTGTTTGAGCGTAGTAAATCATTGCTTGTATGTTTGTAGTAAATCATTTGTTGTATGAGTGTAGTAAACCATTGGTTGTATGAGTAAAGTAAATCATTGGTTGTATGAGTAAAGTAAACCATTGGTTGTATGAGTAAAGTAAATCATTGGTTGTATGTTTGTAGTAAATCATTGGTTGTATGAGTAAAGTAAACCATTGGTTGTATGAGTAAAGTAAATCATTGGTTGTATGAGTATAGTAAGCCATTGGTTGTATGAGTAAAGTAAACCATTGGTTGTATGAGTAAAGTAAATAATTGGTTGTATGAGTAGTGTTGTATAAGTAAAGTAAACCATTGGTTGTACGAGTAAAGTAAACCATTAGTTGTATGAGTGTAGTAAATCATTGGTTGTATGAGTGTAGTAAATCATTGGTTGTATGAGTAAAGTAAATCATTGGTTGTATGAGTATAGTAAACCATTGGTTGAATGAGTAAAGTAAACCGTTGGTTGTATGAGTAAAGTAAATCATTGGTTGTATGAGTAAAGTAAACCATTGGTTGTATGAGTACAGTAAATCATTGGTTATATGTTTGTAGTAAATCATTGGTTGTATGAGTAAAGTAAATCATTGGTTCTATGAGTGTAGTAAATCATTGGTTGTATGAGTAAAGTAAATCATTGGTTGTATGAATGTAGTAAATCTTTGGTTGTATGAGTAAAGTAAGCCATTGGTTGTATGAATGTAGTAAACCATTGGTTGTATGAGTAATGTAAATAATTGGTTGTATGAGTATAGTAAGCCATTGGTTGTATAAGTAAAGTAAACCATTGGTTGTACGAGTAAAGTAAACCATTAGTTGTTTGAGCGTAGTAAATCATTGGTTGTATGAGTGTAGTAAATCATTGGTTATATCAGTAAAGTAAATCATTGGTTGTATGAGTAAAGTAAACCATTGGTTGTATGAGTACAGTAAATCATTGGTTATATGTTTGTGGTAAATCATTGGTTGTATGAGTAAAGTAAATCATTTGTTGTATGAGTGTAGTAAACCATTGGTTGAATGAGTAAAGTAAACCATTGGTTGTATGTGTAAAGTAAATCATTGGTTGTATGAGTACAGTAAATCATTGGTTATATGTTTGTAGTAAATCATTGGTTGTATGAGTAAAGTAAATCATTGGTTGTATGAATGAAGTAAATCATTGGTTGTATGAGTATAGTTAGCCATTGGTTGTATGAGTAAAGTAAACCATTGGTTGTATGAGTATAGTAAATCATTGGTTGTATGTTTGTAGTAAATCGTTGGTTGTATGAGTAAAGTAAATCATTGGTTGTATGAATGTAGTAAATCATCGGTTGTATGAGTATAGTAAGCCATTGGTTGTATGAGTAAAGTAAACCATTGGTTGTATGAGTAAAGTAAATAATTGGTTGTATGAGTATAGTAAGCCATTATTTGTATACGTAAAGTAAACCATTGGTTGTACGAGTAAAGTAAACCATTAGTTGTATGAGTGTAGTAAATCATTGGTTGTATGAGTGTAGTAAATCATTGGTTGTATGAGTAAAGTAAATCATTGGTTGTATGAGTATAGTAAACCATTGGTTGAATGAGTAAAGTAAACCGTTGGTTGTATGAGTAAAGTAAATCATTGGTTGTATGAGTAAAGTAAACCATTGGTTGTATGAGTACAGTAAATCATTAGTTATATGTTTGTAGTAAATCATTGGTTGTATGAGTATAGTAAATCATTGGTTGTATGAGTAAAGTAAACAATTGGTTGTATGAGTATAGTAAATCATTGGTTGTATGAGTGTAGTAAATCATTGGTTATATCAGTAAAGTAAACCATTGGTTGTATGAGTAAAGTAAATCATTGGTTGTACGAGTAAAGTAAACCATTAGTTGTATGAGTGTAGTAAATCATTGGTTGTATGAGTGTAGTAAATCATTGGTTGTATGAGTAAAGTAAATCATTGGTTGTATGAGTATAGTAAACCATTGGTTGAATGAGTAAAGTAAACCATTGGTTGTATGAGTAAAGTAAATCATTGGTTGTATGAGTAAAGTAAACCATTGGTTGTATGAGTACAGTAAATCATTGGTTATATGTTTGTAGTAAATCATTGGTTGTATGAGTATAGTAAATCATTGGTTGTATGAGTAAAGTAAACAATTGGTTGTATGAGTATAGTAAATCATTGGTTGTATGTTTGTAGTAAATCATTGGTTGTATGAGTAAAGTAAACCATTGGTTGTATGAGTAAAGTAAACCATTGGTTGTATGAGTAAAGTAAACCATTGGTTGTATGAGTACAGTAAATCATTGGTTATATGTTTGTAGTAAATCATTGGTTGTATGAGTAAAGTAAATCATTGGTTGTATGAATGTAGTAAATCATTGGTTGTATGAGTATAGTAAGCCATTGGTTGTATGAGTAAAGTAAACCATTGGTTGTATGAGTACAGTAAATCATTGGTTATATGTTTGTGGTAAATCATTGGTTGTATGAGTAAAGTAAATCATTTGTTGTATGAGTGTAGTAAACCATTGGTTGAATGAGTAAAGTAAACCATTGGTTGTATGAGTAAAGTAAATCATTGGTTGTATGAGTAAAGTAAACCATTAGTTGTATGAGTGTAGTAAATCATTGGTTGTATGTTTGTAGTAAATCATTGGTTGTATGAGTAAAGTAAACCATTAGTTGTATGAGTACAGTAAATCATTGGTTATATGTTTGTAGTAAATCATTGGTTGTATGAGTAAAGTAAATCATTGGTTGTATGAATGTAGTAAATCATTGGTTGTATGAGTATAGTAAGCCATTGGTTGTATGAGTAAAGTAAACCATTGGTTCTATGAGTATAGTAAATCATTGGTTGTATGTTTGTAGTAAATCATTGGTTGTATGAGTAAAGTAAATCATTGGTTGTATGAGTGTAGTAAATCATTGGTTGTATGAGAGTAAGCCATTGGTTGTATGAGTAAAGTAAACCATTGGTTGTATGAGTATAGTAAATCATTGGTTGTATGAGTAAAGTAAACCATTGGTTGTATGAGTAAAGTAAACCATTGGTTGTATGAGTATAGTATATTGGTTTATGAGTAAAGTAAACCATTGGTTTCTGAGTAAAGTAAACCATTGGTTGTATGAGTATAGTAAATCATTGGTTATATGTTTGTAGTAAATCATTGGTTGTATGAGTAAAGTAAATCATTGGTTGTATGAATGTAGTAAATCATTGGTTGTATGAGTATAGTAAGCCATTGGTTGTATGAGTAAAGTAAACCATTGGTTGTATGAGTATAGTAAATCATTGGTTGTATGTTTGTAGTAAATCATTGGTTGTATGAGTAAAGTAAATCATTGGTTGTATGAGTATAGTAAGCCATTGGTTGTATGAGTAAAGTAAACCATTGGTTGTATGAGTAAAGTAAATCATTGGTTGTATGAGTAAAGTAAACCATTGGTTGTATGAGTACAGTAAATCATTGGTTATATGTTTGTGGTAAATCATTGGTTGTATGAGTAAAGTAAATCATTGGTTGTATGAGTGTAGTAAACCATTGGTTGTATGAGTAAAGTAAACCATTGGTTGTATGAGTAAAGTAAATCATTGGTTGTATGAGTACAGTAAATCATTGGTTATATGTTTGTAGTAAATCATTGGTTGTATGAGTAAAGTAAATCATTGGTTGTATGAATGTAGTAAATCATTGGTTGTATGAGTATAGTAAGCCATTGGTTGTATGAGTAAAGTAAACCATTGGTTGTATGAGTAAAGTAAATAATTGGTTGTATGAGTATAGTAAGCCATTGGTTGTATAAGTAAAGTAAACCATTGGTTGTACGAGTAAAGTAAACCATTGGTTGTATGAGCGTAGTAAATCATTGGTTGTATGAGTGTAGTAAATCATTGGTTATATCAGTAAAGTAAATCATTGGTTGTATGAGTAAAGTAAACCATTGGTTGTATGAGTACAGTAAATCATTGGTTATATGTTTGTAGTAAATCATTGGTTGTATGAGTAAAGTAAATCATTGGTTGTATGAGTAAAGTAAACCATTGGTTGTATGAGTAAAGTAAACCATTGGTTGTATGAGTAAAGTAAATCATTGGTTGTATGAGTACAGTAAATCATTGGTTATATGTTTGTAGTAAATCATTGGTTGTATGAGTAAAGTAAATCATTGGTTGTATGAATGTAAATCATTGGTTGTATGAGTATAGTTAGCCATTGGTTGTATGAGTAAAGTAAACCATTGGTTGTATAAGTAAAGTAAATAATTGGTTGTATGAGTATAGTAAGCCATTGGTTGTATACGTAAAGTAAACCATTGGTTTGAGTGTAGTAATACGAGTAAAGTAAACCATTAGTTGTATGAGTGTAGTAAATCATTGGTTGTATGAGTGTAGTAATTCATTGGTTGTATGAGTAAAGTAAATCATTGGTTGTATGAGTAAAGTAAACCATTGGTTGTATAAGTAAAGTAAACCATTGGTTGTACGAGTAAAGTAAATCATTGGTTGTATGAGTAAAGTAAACCAATGGTTGTATGAGTACAGTAAATCATTAGTTATATGTTTGTAGTAAATCATTGGTTGTATGAGTAAAGTAAATCATTGGTTGTATGAATGTAGTAAATCATTGGTTGTATGAGTATAGTAAGCCATTGGTTGTATGAGTAAAGTAAACCATTGGTTGTATGAGTACAGTAAATCATTGGTTATATGTTTGTGGTAAATCATTGGTAGTATGAGTAAAGTAAATCATTTATTGTATGAGTATAGTAAACCATTGGTTGAATGAGTAAAGTAAACCATTGGTTGTATGAGTAAAGTAAATCATTGGTTGTATGAGTAAAGTAAACCATTGGTTGTATGAGTAAAGTAAACCATTGGTTGTATGAGTAAAGTAAACCATTGGTTGTATGAGTAAAGTAAATCATTGGTTGTATGAGTAAAGTAAATCATTGGTTGTATGAGTATAGTAAGCCATTGGTTGTATGAGTAAAGTAAACCATTGGTTGTATGAGTACAGTAAATAATTGGTTGTATGAGTATAGTAAGCCATTGGTTGTATAAGTAAAGTAAACCATTGGCTGTACGAGTAAAGTAAACCATTAGTTGTATGAGTGTAGTAAATCATTGGTTGTATGAGTGTAGTAAATCATTGGTTGTATGAGTAAAGTAAATCATTGGTTGTATGAGTATAGTAAACCATTGGTTGAATGAGTAAAGTAAACCGTTGGTTGTATGAGTAAAGTAAATCATTGGTTGTATGAGTAAAGTAAACCATTGGTTGTATGAGTATAGTGTATCATTGGTTGTATGTTTGTAGTAAATCATTGGTTGTATGAGTAAAGTAAACCAGTAGTTGTATGAGTACAGTAAATCATTGGTTATATGTTTGTAGTAAATCGTTGGTTGTATGAGTAAAGTAAATCATTGGTTGTATGAATGTAGTAAATCATTGGTTGTATGAGTATTGTAAGCCATTGGTTGTATGAGTAAAGTAAACCATTGGTTGTATGAGTAAAATAAATCATTGGTTGTATGAGTAAAGTAAACCATTGGTTGTATGAGTAAAGTAAACCATTGGTTGTATGAGTATAGTAAATTATTGGTTGTATGAGTAAAAAAACCATTGTTTCTACGAGTAAAGTAAACCATTGGTTGTATGAGTATAGTAAATCATTGGTTATATGTTTGTAGTAAATCATTGGTTTTATGAGTAAAGTAAATCATTGGTTGTATGAATGTAGTAAATCATTGGTTGTATGAGTATTGTAAGCCATTGGTTGTATGAGTAAAGTAAACCATTGGTTGTATGAGTATAGTAAATCATTGGTTGTATGTTTGTAGTAAATCATTGGTTGTATGAGTAAAGTAAATCATTGGTTCCATGAGTGTAGTAAATCATTGGTTGTATGAGTAAAGTAACCAGTGGTTGTATGAGTAAAGTAAACCATTGGTTGTATGAGTAAAGTAAACCATTGGTTGTATGAGTATAGTAAATCATTGGTTGTATGAGTAAAGTAAATCATTGGTTGTATGAGTAAAGTAAACCATTGGTAGTATGAGTATAGTAAATCATTGGTTTTATAAGTGTAGTAAATTATTGGTTGTATGAGTGAAGTAGACCATTGGTTGTATGAGTAAATTAAACCATTGGTTGTATGAGTAAAGTAAACCATTAGTTGTATGAGTACAGTAAATCATTGGTTATATTTTTGTAGTAAATCATTGGTTGTATGAGTAAAGTAAACCATTGTTTGTATGAGTAAAGTAAACCATTGGTTGTATTAGTAAACTAAACCATTGGTTGTATGAGTAAAGTAACCATTGGTTGTATGAGTAAAGTAAACCATTGGTTGTATGAGTAAAGTAAAGCATTGGTTGTATGAGTATAGTAAGCCATTGGTTGTATAAGTAAAGTAAACAATTGGTTGTATGAGTATAGTAAATCATTGGTTGCATGTTTGTAGTAAACCATTGGTTGTATGAGTAATGTAAATAATTGGTTGTATGAATGTAGTAAATCATTGATTGTATGAGTATAGAAAGCCATTGTTTGTATGAGTAAAGTAAACCATTGGTTGTATGAGTAAAGTAAATCATTGGATGTATGTTTGTAGTATATCATTGGTTGTATGAGTAAAGTAAATCATTGGTTCTATGAGTGTAGTAAATCATTGGTTGTATGAGTAAAGTAAATCATTGGTTGTATGAGTAAAGTAAACCATTGGTTGTATGAGTAAAGTAAACCATTGGTTGTATGAGTAAAGTAAGCAATTGGTTGTATGAGTATAGTAAGCCATTGGTTGTATGAGTAAAGTAAACAATTGGTTGTACGAGTATAGTAAACCATTGGTTGTATGAGTACAGTAAATCAATGGTTATATGTTTGTAGTAAATCATTAGTTGTATGAGTAAAGTAAATCATTGGTTGTACGAGTAAAGTAAACCATTAGTTGTATGAGTGTAGTAAATCATTGGTTGTATGAGTAAAGTAAGCCATTGGTTGTATGAGTAAAGTAAGCCATTGGTTGTATGAGTAAAGTAAACCATTGGTTGTATGAGTATAGTAAGCCATTGGTTGTATGAGTAAAGTAAAGAATTGGTTGTACGAGTATAGTAAACCATTGGTTGTATGAGTACAGTAAATCAATGGTTATATGTTTGTAGTAAATCATTGGTTGTATGAGTAAAGTAAATCATTGGTTGTACGAGTAAAGTAAACCATTAGTTGTATGAGTGTAGTAAATCATTGGTTGTATGAGTAAAGTAAGCCATTGGTTGTATGAGTAAAGTAAGCCATTGGTTGTATGAGTAAAGTAAATCATTGGTTGTATGAGTTTAGTAAGCCATTGGTTGTATTAGTAAAGTAAACCATAGATTGTATGAGTAAAGTAAACAATTTGTTATATGAGTATAGTAAGCCATTGGTTGTATAAGTAAAGTAAACCATTGGTTGTACGAGTAAAGTAAACCATTAGTTGTATGAGTGTAGTAAATCTATGGTTGTATGAGTGTAGTAAATCATTGGTTGTATGAGTAAAGTAAATCATTGGTTGTATGAGTATAGTAAACAATTGGTTGGATGAATAAAGTAAACCATTGGTTGTATGAGTAAAGTAAATCATTGGTTGTATGAGTAAAGTAAACCATTGGTTGTATTAGTATAGTAAATCATTGGTTGTATGTTTGTAGTAAATCATTGGTTGTATGAGTAAAGTAAACCATTAGTTGTATGAGTACAGTAAATCATTGGTTATATGTTTGTAGTAAATCATTGGTTGTATGAGTAAAGTAAATCATTGGTTGTATGAATGTAGTAAATCATTGGTTGTATGAGTATAGTAAGCCATTGGTTGTATGAGTAAAGTAAACCATTGGTTGTATGAGTATAGTAAATCATTGGTTGTATGTTTGTAGTAAACTATTGATTGTATGAGTAATGTAAATAATTGGTTGTATGAGTATAGTAAATCATTGGTTGTATGAGTAAAGTAAACAATTGGTTGTACGAGTAAAATAAACCATAGATTGTATGAGTACAGTAAATCATTGGTTATATGTTTGTAGAAAATCATTGGTTTTTGAGTAAAGTAAATCATTGGTTCTATGAGTGTAGTAAATCATTGGTTGTATGAGAAAAGTAAACCATTGGTTGTAAGAGTAAAGTAAACCATTGGTTGTATGAGTAAAGTAAACCATTGGTTGTATGAGTAAAGTAAACCATTGGTTCTATGAGTAAAGTAAACCATTGGTTGTGTAAGTAAAGTAAACCATTGGTTGTATGAGTAAAGTAAACCATTGGTTGTATGAGTAAAGTAAATCATTGGTTGTATGTTTGTAGTAAATCATTGGTTGTATGAGTAAAGTAAATCATTGGTTGTATGAGTGTAGTAAATCATTGGTTGTATGAGTAAAGTAAACAATTGGTTGTATGAGTATAGTAAGCCTTTGGTTGTATGTTTGTAGTAAATCATTGGTATATGAGTAAAGTAAATCATTGGTTGTATGAGTGTAGTAAATCATTGGTTGTATGAGTAAAGTAAATCATTGGTTGTATGAGTAAAGTAAGGCATTGGTTGTATAAGTAAAGTAAACAATTGGTTGTACGAGTAAAGTAAACCATTGGTTGTACGAGTAAAGTAAACAATTGGTTGTACGAGTAAAATAAACCATTGGTTGTATGAGAAAAGAAAACCACTGGTTATATGTTTGTAGTAAATCACTGGTTTTTTGAGTAAAGTAAATCATTGGTTCTATAAGTGTAGTAAATCATTGGTTGTATGAGTAAATAATTCATTGTTGTATGAGTAAAGTAAGCCATTGTTTGTATGAGTAAAGTAAACCATTGTTTGTATGAGTAAAGTAAACCATTGGTTGTATGAGTAAAGTAAACCATTGGTTGTATGAGTATAGTAAATCATTGGTTGTATGTTTGTAGTAAATCATTGGTTGTATGAGTAAAGTAAATCATTGGTTCCATGAGTGTAGTAAATCATTTGTTGTATGAGTAAAGTAAGTCATTGGTTGTATGAGTAAAGTAAACCATTGGTTGTATGAGTAAAGTAAACCATTGGTTGTATGAGTATAGTAAATTATTGGTTGTATGAGTCAAGTAAATCATTGGTTGTATGAGTAAAGTAAACCATTGGTAGTATGAGTATAGTAAATCATTGGTTTTATAAGTGTAGTAAATTATTGGTTGTATGAGTGAAGTAGACCATTGGTTGTATGAGTAAATTAAACCATTGGTTGTATGAGTAAAGTAAAATTGGTTAGTAAATCATTGGTTGTATGAGTAAAGTAAACCATTGTTTGTATGAGTAAAGTAAACCATTGGTTGTATTAGTAAACTAAACCATTGGTTGTATGAGTAAAGTAACCATTGGTTGTATGAGTAAAGTAAACCATTGGTTGTACGAGTAAAGTAAAGCATTGGTTGTATGAGTATAGTAAGCCATTGTTTGTATAAGTAAAGTAAACAATTGGTTGTATGAGTATAGTAAATCATTGGTTGTATGTTTGTAGTAAACCATTGGTTGTATGAATAATGTAAATAATTGTTTTTATGAATGTAGTAAATCATTGATTGTATGAGTATAGAAAGCCATTGTTTGTATGAGTAAAGTAAACCATTGGTTGTATGAGTAAAGTAAATCATTGGATGTATGTTTGTAGTATATCATTGGTTGTATGAGTAAAGTAAATCATTGGTTCTATGAGTGTAGTAAATCATTGGTTGTATGAGTAAAGTAAACCATTGGTTGTATGAGTAAAGTAAACCATTGGTTGTATGAGTAAAGTAAACCATTGGTTGTATGAGTAAAGTAAACCATTGGTTGTATGAGTATAGTAAGCCATTGGTTGTATGAGTAAAGTAAACAATTGGTTGTATGAGTATAGTAAACCATTGGTTGTATGAGTACAGTAAATCAATGGTTATATGTTTGTAGTAAATCATTAGTTTTATGAGTAAAGTAAATCATTGGTTGTACGAGTAAAGTAAACCATTAGTTGTATGAGTGTAGTAAATCATTGGTTGTATGAGTAAAGTAAGCCATTGGTTGTATGAGTAAAGTAAGCCATTGGTTGTATGAGTAAAGTAAACCATTGGTTGTATGAGTATAGTAAGCCATTGGTTGTATGAGTAAAGTAAAGAATTGGTTGTACGAGTATAGTAAACCATTGGTTGTATGAGTACAGTAAATCAATGGTTATATGTTTGTAGTAAATCATTGGTTGTATGAGTAAAGTAAATTATTGGTTGTACGAGTAAAGTAAACCATTAGTTGTATGAGTGTAGTAAATCATTGGTTGTATGAGTAAAGTAAGCCATTGGTTGTATGAGTAAAGTAAGCCATTGGTTGTATGAGTAAAGTAAATCATTGGTTGTATGAGTTTAGTAAGCCATTGGTTGTATTAGTAAAGTAAACCATAGATTGTATGAGTAAAGTAAACAATTTGTTATATGAGTAAAGTAAGCCATTGGTTGTATAAGTAAAGTAAACCATTGGTAGTATGAGTATAGTAAATCATTGGTTTTATAAGTGTAGTAAATTATTGGTTGTATGAGTGAAGTAGACCATTGGTTGTATGAGTAAAGTAAACCATTAGTTGTATGAGTACAGTAAATCATTGGTTATATTTTTGTAGTAAATCATTGGTTGTATGAGTAAAGTAAACCATTGTTTGTATGAGTAAAGTAAACCATTGGTTGTATTAGTAAACTAAACCATTGGTTGTATGAGTAAAGTAACCATTGGTTGTATGAGTAAAGTAAACCATTGGTTGTATGAGTAAAGTAAAGCATTGGTTGTATGAGTATAGTAAGCCATTGGTTGTATAAGTAAAGTAAACAATTGGTTGTATGAGTATAGTAAATCATTGGTTGTATGTTTGTAGTAAACCATTGGTTGTATGAATAATGTAAATAATTGTTTTTATGAATGTAGTAAATCATTGATTGTATGAGTATAGAAAGCCATTGTTTGTATGAGTAAAGTAAACCATTGGTTGTATGAGTAAAGTAAATCATTGGATGTATGTTTGTAGTATATCATTGGTTGTATGAGTATAGTAAGCCTTTGGTTGTATGTTTGTAGTAAATCATTGGTTGTATGAGTAAAGTAAATCATTGGTTGTATGAGTAAAGTAAACCATTGGTTGTATGAGTAAAGTAAACCAATGGTTGTATGAGTAAAGTAAGCCATTGGTTGTATGAGTATAGTAAGCCATTGGTTGTATAAGTAAAGTAAACAATTGGTTGTACGAGTATAGTAAACCATTGGTTGTATGAGTACAGTAAATCAATGGTTATATGTTTGTAGTAAATCATTAGTTTTATGAGTAAAGTAAATCATTGGTTGTACGAGTAAAGTAAACCATTAGTTGTATGAGTGTAGTAAATCATTGGTTGTATGAGTAAAGTAAGCCATTGGTTGTATGAGTAAAGTAAGCCATTGGTTGTATGAGTAAAGTAAACCATTGGTTGTATGAGTATAGTAAGCCATTGGTTGTATGAGTAAAGTAAAGAATTGGTTGTACGAGTATAGTAAACCATTGGTTGTATGAGTACAGTAAATCAATGGTTATATGTTTGTAGTAAATCATTGGTTGTATGAGTAAAGTAAATTATTGGTTGTACGAGTAAAGTAGACCATTAGTTGTATGAGTGTAGTAAATCATTGGTTGTATGAGTAAAGTAAGCCATTGGTTGTATGAGTAAAGTAAGCCATTGGTTGTATGAGTAAAGTAAATCATTGGTTGTATGAGTTTAGTAAGCCATTGGTTGTATTAGTAAAGTAAACCATAGATTGTATGAGTAAAGTAAACAATTTGTTATATGAGTATAGTAAGCCATTGGTTGTATAAGTAAAGTAAACCATTGGTTGTACGAGTAAAGTAAACCATTAGTTGTATGAGTGTAGTAAATCTATGGTTGTATGAGTGTAGTAAATCATTGGTTGTATGAGTAAAGTAAATCATTGGTTGTATGAGTATAGTAAACAATTGGTTGAATGAATAAAGTAAACCATTGGTTGTATGAGTAAAGTAAATCATTGGTTGTATGAGTAAAGTAAACCATTGGTTGTATTAGTATAGTAAATCATTGGTTGTATGTTTGTAGTAAATCATTGGTTGTATGAGTAAAGTAAACCATTAGTTGTATGAGTACAGTAAATCATTGGTTATATGTTTGTAGTAAATCATTGGTTGTATGAGTAAAGTAAATCATTGGTTGTATGAATTAGTAAATCATTGGTTGTATGAGTATAGTAAGCCATTGGTTGTATGAGTAAAGTAAACCATTGGTTGTATGAGTATAGTAAATCATTGGTTGTATGTTTGTAGTAAACTATTGATTGTATGAGTAATGTAAATAATTGGTTGTATGAATGTAGTAAATCATTGGTTGTATGAGTATAGTAAGCCATTGTTTGTATGAGTAAAGTAAACCATTCGTTGTATGAGTAAAGTAAATCATTGGATGTATGTTTGTAGTATATCATTGGTTGTATGAGTAAAGTAAATCATTGGTTCTATGAGTGTAGTAAATCATTGGTTGTATGAGTAAAGTAAATCATTGGTTGTATGAGTATAGTAAATCATTGGTTGTATGAGTAAAGTAAACAATTGGTTGTACGAGTAAAGTAAACCATAGATTGTATGAGTACAGTAAATCATTGGTTATATGTTTGTAGAAAATCATTGGTTTTTGGAGTAAAGTAAATCATTGGTTCTATGAGTGTAGTAAATCATTGGTTGTATGAGAAAAGTAAACCATTGGTTGTAAGAGTAAAGTAAACCATTGGTTGTATGAGTAAAGTAAACCATTGGTTGTATGAGTAAAGTAAACCATTGGTTCTATGAGTAAAGTAAACCATTGGTTGTATAAGTAAAGTAAACCATTGGTTGTATGAGTAAAGTAAACCATTGGTTGTATGAGTACAGTAAATCATTGGTTGTATGTTTGTAGTAAATCATTGGTTGTATGAGTAAAGTAAATCATTGGTTGTATGAGTGTAGTAAATCATTGGTTGTATGAGTAAAGTAAACAATTGGTTGTATGAGTATAGTAAGCCTTTGGTTGTATGTTTGTAGTAAATCATTGGTTGTATGAGTAAAGTAAATCATTGGTTGTATGAGTGTAGTAAATCATTGGTTGTATGAGTAAAGAAAATCATTGGTTGTATGAGTATAGTAAGGCATTGGTTGTATAAGTAAAGTAAACAATTGGTTGTACGAGTAAAGTAAACCATTGGTTGTACGAGTAAAGTAAACAATTGGTTGTACGAGTAAAATAAACCATTGGTTGTATGAGAAAAGAAAACCAATGGTTATATGTTTGTAGTAAATCACTGGTTTTTTGAGTAAAGTAAATCATTGGTTCTATGAGTGTAGTAAATCATTGGTTGTATGAGTAAATAATTCATTGGTTGTATGAGTAAAGTAAGCCATTGTTTGTATGAGTAAAGTAAACCATTGTTTGTATGAGTAAAGTAAACCATTGGTTGTATGAGTAAAGTAAATAATTGGTTGTAAGAGTATTGTAAGCCATTGCTTGTATAAGTAAAGTAAATAATTGGTTGTACAAGTAAAGTAAACCAATGGTTGTATGAGTACAGTAAATCACTGGTTATATGTTTGTAGTAAATCATTGGTTGTATGAGTAAAGTAAATATTTGGTTCTATGAGTGTAGTAAATCATTGGTTGTATGAGTGAAGTAAATCATTGGTTGTATGAGTATAGTAAGCCATTGGTTGTATGAGTAAAGTAAACCATTGGTTGTATGAGTATAGTAAATCATTGGTTGTATGTTTGTAGTAAACTATTGATTGTATGAGTAATGTAAATAATTGGTTGTATGAATGTAGTAAATCATTGATTGTATGAGTATAGAAAGCCATTGGTTGTATAAGTAAAGTAAACCATTGGTTGTACGAGTAAAAGTAAACCATTAGTTGTATGAGTGTAGTAAATCATTGGTTGTATGAGTGTAGTAAATCATTGGTTGTATGAGTAAAGTAAATCATTGGTTGAATGAGTAAAGTAAACCATTGGTTGTATGAGTAAAGTAAATCATTGGTTGTATGAGTAAAGTAAACCATTGGTTGTATGAGTATAGTGTATCATTGGTAGTATGTTTGTAGTAAATCATTGGTTGTATGAGTAAAGCAAACCATTAGTTGTATGAGTACAGTAAATCATTGGTTATATGTTTGTAGTAAATCATTGGTTGTATGAGTAAAGTAAATCATTGGTTGTATGAATTAGTAAATCATTGGTTGTATGAGTATAGTAAGCCATTGGTTGTATGAGTAAAGTAAACCATTGGTTGTATGAGTATAGTAAATCATTGGTTGTATGTTTGTAGTAAACTATTGATTGTATGAGTAATGTAAATAATTGGTTGTATGAATGTAGTAAATCATTGATTGTATGAGTATAGAAAGCCATTGTTTGTATGAGTAAAGTAAACCATTGGTTGTATGAGTAAAGTAAATCATTGGATGTATGTTTGTAGTATATCATTGGTTGTATGAGTAAAGTAAATCATTGGTTCTATGAGTGTAGTAAATCATTGGTTGTATGAGTAAAGTAAATCATTGGTTGTATGAGTATAGTAAATCATTGGTTGTATGAGTAAAGTAAACAATTGGTTGTACGAGTAAAGTAAACCATAGATTGTATGAGTACAGTAAATCATTGGTTATATGTTTGTAGAAAATCATTGGTTTTTTGAGTAAAGTAAATCATTGGTTCTATGAGTGTAGTAAATCATTGGTTGTATGAGTAAAGTAAATCATTGGTTGTATGAGTGTAGTAAATCATTGGTTGTATGAGTAAAGTAAACAATTGGTTGTATGAGTATAGTAAGCCTTTGGTTGTATGTTTGTAGTAAATCATTGGTTGTATGAGTAAAGTAAATCATTGGTTGTATGAGTGTAGTAAATCATTGGTTGTATGAGTAAAGTAAATCATTGGTTGTATGAGTATAGTAAGGCATTGGTTGTATAAGTAAAGTAAACAATTGGTTGTACGAGTAAAGTAAACCATTGGTTGTACGAGTAAAGTAAACAATTGGTTGTACGAGTAAAGTAAACCATTGGTTGTATGAGAAAATAAAACCAATGGTTATATGTTTGTAGTAAATCACTGGTTTTTTGAGTAAAGTAAATCATTGGTTCTATGAGTGTAGTAAATCATTGGTTGTATGAGTAAATAATTCATTGGTTGTATGAGTAAAGTAAGCCATTGTTTGTATGAGTAAAGTAAACCATTGTTTGTATGAGTAAAGTAAACCAATGGTTTTATGAGTAAAGTAAATAATTGGTTGTATGAGTATAGTAAGCCATTGCTTGTATAAGTAAAGTAAACAATTGGTTGTACAAGTAAAGTAAACCAATGGTTGTATGAGTACAGTAAATCACTGGTTATATGTTTGTAGTAAATCATTGGTTGTATGAGTAAAGTAAATATTTGGTTCTATGAGTGTAGTAAATCATTGGTTGTATGAGTGAAGTAAATCATTGGTTGTATGAGTAAAGTAAACCATTGGTTGTATGAGTAAAGTAAACCATTGGATGTATGAGTAATGTAAGCCATTGGTTGTATGAGTAAAGTAAACCTTTGGTAGTATGAGTAAAGTAAACCATTGGTTGTATGAGTAAAGTAAACCATTGGTTGTATGAGTATAGTAAGCCATTGGTTGTATAAGTAAAGTAAACCATTGGTTGTACGAGTAAAAGTAAACCATTAGTTGTATGAGTGTAGTAATTTATTGGTTGTATGAGTGTAGTAAATCATTGGTTGTATGAGTAAAGTAAATCATTGGTTGAATGAGTAAAGTAAACCATTGGTTGTATGAATAAAGTAAATCATTGGTTGTATGAGTAAAGTAAACCATTGGTTGTATGAGTATAGTGTATCATTGGTTGTATGTTTGTAGTAAATCATTGGTTGTATGAGTAAAGTAAACCATTAGTTGTATGAGTACAGTAAATCATTGGTTATATGTTTGTAGTAAATCATTGGTTGTATGAGTAATGTAAATCATTGGTTGTATGAGTAAAGTAAACCATTGGTTGTATGAGTAAAGTAAACCATTGGTTGTATGAGTAAAGTAAGCCATTGGTTGTATGAGTAAAGTAAACCTTTGGTTGTATGAGTAAAGTAAACCATTGGTTGTATGAATATAGTAAGCCATTGGTTGTATGAGTAAAGTAAACCATTGGTTGTATGAGTACAGTAAATAATTGGTTGTATGAGTATAGTAAGCCATTGGTTGTATAAGTAAAGTAAACCATTGGCTGTACGAGTAAAAGTAAACCATTAGTTGTATGAGTGTAGTAAATCATTGGTTGTATGAGTGTAGTAAATCATTGGTTGTATGAGTAAAGTAAATCATTGGTTGTATGAGTATAGTAAACCATTGGTTGAATGAGTAAAGTAAACCATTGGTTGTATGAGTAAAGTAAATCATTGGTTGTATGAGTAAAGTAAACCATTGGTTGTATGAGTATAGTGTATCATTGGTTGTATGTTTGTAGTAAATCATTGGTTGTATGAGTAAAGTAAACCATTAGTTGTATGAGTACAGTAAATCATTGGTTATATGTTTGTAGTAAATCGTTGGTTGTATGAGTAAAGTAAATCATTGGTTGTATGAATGTAGTAAATCATTGGTTGTATGAGTATTGTAAGCCATTGGTTGTATGAGTAAAGTAAACCATTGGTTTTATGAGTATAGCAAGCCATTGGTTGTATGAGTAAAGTAAACCATTGGTTGTATGAGTAAAGTAAACCATTGGTTGTATGAGTATAGTAAATTATTGGTTGTATGAGTAAAAAAAACCATTGTTTCTACGAGTAAAGTAAACCATTGGTTGTATGAGTATAGTAAATCATTGGTTATATGTTTGTAGTAAATCATTGGTTTTATGAGTGTAGTAAATCATTGGTTGAATGAGTAAAGTAAACCTTTGGTTGTATGTGTAAAGTAAATCATTGGTTGTATGAGTAAAGTAAACCATTGGTTGTATGAGTATAGTGTATCATTGGTTGTATGTTTGTAGTAAATCATTGGTTGTATGAGTAAAGTAAACCATTAGTTGTATGAGTACATTAAATCATTGGTTATATGTTTGTAGTAAATCGTTGGTTGTATGAGTAAAGTAAATCATTGGTTGTATGAGTAAAGTAAACCATTGGTTGTATGAGTAAAGTAAACCATTGGTTGTATGAGTAAAGTAAGCCATTGGTTGTATGAGTAAAGTAAACCTTTGGTTGTATGAGTAAAGTAAACCATTGGTTGTATGAATATAGTAAATAATTGGTTGTATGAGTATAGTAAGCCATTGGTTGTATAAGTAAAGTAAACCATTGGCTGTACGAGTAAAAGTAAACCATTAGTTGTATGAGTGTAGTAAATCATTGGTTGTATGAGTGTAGTAAATCATTGGTTGTATGAGTAAAGTAAATCATTGGTTGTATGAGTAAAGTAAATCATTGGTTGTATGAGTAAAGTAAACCATTGGTTGTATGAGTATAGTGTATCATTGGTTGTATGTTTGTAGTAAATCATTGGTTGTATGAGTAAAGTAAACCATTAGTTGTATGAGTACAGTAAATCATTGGTTATATGTTTGTAGTAAATCGTTGGTTGTATGAGTAAAGTAAATCATTGGTTGTATGAATGTAGTAAATCATTGGTTGTATGAGTATTGTAAGCCATTGGTTGTATGAGTAAAGTAAACCATTGGTTGTATGAGTATAGCAAGCCATTGGTTGTGTGAGTAAAGTAAACCATTGGTTGTATGAGTAAAGTAAACCATTGGTTGTATGAGTATAGTAAATTATTGGTTGTATGAGTAAAAAAAACCATTGGTTGTACGAGTAAGTAAATCATTGGTTGTATGAGTATAGTAAATCATTGGTTATATGTTTGTAGTAAATCATTGGTTTTATGAGTGTAGTAAATTATTGGTTGTATGAGTAAAGTAAACTATTGGTTGTATGAGTAAATTAAACCATTGGTTGTATGAGTATAGTAAATCATTGGTTGTATGAGTAAAGTAAATCATTGGTTGTATGAATTAGTAAATCATTGGTTGTATGAGTATAGTCAGCCATTGGTTGTATGAGTAAAGTAAACCATTGGTTGTATGAGTATAGTAAATCATTGGTTGTATGTTTGTAGTAAACTATTGATTGTATGAGTAATGTAAATAATTGGTTGTATGAATGTAGTAAATCATTGATTGTATGAGTATAGAAAGCCGTTGTTTGTATGAGTAAAGTAAACCATTGGTTGTATGAGTTAAGTAAATCATTGGATGTATGTTTGTAGTATATCATTGGTTGTATGAGTAAAGTAAATCATTGGTTCTATGAGTGTAGTAAATCATTGGTTGTATGAGTAAAGTAAATCATTGGTTGTATGAGTATAGTAAATCATTGGTTGTATGAGTAAAGTAAACAATTGGTTGTACGAGTAAAGTAAACCATAGATTGTATGAGTACAGTAAATCATTGATTATATGTTTGTAGTAAATCATTGGTTTTTTGAGTAAAGTAAATCATTGGTTTTATGAGTGTAGTAAATCATTTGTTGTATGAGTAAAGTAAACCATTGGTTGTAAGAGTAAAGTAAACCATTGGTTGTATGAGTATAACTAAAACAACAACAAACAACAGACCAATAAAGTTGGCTGACTGAAAAACAAAATTTGCTTTATTAGGTAACTATGTGAGTTTACGTTGAAAAAGTATTATAACTGTAAACTTAGCTTATGTTAAAACATAAGATACAAATTACATGAACACGTTTTTAGATTCACCCTTAGTCTTGATGTAACTAAACTTTATAAGCATATTTCTAAAATCAGTGCATTATGCTTAAACCTTTCTCCAAACTCAATGTAACATGCTTCAACGTAATTCTAAACGCTTTATAAACTAAAGCATTTATCTTTTGAGCTCAATGACAATGTAAACATACATAAAGTTACCTCTAAAATCAATGTAAATATACCACTTTTTAAAGAAACCTCTAAACTAAATTTAAATTCCCACATACATAAAGTTATCACTAAACTAAATGTAAATACCCACATGCATAAAGTTACCACTAAACTAAATGTAAATTCCCACATAAATAAAGTTACCACTAAACTAAATGTAAATACTAGGTATATGACTTGAAAAACAAATTTTGTAATTTTATAAGTGGCGTGCCAGATTTTGATGAGCTTTTATATAAAAATAATAAATACAACAAAAAATCATCAATTTTGTTGAAAAAGTTCACCCACCAAATTATTTTTTAGTTTAAAAATAATCCATTTGACTCTTTTTACTGAAGTTCACTTTTACTCCTATTGTTTACCATTGAGATTCTATTTCCTGTTCTCCATGTTAGATTTTTCAATTATACTTGAGTTTGAATAATTATTTTAATTTTGCTTAATTTTATTCTTAAAAATGTCTTACAAAAAATCATCACTTTGCGTTGCTAAAAATAAGGACAAATGGGCGAGTAATTTGAAAAAATTTCAAAACACTCTTAAGAAAAGAAACAAAATTGGAATCGAGATCGAGCCATTGCATTCACATTCTAGAATGCCAAAAGAGTGGATGATAATTGGTCGCTACATGGGCTTGGCCTCTATGGAAAAATCCAGATTGAAAAGAGATGCAGCACTCAGGAAAGAAGTAGAGCTATTATGGAGCTTTTTAAATTTCCCGATACTGTCTTTGCGATCAGTGAGCAGAAAAATTGAAACTTTAATTAAAAGGTATGATGTTCATTTGAAAAAACCTGTGGGTGACATACGGGAGCAGTTTGATAAGTTATTTGATGTCACAAACAAAACTGGTCAATGGTTATGTGCTGAGGACAAAAAACTTTACGAAATACAAATTCAAAGTGGAGGTAAGACGGGATATACTACAACTAAAATTGCTAGTCAAAGTACAATTCATCCGTCAAAACAGAAAATTGTTTGCAAAATTAATGAGGCACAACAACAACAAAGCAGTTTTGAAAGTTCCAGTGATTCAAGTGATTACGAGAATTCTCAAAGTACCTCTGATGGTGCTGATGCAATGCAGTCATCCACAGAAAGCTTGGATCAAAGCACACATAAGAAACAATCACAGCAATCTACTTCTAGTGCAGTTTCATTAGTTCAATCTGGGAAACTACCAGTTCGAAGAGCAGCATTAGTAAGCAAAATTTTGCATAAGTCCGGCGTAAAAATAGCAACTCCTTCTCAGTCAGGTGTCTATCGAGCTGTATTCAGAGAAGCAAGTAAACTAAAAGAAACATTAATAAATACTTTGCGTAATAGCTTATGGAGTTTACATTTTGATGGTAAAATTATGAAGAAAAAAGAACACCAAGTAGTTGTATTAAAAAATGAAGCAAAAGAAGTGAGGCTAGCCGTCTTAGTTTTACCTGATGGCAAAGCTGCTACGATCGGCTCTGCCATTCAAAAAGTTTTTGATGAATATAACTTATGGTCAGCTATAAAGATGATAGTGTCAGACACTACAAATGTTAATACAGGGTCGAAGTCTGGTGTTGTGGTGAAACTTCAGAAACTGTTTGTTCAACATGGTGAGTCTGCACCAGTCTTTATAGGTTGTCAGCACCACATACTTGATCGTGTTCTTAGACACGTGTGTGATGCATTGCTCGGTGATTCAACTGAGTCTCCTAACATAAATTATCCATTTGTAAATAAGATACTTAAAGATTATGAAATGTTAAAAAAAGATTTTGAAAGTAAAGCAAAGAAATGTGCTCCAATTTTAGAAAAACAGGAAATAGATTGGAGAGATGATATGAAATTTTTGCACCATCTAATTTGCGTTTTTAAGCATTTTAAGAATTCTCAACAAATGCCAAAAGTTAATTTTAGCGCACTGCCTGGCCTCAGCAATGCCCGATGGAAACCTCGAGCAATTTTTGCATTATTGGCTTTCATACTATTGCCTGATGAACGAAAGAACCTTCAGAAATTGTGTGAATTTATATGTGGACATTGGAGTGATGCCTGGTTTAGTGATCATCATTACAAAGCTGAACAATATGAACTTCTTTTCCATACTGTTAATGATTATCCAAAAGGGTTGCGCTGTCTTCGAAATCATTGGTCTCAAAGTCCATCTCCAATACTCACTCCACGTAGCAATGTTTGTGCAGAAAGAGCAATAAAAGTTCTGCAAGATATTATTCCCCTTTGCGACTCACCAGAGAAACTGAATTTACGTTTTATTTTTACAAATAAAAGTTTATGAAACAATACTTGAAATTATTAACAAAAGTCAATTTTTCTAAAACTTCAAAATGTTTGGTGGGTGACATTTTTCAATTTTTTTTAATAAATAAAAAAATGTTGATGGTATGCCATACAAGTGTTGTTCTGAAGTCATATACCTAGTAAATACCCACATGCATAAAGTTACCACTAAACTAAATTTAAATTCCCACATACATAAAGTTACCACTAAACTAAATTTAAATTCCCACATACAAAGAGTTACCTTTAAACTAAATGTAAATTCCCACATAAATAAAGTTACCACTAAACTAAATGTAAATACCCACATAAATAAAATTACCACTAAACTAAATGTAAATACCCACATACATAAAGTGACCATTAAACGATGAATGACAAATACTCAGGTAAGCATATCAAAACTGTTTCCCAAAAAATATCAATAAAAAATAAATTTTATTTAAATCTTTACGCATACAAATATAAAGAGAATAACGAGAGAAACAAAGCTTTCCCATTTGTTGTACCTTTTAGCATGCGCAATAAAAAAATCATATTTGCCATCTCTGATGTAAACTATATGAAAACTTTCCTAAAGTAATCTCCAAACTGAATGTAAACTTTCCTAAAGTAATATCTAAACTGAATATAAACTTTCATAAAGTAATATCTAAACTAAATGTAAACTTTCCTAAAGTAATATCTAAACTGAATGTAAACTTTCCTAAAGTAATCACTAGAATAAATTTAAACGTAAACTTACGTGAGATGATCTTTCCTCGTTATTTCCATCGTGTGAGTTGTAAAGAAACTATCTATTGATACAGACAGACTGCTGAGACAGTGTTGTGTGGCCTCAACGGAAGTAATCAATATTTCAAACTACTCTGGGGGTGGGATGGTTGTTGAACGGCTGAGAAGATCTTTGAAAACTTTTGTAATTCTAAAAGTAATTTTGTTTGTTTTATGTCAGATATAATGATGTCATCCAATATGTCAAAACAGTTTTGTGTAAAAAAAAAACCAAACAAGATAAAGAGTAAAGTTTAGTTTTATAGTTCAGTGAAATATTTCTTCATTAGTGCTCGTTAGATTTGTTATTTGTTTCACTAAATCAATTAAGTTTTTGTTTCTAAAATTCTTTGGATGAGTTTTTATGTAAAATATTTTTTACAGCCTTTGTTATTACAACTGTTTACAATTATGTCTGGCGAAAGTTCGTTCGTGATCATACATACGGATTGCTAATGTGTTTTTTTATTGAGATAAATAAAAATTATAGATTTTGTCTAAATTTGATTTAAAATTACACGAGTATATGTATACTTTATATTTAAAAAGTGCACACATATATTTATCTTCTTGACTAAAAAACTGACAATATTGATTCTAAAACATATTTACAATATTGATTCTAAAACATATTTACAATATTGATTCTAAAACATATTTACAATAATGATTCTAAAACATATTTAAAATATTGATTCTAAAACATATTTACAGTATTGATTCTAAAGCATATTTACAATATTGATTCTAAAAAACTGACAATATTTATTCTAAAAAACTGACAATATTGATTCTAAAAAACTGACAATATTTATTCTAAAAAACTGACAATATTGATTCTAAAAAACTGACAATATTGATTCTAAAAAACTGACAATATTGATTCTAAAAAAACTGACAATATTGATTCTAAAACATTTTTGAAATATTGATTCTAAAAAAAACTGACAATATTGATGCTAAAACATATTTACAATATTGATTCTATAAAACGGACATAACAGTCAAGTCTCTCTATGCATTCCCGAAAACAATGAAACCCTTTCTACATGCCCATATACCATGCAACCTCCCTGTAAGTCAAACTGAGATTTGAACCCCTGCACCACATTGTTGAGCTTCTGAACACATTCCAAGAAAAAATAGTCAATATTTTTTTTATATAATGACAAAAAATATTGGCAATATTTGTTTCAAATCCATGCAGTTTTCTCGACGAAATGAAACAATGTCTTCAGTTCTATTATTTTGCTGTCTGTCCAGTTGGTTTTATTTGGTACCTCACTGTAAGTTTTTCAATCTAATTAAACATTCTTTAGTATTGTATCAACTGACTGAATTGAAGATATAATGCATGGTTCAATGGTGACAAAAGACATGTTGTTAATAAATTAAATCTATTCTCGTTGTTCTCATTTAAAGTACAAACATTCTGTCTTGCCTGTCCAGATTTTTTTTGCCGCCATTCCATTGCTTATCATCCAGAGTTTAAAGATGTCTAATTAATGTCTAGCAATCTTCATTGTTCTATACAGACAGAATGGAGTGTTTCCTCTCATAGAAACAATCCATTGTATTCATGTCAATGTGATGGCCAATGTATAGTGCTAATGGACAATGTTTTCTTTTCCAATATTCTATCTCCTGGACAAGTTAATAATTAGCTTTGGATATTTCAGATCGTTATATTTAATTTAAAATATCTTGTTTGAAAAGTATTCGGCCCATTGTTTTGTATTATTTGTCTCTATGTACTTTGAATCTTGACTCTTGCAGAATTATGATCTTTTGAGATTTAAGCCGTAAAAATGTTTTATAATAAAACAATTAATTCGACGATTACTAATAAACATTCAACCTAGTTGACTTATCAAATCTTAAAATAAATACTGATGTCAATTATATTCTTTTATATAAAAACAACTAACGCGAAATAAATAATAAAAATATTTAAGGCACAAACAATGAATTTTATGTGTTATTGTCTAGATATCATGTCTATTGCTATGTGTTATTGTCTAGATATCATGTCTATTGCCATGTGTAATTGTCTAGATATCATGTCTATTGCTATGTGTTATTGTCTAGATATCATGTCTATTGCTATGTGTTATTGACTAGAAATCGTGTCTATTGCTATGTGTTATGGTCTAGATATCGTGTCTATTGCTATGTGTTATGGTCTAGATATCGTGTCTACTGCTATATGTTGTGGTCTAGATATCGTGTCTATTCCTATGCGTTTTGATCTAGATATCGTGTCTACTGCTATGTGTTGTGGTCTAGATATCATGTCTGTTGCTATGTATTATTGTCTAGATATCATGTTTATTGCTATGTGTTATTGTCCAGATATCATGTCTATTGCTATGTGTTATGGTCTAGATATCATGTCTATTGCTATGTGTTATTGTCAAGATATCATGTCTATTGCTATGTGTTATGGTCTAGATATCATGTCTATTGCTATGTGTTATGGTCTAGATATCATGTCTATTGATATGTGTTATGTTATAGATATCATGTCTATTGGTATGTGTTATTGTCTAGATATCATGTCTATTGCTATGTGTTTTGTTCTATTTATCATGTCCATTGCTATGTGTTATGGTCTAGATATCATGTCTATTGCTTTGTGTTATGGTCTAGATATCATGTCTATTGCTATGTGTTATGGTCTAGATATCATGTCTATTGCTATGTGTTATGGTGTAGATATCATGTATATTGCTATGTGTTATGGTCTAGATATCATAGCTATTGCTATGTGTTATTGTCTAGATATCATGCCTATTTCTATGTGTTATGGTCCAGATATCATGTCTATTGCTATGTGTTATTGTCTAGATATCATGTCTATTGCAATGTGTTATTTTCTAGATATCATGTCTATTGCTATGTGATTGTCTCGATATCATGTCTATTGCTATGTGTTATGGTCTAGATATCATGTCTATTGTTATGTGTTATGGTCTAGATATAATGTCTATTGTTATGTGTTATTGTCTAGATATCTGTCTATTGCTATGTATTATGGTCTAGATATCATGTCAATCGCTATGTGTTATTGTCTAGATATAATGTATATTGCTATGTGTTATGGTCTAGATATCATGTCTATTGCTATGTGTTATTGTTTAGATATCATGTCTATTTCTATGTGTTATTGTCAAGATATCATGTCTATTGCTATGCGTTATGGTCTAGATATCACGTCTATTGCTATGTGTTATGGTCAAGATATCATGTCTATTGCTATGTGTTATGGTCTAGATATCATGTCTATTGCTATGTGTTATTGTCTAGAAATCATGTCTATTGCTATGTGTTATGGTCTAGATATCATGCCCAGTGCTATGTGTTATGGTCTAGATATCATATCCATTGCTATGTGTTATGGTCTATATATCATGTCTATTGCTATGTGTTATGGTCTAGATGTCATGTCTTTTTCTATGTGTTATGGTCTAGATATCATGTCTATTGCTATATGTTATGGTCTCGATATCATGTCTATTGGCATGCGTTATGGTCTAGATATCATGTCTATTGACATGCGTTATGGTTTAGATATAATGTCTATTTCCATGTGTTATGGTCTAGAAATCATGTCAATTGCTATGTGTTATTGTCTAGATATCATGTCTATTGCTATGTGTTATTGGCTAGATATCATGTCTATTGCTATCTGAATGTCTAGATATCATGTTTTTGCAATGTGTTTTGGTCTAGATATCATGTCTATTGCTATGTGTTATGATCTAGATATCATGTCTATTGCTATGTGTTATTGTCTAGATATCATGTCTATTGCTATGTGTTATGGTCTAGATATTATGTCTATTGCTATGTGTTATTGTCTAGATATCATGTCTATTGCTATGTGTTATGGTCTAGATATCATGTCTATTGCTATGTGTTATGGTCTAGATATCATGTTTAATTCTATGTGTTATTGTCTAAATATCATGTCTATTGCTATGTGTAATGGTCAAGATTTCATGTCAATTGCTATGTGTTATGGTCTAGATATTATGTCTATTGCTATGTGTTATGGTCTAGATATCATGTCTATTGCTATGTGTTATGGTCTAGATATCTGTCTATTGCTATGTCTTATGGTCTAGATATCATGTCTATTGCAATGCGTTATGGTCTAGATATCATGTCTATTGACATGCGTTTTGGTCTAGATATAATGTCTATTTCCATGTGTTATGATCTAGATATCATGTGTATTGCTATGTGTTATTGTCTAGATATCATGTCTATTGCCATGTGTAATTGTATAGATATCATGTCTATTGCTATGTGTTATTGTCTAGATATCATGTTTACTGCTATGTGTTATTGTCTAGAAATCGTGTCTATTGCTATGTGTTATGGTCTAGATATCGTGTCTATTGCTATGTGTTATTGTCTAGATATCGTGCCTATTGCTATGTGTTATGATCTAGATATCGTGTCTACTGCTATGTGTTGTGGTCTAGATATTATGTATATTGCTATGTGTTATTGTCAAGATATCATGTCTATTGCTATGTGTTATGGTCTAGATATCATGTCTATTGCTATGTGTTATGGTCTAGATATCATGTCTATTGCTATGTGTTATAGTCTAGATATCATGTCTATTGATATGTGTTATGTTATAGATATCATGTCTATTGGTATGTGTTATTGTCTAGATATCATGTCTATTGCTATGTGTTATGTTCTAGATATCATGTCCATTGCTATGTGTTATGGTCTAGATATCATATCTATTACTATGTGTTATGGTCTAGATATCATGTCTATTGCTATGTGTTATGGTCTAGATATCATATCTATTGCCATGCGTTATTGTCTAGATATCATGTTTATTGACATGCGTTATGGTCTAGATATCATGTCTTTTTCCATGTGTTATGGTCTAGATATCATGTCAATCGCTATGTGTCATTGTCTAGATATCATGTCTATTGCTATGTGTTATTGTCTAGATATCATGTCTATGGCTATGTGTTATGGACTAGATATCATGTCTATTGCTATGTGTTATGGTCTAGATATCATGTCTATTGCTATGTGTTATGGTCTAGAAATCATGTCAATTGCTATGTGTTATGGTCTAGATATCATATATATTGCTATGTGTTATGGTCTAGATATCATGTCTATTGCTATGTGTTATTGTCTAGATATCATGTCTATTTCTTTGTGTTATTGTCTAGATATCATGTCTGTTGCTATGTGTTATTGTCAAGTTATCATGTTTATTGCTATGCGTTATGGTCTAGACATCATGTCTATTGCTATGTGTTATGGTCTAGATATCATGTCTATTGCTATGTGTTATGTTCTAGATATCATGTCTATTGCTATGTGTTATGGTCTAGATATCATGTCTATTGCTATGTGTTATGTTCTAGATATCTAGTCTATTGCTATGTGTTATGGTCTAGATATCATGTCTATTGCTATGTTTTAAGGTTTAGATATCTAGTCTATTGCTATGTGTTATGGTTTAGATATCATGTCTATTGCTAGGTTTTATGGTCTAGATATCATGTCTATTGCTATGTGTTATGTTCTAGATATCATGTCTATTGCTATGTGTTATGGTCTAGATATCATGTCTATTGCTATGTGTTATTGGCTAGATATCTTGCCTATTTCAATGTGTTATGGTCTAGATATCATGCTTATTTTTATGTGATATTGTCTAGATATCATGTCTATTGCTATGTGAAATGGTTTAGATATCATGTTTATTGCTATGTGTTATGGTCTAGATATCATGTCTTTTGCTATGTGTTATTGTCTAGTTATCATATCTTTTGCTATGTGTTATGGTCTAGATATCTTGTCTTTTGCTATGTGTTATAGTCTAGATATCATGTCTATTGCTATGTGTTATGGTCTAGATATCATGTCTATTGCTATGTGTTATGGTCTAGATATCATGTCTATTGCTATGTGTTATGGTCTGGATATCATGTCTATTGACATGCGTAATGGTCTAGATATAATGTCTATTTCCATGTGTTATGGTCTAGAAATCATGTCAATTGCTATGTGTAATGTACTTGATATCATGTCTTTTGCTATGTGTTATTGTCAAGATATCATGTCTATTGCTATGTGTTATGGTCTAGATATCATGTCTATTGCTATGTGTTATGGTCTAGATATCATGTCTATTGCTATGTGTTATGGTCTAGATATCATGTCTATTGATATGTGTTATGTTATAGATATCATGTCTATTGCTATGTGTTATGGTCTAGATATCATGTCTATTGCTATGTGTTATGGTCTAGATATCATGTCTATTGCAATGTGTTATGGTCTTAAAGTCATGTCTTTTGCTATGTGTTATGGTCTAGATATCATGTCTATTGCTATGTGTTATGTTCTAGATATCTAGTCTATTGCTATGTGTTATGGTCTAGATATCATGTCTATTGCTATGTTTTAAGGTTTAGATATCTAGTCTATTGCTATGTGTTATGGTTTAGATATCGTGTCTATTGCTAGGTTTTATGGTCTAGATATCATGTCTATTGCTATGTGTTATGTTCTAGATATCATGTCTATTGCTATGTGTTATGGTCTAGATATCATGTCTATTGCTATGTGTTATTGGCTAGATATCATGTCTATTGCTATCTGATTGTCTAGATATCATGTCTATTGCTATGTGTTATGGTCTAGATATCATGTCTATTGCTATGTGTTATGGTCTAGATATCATGTCTATTGCTATGTGTTATGGTCTAGATATCATGTCTATTGCTATGTGTTATGGTCTAGATATCATGTCTATTGCTATGTGTTATGGTCTAGATATCATGTTTAATTCTATGTGTTATTGTCTAAATATCATGTCTATTGCTATGTGTAATGGTCAAGATATCATGTCAATTGCTATGTGTTATGGTCTAGATATCATGTCTATTGCTATGTGTTATGTTCTAGATATCTAGTCTATTGCTATGTGTTATGGTCTAGATATCATGTCTATTGCTATGTTTTAAGGTTTAGATATCTAGTCTATTGCTATGTGTTATGGTTTAGATATCATGTCTATTGCTAGGTTTTATGGTCTAGATATCATGTCTATTGCTATGTGTTATGTTCTAGATATCATGTCTATTGCTATGTGTTATGGTCTAGATATCATGTCTATTGCTATGTGTTATTGGCTAGATATCTTGCCTATTTCAATGTGTTATGGTCTAGATATCATGCTTATTTTTATGTGATATTGTCTAGATATCATGTCTATTGCTATGTGAAATGGTTTAGATATCATGTTTATTGCTATGTGTTATGGTCTAGATATCATGTCTTTTGCTATGTGTTATTGTCTAGTTATCATATCTTTTGCTATGTGTTATGGTCTAGATATCTTGTCTTTTGCTATGTGTTATAGTCTAGATATCATGTCTATTGCTATGTGTTATGGTCTAGATATCATGTCTATTGCTATGTGTTATGGTCTAGATATCATGTCTATTGCTATGTGTTATGGTCTGGATATCATGTCTATTGGCATGCGTTATGGTCTAGATATAATGTCTATTTCCATGTGTTATGGTCTAGAAATCATGTCAATTGCTATGTGTAATGTACTTGATATCATGTCTTTTGCTATGTGTTATTGTCAAGATATCATGTCTATTGCTATGTGTTATGGTCTAGATATCATGTCTATTGCTAGGTGTTATGGTCTAGATATCATGTCTATTGCTATGTGTTATGGTCTAGATATCATGTCTATTGATATGTGTTATGTTATAGATATCATGTCTATTGCTATGTGTTATGGTCTAGATATCATGTCTATTGCTATGTGTTATGGTCTAGATATCATGTCTATTGCAATGTGTTATGGTCTTAAAGTCATGTCTTTTGCTATGTGTTATGGTCTAGATATCATGTCTATTGCTATGTGTTATGTTCTAGATATCTAGTCTATTGCTATGTGTTATGGTCTAGATATCATGTCTATTGCTATGTTTTAAGGTTTAGATATCTTGTCTATTGCTATGTGTTATGGTTTAGATATCGTGTCTATTGCTAGGTTTTGTGGTCTAGATATCATGTCTATTGCTATGTGTTATGTTCTAGATATCATGTCTATTGCTATGTGTTATGGTCTAGATATCATGTCTATTGCTATGTGTTATTGGCTAGATATCATGTCTATTGCTATCTGATTGTCTAGATATCATGTCTATTGCTATATGTTATGGTCTCGATATCATGTCTATTGGCATGCGTTATGGTCTAGATATCATGTCTATTGACATGCGTTATGGTTTAGATATAATGTCTATTTCCATGTGTTATGGTCTAGAAATCATGTCAATTGCTATGTGTTATTGTCTAGATATCATGTCTATTGCTATGTGTTATTGGCTAGATATCATGTCTATTGCTATCTGATTGTCTAGATATCATGTTTTTGCAATGTGTTTTGGTCTAGATATCATGTCTATTGCTATGTGTTATGATCTAGATATCATGTCTATTGCTATGTGTTATTGTCTAGAAATCGTGTCTATTGCTATGTGTTATGGTCTAAATATCGTGTCTATTGCTATGTGTTATTGTCTAGATATCGTGCCTATTGCTATGTGTTATGATCTAGATATCGTGTCTACTGCTATGTGTTGTGGTCTAGATATTATGTATATTGCTATGTGTTATTGTCAAGATATCATGTCTATTGCTATGTGTTATGGTCTAGATATCATGTCTATTGCTATGTGTTATGGTCTAGATATCATGTCTATTGCTATGTGTTATAGTCTAGATATCATGTCTATTGATATGTGTTATGTTATAGATATCATGTCTATTGGTATGTGTTATTGTCTAGATATCATGTCTATTGCTATGTGTTATGTTCTAGATATCATGTCCATTGCTATGTGTTATGGTCTAGATATCATATCTATTACTATGTGTTATGGTCTAGATATCATGTCTATTGCTATGTGTTATGGTCTAGATATCATATCTATTGCCATGCGTTATTGTCTAGATATCATGTTTATTGACATGCGTTATGGTCTAGATATCATGTCTTTTTCCATGTGTTATGGTCTAGATATCATGTCAATCGCTATGTGTCATTGTCTAGATATCATGTCTATTGCTATGTGTTATTGTCTAGATATCATGTCTATGGCTATGTGTTATGGACTAGATATCATGTCTATTGCTATGTGTTATGGTCTAGATATCATGTCTATTGCTATGTGTTATGGTCTAGAAATCATGTCAATTGCTATGTGTTATGGTCTAGATATCATATATATTGCTATGTGTTATGGTCTAGATATCATGTCTATTGCTATGTGTTATTGTCTAGATATCATGTCTATTTCTTTGTGTTATTGTCTAGATATCATGTCTGTTGCTATGTGTTATTGTCAAGTTATCATGTTTATTGCTATGCGTTATGGTCTAGACGTCATGTCTATTGCTATGTGTTATGGTCTAGATATCATGTCTATTGCTATGTGTTATGTTCTAGATATCATGTCTATTGCTATGTGTTATGGTCTAGATATCGTGCCTATTGCTATGTGTTATGATCTAGATATCGTGTCTACTGCTATGTGTTGTGGTCTAGATATTATGTATATTGCTATGTGTTATTGTCAAGATATCATGTCTATTGCTATGTGTTATGGTCTAGATATCATGTCTATTGCTATGTGTTATGGTCTAGATATCATGTCTATTGCTATGTGTTATAGTCTAGATATCATGTCTATTGATATGTGTTATGTTATAGATATCATGTCTATTGGTATGTGTTATTGTCTAGATATCATGTCTATTGCTATGTGTTATGTTCTAGATATCATGTCCATTGCTATGTGTTATGGTCTAGATATCATATCTATTACTATGTGTTATGGTCTAGATATCATGTCTATTGCTATGTGTTATGGTCTAGATATCATATCTATTGCCATGCGTTATTGTCTAGATATCATGTTTATTGACATGCGTTATGGTCTAGATATCATGTCTTTTTCCATGTGTTATGGTCTAGATATCATGTCAATCGCTATGTGTCATTGTCTAGATATCATGTCTATTGCTATGTGTTATTGTCTAGATATCATGTCTATGGCTATGTGTTATGGACTAGATATCATGTCTATTGCTATGTGTTATGGTCTAGATATCATGTCTATTGCTATGTGTTATGGTCTAGATATCATGTCAATTGCTATGTGTTATGGTCTAGATATCATATATATTGCTATGTGTTATGGTCTAGATATCATGTCTATTGCTATGTGTTATTGTCTAGATATCATGTCTATTTCTTTGTGTTATTGTCTAGATATCATGTCTGTTGCTATGTGTTATTGTCAAGTTATCATGTTTATTGCTATGCGTTATGGTCTAGACATCATGTCTATTGCTATGTGTTATGGTCTAGATATCATGTCTATTGTTATGTGTTATGTTCTAGATATCATGTCTATTGCTATATGTTATGGTCTAGATATCATGTCTATTGCTATGTGTTATGTTCTAGATATCTAGTCTATTGCTATGTGTTATGGTCTAGATATCATGTCTATTGCTATGTTTTAAGGTTTAGATATCTAGTCTATTGCTATGTGTTATGGTTTAGATATCATGTCTATTGCTAGGTTTTATGGTCTAGATATCATGTCTATTGCTATGTGTTATGTTCTAGATATCATGTCTATTGCTATGTGTTATGGTCTAGATATCATGTCTATTGCTATGTGTTATTGGCTAGATATCTTGCCTATTTCAATGTGTTATGGTCTAGATATCATGCTTATTTTTATGTGATATTGTCTAGATATCATGTCTATTGCTATGTGAAATAGTTTAGATATCATTTTTATTGCTATGTGTTATGGGTCTAGATATCATGTCTTTTGCTATGTGTTATTGTCTAGTTATCATATCTTTTGCTATGTGTTATGGTCTAGATATCTTGTCTTTTGCTATGTGTTATAGTCTAGATATCATGTCTATTGCTATGTGTTATGGTCTAGATATCATGTCTATTGCTATGTGTTATGGTCTAGATATCATGTCTATTGCTATGTGTTATGGTCTGGATATCATGTCTATTGACATGCGTAATGGTCTAGATATAATGTCTATTTCCATGTGTTATGGTCTAGAAATCATGTCAATTGCTATGTGTAATGTACTTGATATCATGTCTATTGCTATGTGTTATAGTCTAGATATCATGTCTATTGCTATGTGTTATGTTCTAGATATCTAGTCTATTGCTATGTGTTATGGTCTAGATATCATGTCTATTGCTATGTTTTAAGGTTTAGATATCTAGTCTATTGCTATGTGTTATGGTTTAGATATCGTGTCTATTGCTAGGTTTTATGGTCTAGATATCATGTCTATTGCTATGTGTTATGTTCTAGATATCATGTCTATTGCTATGTGTTATGGTCTAGATATCATGTCTATTGCTATGTGTTATTGGCTAGATATCATGTCTATTGCTATCTGATTGTCTAGATATCATGTCTATTGCTATGTGTTATGGTCTAGATATCATGTCTATTGCTATGTGTTATGGTCTAGATATCATGTCTATTGCTATGTGTTATGGTCTAGATATCATGTCTATTGCTATGTGTTATGGTCTAGATATCATGTCTATTGCTATGTGTTATGGTCTAGATATCATGTTTAATTCTATGTGTTATTGTCTAAATATCATGTCTATTGCTATGTGTAATGGTCAAGATATCATGTCAATTGCTATGTGTTATGGTCTAGATATCATGTCTATTGCTATGTGTTATGTTCTAGATATCTAGTCTATTGCTATGTGTTATGGTCTAGATATCATGTCTATTGCTATGTTTTAAGGTTTAGATATCTAGTCTATTGCTACGTGTTATGGTTTAGATATCATGTCTATTGCTAGGTTTTATGGTCTAGATATCATGTCTATTGCTATGTGTTATGTTCTAGATATCATGTCTATTGCTATGTGTTATGGTCTAGATATCATGTCTATTGCTATGTGTTATTGGCTAGATATCTTGCCTATTTCAATGTGTTATGGTCTAGATATCATGCTTATTTTTATGTGATATTGTCTAGATATCATGTCTAATGCTATGTGAAATGGTTTAGATATCATGTTTATTGCTATGTGTTATGGTCTAGATATCATGTCTTTTGCTATGTGTTATTGTCTAGTTATCATATCTTTTGCTATGTGTTATGGTCTAGATATCTTGTCTTTTGCTATGTGTTATAGTCTAGATATCATGTCTATTGCTATGTGTTATGGTCTAGATATCATGTCTATTGCTATGTGTTATGGTCTAGATATCATGTCTATTGCTATGTGTTATGGTCTGGATATCATGTCTATTGCTATGTGTTATGGTCTAGATATCATGTCTATTGCTATGTGTTATGGTCTAGATATCATGTCTATTGCTATGTGTTATTGTCTAGATATCATGTCTATTGCTATGTGTTATGGTCTAGATATCATGTCTATTGCTATGTGTTATGGTCTAGATATCATGTTTAATTCTATGTGTTATTGTCTAAATATCATGTCTATTGCTATGTGTAATGGTCAAGATATCATGTCAATTGCTATGTGTTATGGTCTAGATATTATGTCTATTGCTATGTGTTATGGTCTAGATATCATGTCTATTGCTATGTGTTATGGTCTAGATATCTGTCTATTGCTATGTCTTATGGTCTAGATATCATGTCTATTGCAATGCGTTATGGTCTAGATATCATGACTATTGACATGCGTTTTGGTCTAGATATAATGTCTATTTCCATGTGTTATGGTCTAGATATCATGTGTATGCTATGTGTTATTGCCTAGATATCATGTCTATTGCCATGTGTAATTGTATAGATATCATGTCTATTGCTATGTGTTATGGTCTAGATATCATGTCTATTGCTATGTGTTATAGTCTAGATATCATGTCTATTGCTATGTGTTATGTTCTAGATATCTAGTCTATTGCTATGTGTTATGGTCTAGATATCATGTCTATTGCTATGTTTTAAGGTTTAGATATCTAGTCTATTGCTATGTGTTATGGTTTAGATATCGTGTCTATTGCTAGGTTTTATGGTCTAGATATCATGTCTATTGCTATGTGTTATGTTCTAGATATCATGTCTATTGCTATGTGTTATGGTCTAGATATCATGTCTATTGCTATGTGTTATTGGCTAGATATCATGTCTATTGCTATCTGATTGTCTAGATATCATGTCTATTGCTATGTGTTATGGTCTAGATATCATGTCTATTGCTATGTGTTATGGTCTAGATATCATGTCTATTGCTATGTGTTATGGTCTAGATATCATGTCTATTGCTATGTGTTATGGTCTAGATATCATGTCTATTGCTATGTGTTATGGTCTAGATATCATGTTTAATTCTATGTGTTATTGTCTAAATATCATGTCTGTTATTGCTATGTGTAATGGTCAAGATATCATGTCAATTGCTATAGTGTTATAGTCTAGATATCATGTCTATTGCTATGTGTTGGTGTTCTAGATATCTAGCTCTTATTAAGCTATGTGTTATGGTCTAGATATCATGTCTATTGCTATGTTTTAAGGTTTAGATATCTAGTCTATTGCTATGTGTTATGGTTTAGATATCATGTCTATTGCTAGGTTTTATGGTCTAGATATCATGTCTATTGCTATGTGTTATGTTCTAGATATCATGTCTATTGCTATGTGTTATGGTCTAGATATCATGTCTATTGCTATGTGTTATTGGCTAGATATCTTGCCTATTTCAATGTGTTATGGTCTAGATATCATGCTTATTTTTATGTGATATTGTCTAGATATCATGTCTAATGCTATGTGAAATGGTTTAGATATCATGTTTATTGCTATGTGTTATGGTCTAGATATCATGTCTTTTGCTATGTGTTATTGTCTAGTTATCATATCTTTTTTTACTATGTGTTATGGTCTAGATATCTTTGTCTTTTTGCTATGTGTTATAGTCTAGATATCATGTCTATTGCTATGTGTTATGGTCTAGATATCATGTCTATTGCTATGTGTTATGGTCTAGATATCATGTCTATTGCTATGTGTTATGGTCTGGATATCATGTCTATTGACATGCGTAATGGTCTAGATATAATGTCTATTTCCCATGTGTTATGGTCTAGAAATCATGTCAATTGCTATGTGTAATGTACTTGATATCATGTCTTTTGCTATGTGTTATTGTCAAGATATCATGTCTATTGCTATGTGTTATGGTCTAGATATCATGTCTATTGCTATGTGTTATGGTCTAGATATCATGTCTATTGCTATGTGTTATGGTCTAGATATCATGTCTATTGATATGTGTTATGTTATAGATATCATGTCTATTGCTATGTGTTATGGTCTAGATATCATGTCTATTGCTATGTGTTATGGTCTAGATATCATGTCTATTGCAATGTGTTATGGTCTTAAAGTCATGTCTTTTGCTATGTGTTATGGTCTAGATATCATGTCTATTGCTATGTGTTATGTTCTAGATATCTAGTCTATTGCTATGTGTTATGGTCTAGATATCATGTCTATTGCTATGTTTTAAGGTTTAGATATCTAGTCTATTGCTATGTGTTATGGTTTAGATATCACGTGTCTATTGCTAGGTTTTATGGTCTAGATATCATGTCTATTGCTATGTGTTATGTTCTAGATATCATGTCTATTGCTATGTGTTATGGTCTAGATATCATGTCTATTGCTATGTGTTATTGGCTAGATATCATGTCTATTGCTATCTGATTGTCTAGATATCATGTCTATTGCTATGTGTTATGGTCTAGATATCATGTCTATTGCTATGTGTTATGGTCTAGATATCATGTCTATTGCTATGTGTTATGGTCTAGATATCATGTCTATTGCTATGTGTTATGGTCTAGATATCATGTCTATTGCTATGTGTTATGGTCGAGATATCTGTCTATTGCTATGTCTTATGGTCTAGATATCATGTCTATTGCAATGCGTTATGGTCTAGATATCATGACTATTGACATGCGTTTTGGTTAGATATAATGTCTATTTCCATGTGTTATGGTCTAGATATCATGTGTATTGCTATGTGTTATTGTCTAGATATCATGTCTATTGCCATGTGTAATTGTATAGATATCATGTCTATTGCTATGTGTTATGGTCTAGATATCATGTCTATTGCTATGTGTTATAGTCTAGATATCATGTCTATTGATATGTGTTATGTTATAGATATCATGTCTATTGGTATGTGTTATTGTCTGAGATATCATGTCTATTGCTATGTGTTATGTTCTAGATATCATGTCCATTGCTATGTGTTATGGTCTAGATATCATATCTATTACTATGTGTTATGGTCTAGATATCATGTCAATCGCTCTGTGTTATTGTCTAGATATCATGTCTATGGCTATGTGTTATGGACTAGATATCATGTCTATTGCTATGTGTTATGGTCTAGATATCATGTCTATTGCTATGTGTTATGGTCTAGATATCATGTCAATCGCTATGTGTTATTGTCTAGATATCATGTATATTGCTATGTGTTATGGTGTAGATATAATGTCTATTGCTATGTGTTATTGTCTAGATATCATGACTATTGACATGCGTTTTGGTCTAGATATAATGTCTATTTCCATGTGTTATGGTCTAGATATCATGTGTATTGCTATGTGTTATTGGTTCTAGATATCATGTCTATTGCCATGTGTAATTGTATAGATATCATGTCTATTGCTATATATGTTATGGTCTAGATATCATGTCTATTGCTATGTGTTATAGTGTAGATATCATGTCTATTGATATGTGTTATGTTATAGATATCATGTCTATTGGTATGTGTTATTGTCTAGATATCATGTCTATTGCTATGTGTTATGTTCTAGATATCATGTCCATTGCAATTTGTTATGGTCTAGATATCATATCTTTTACTATGTGTTATGGTCTAGATATCATGTCAATTGCTCTGTGTTATTGTCTAGATATCATGTCTATGGCTATGTGTTATGGACTAGATATCATGTCTATTGCTATGTGTTATGGTCTAGATATCATGTCTATTGCTATGTGTCATGGTCTAGATATCATGTCTATTGCTATGTGTTATGGTCTAGATATCATGTCTATTGCTATGTGTTATATTCTAGATATCATGTCTATTGATATGTGTTATGTTATAGATATCATGTCTATTGCTATGTGTTATGGTCTAGATATCATGTCTATTGCTATGTGTTATGGTCTAGATATCATGTCTATTGCAATGTGTTATGGTCTTAATGTCATGTCTTTTGCTATGTGTTATGGTCTAGATATCATGTCTATTGCTATGTGTTATGTTCTAGATATCTAGTCTATTGCTATGTGTTATGGTCTAGATATCATGTCTATTGCTATGTTTTAAGGTTTAGATATCTAGTCTATTGCTATGTGTTATGGTTTAGATATCGTGTCTATTGCTAGGTTTTATGGTCTAGATATCATGTCTATTGCTATGTGTTATGTTCTAGATATCATGTCTATTGCTATGTGTTATGGTCTAGATATCATGTCTATTGCTATGTGTTATTGGCTAGATATCATGTCTATTGCTATCTGTTTGTCTAGATATCATGTCTATTGCTATGTGTTATGGTCTAGATATCATGTCTATTACTATGTGTTATGGTCTAGATATCATGTCTATTGCTATGTGTTATGGTCTAGATATCATGTCTATTGCTATGTGTTATGGTCTAGATACTATGTCTATTACTATGTGTTATTGTCTAGATATCATGTCTATTGCTATGTGTTATGGTCTAGATATCATGTCTATTGCTATGCGTGTTATGGTCTAGATATCAATGTTTAATTCTCTATGTGTTATTGTCTAAATATCATGTCTATTGCTATGTGTAATGGTCAAGATATCATGTCAATTGCTATGTGTTATGGTCTAGATATTATGTTTATTGCTATGTGTTATGGTCTAGATATCATGTCTATTGCTATGTGTTATGGTCTAGATATCTGTCTATTGCTATGTCTTATGGTCTAGATATCATGTCTATTGCAATGCGTTATGCAGTCTAGATATCATGACTATTGACATGCGTTTTTGGTCTAGATATAATGTCTATTTCCATGTATGTTATGGTCTAGATATCATGTGTATTTAGCTATGTGTTATTGCCTAGATATCATGTCTATTGCCATGTGTAATTGTATAGATATCATGTCTATTGCTATGTGTTATGGTCTAGATATCATGTCTATTGCTATGTGTTATAGTCTAGATATCATGTCTATTGGATATGTGTTATGTTATAGATATCATGTCTATCGGTATGTGTTATTGTCTAGATATCATGTCTATTGCTATGTGTTATGTTCTAGATATCATGTCCATTGCTATGTGTTATGGTCTAGATATCATGTAACTATTACTATGTGTTATGGTCTAGATATCATGTCAATCGCTCTGTGTTATTGTCTAGATATCATGTCTATGGCTATGTGTTATGGACTTAGGATATCATGTCTATTGCTATGTGTTATGGTCTAGATATCATGTCTATTGCTATGTATTATGGTCTAGATATCATGTCAATCGCTATGTGTTATTGTCTAGATATCATGTATATTGCTATGTGTTATGGTGTGATATAATGTCTATTGCTATGTGTTATTGTCTAGATATCATGTCTATTTCTTTTGTGTTATTGTCTAGATATCATGTCTATTGCTATGTGTTATTGTACGTTATCATGTTTATTGCTATGCGTTATGGTCTAGATATCATGTCTATTGCTATGTGTTATGGTCTAGATATCATGTCTATTGCTATGTGTTATGTTCTAGATATCATGTCTATTTCTATGTGTTATGGTCTAGATATCATGTCTATTGGTTATGTGTTATGTTCTAGATATCTAGTCTATTGCTATGTGTTATGGTCTAGATATCATGTCTATTGTTATGTTTTAAGGTTTAGATATCTAGTCTATTAAGCTATGTGTTATGGTCTAGATATCATGTCTATTGCTAGGTTTCTTATGATCTAGATATCATGTCTATTGCTATGTGTTATGTTCTAGATATCATGTCTATTGCTATGTGTTATGGTCTAGATATCATGTCTATTGCTATGTGTTATTGTCTAGATATCTTGCCTATTTCTATGTGTTATGGTCTAGATATCATGTCTATTAAGCTAGTGTGTAATGGTTTAGATATCATTTTTATTGCTATGTGTTATGGTCTGAGATATCATGTCTTTTGCTATGTGTTATTGTCTAGTTATCATATCTATTGCTATGTGTTATGGTCTAGATATCTTGTCTATTGCTATGTGTTGTAGTCTAGATATCATGTTTATTTCCATGTGTTATAGTCTAGAAATCATGTCAATTGCTATGTGTTATGTACTTGATATCATGTCTTTTGCTATGTGTTATTGTCAAGATATCATGTCTATTGCTATGTGTTATGGTCTAGATATCATGTCTATTGCTATGTGTTATGGTCTAGATATCATGTCTATTGCTATGTGTTATAGTCTAGATATCATGTCTATTGATATGTGTTATGTTATAGATATCATGTCTATTGCTATGTGTTATGGTCTAGATATCATGTCTATTGCTATGTGTTATGGTCTAGATATCATGTCTATTGCATTGTGTTATGGTCTTAATGTCATGTCTTTTGCTATGTGTTATGGTCTAGATATCATGTCTATTGCTATGTGTTATGTTCTAGATATCTAGTCTATTGCTATGTGTTATGGTCTAGATATCATGTCTATTGCTATGTTTTAAGGTTTCGATATCTAGTCTATTGCTATGTGTTATGGTTTAGATATCATGTCTATTGCTAGGTTTTATGGTCTAGATATCATGTCTATTGCTATGTGTTATGTTCTTAGATATTATGTCTATTGCTATGTGTTATGGTCTAGATATCATGTCTATTGCTATGTGTTACTGTCTAGATATCTTGCCTAATTCTATGTGTTATGGTCTAGATATCATGTCTATTGATATGTGTTATGTTATAGATATCATGTCTATTGCTATGTGTTATGGTCTAGATATCATGTCTATTGCTATGTGTTATGGTCTAGATATCATGTCTATTGCTATGTGTTATGGTCTAGATATCATGTCTATTGCTATGTGTTATTGTCTAGATATCATGTCTATTGCTATGTGTTATGGTCTAGATATCATGTCTATTGCTATGTGTTATGGTCTAGATATCATGTTTAATTCTATGTGTTATTGTCTAAATATCATGTCTATTGCTATGTGTAATGGTCAAGATATCATGTCAATTGCTATGTGTTATGGTCTAGATATTATGTCTATTGCTATGTGTTATGGTCTAGATATCATGTCTATTGCTATGTGTTATGGTCTAGATATCTGTCTATTGCTATGTCTTATGGTCTAGATATCATGTCTATTGCAATGCGTTATGGTCTAGATATCATGACTATTGACATGCGTTTTGGTCTAGATATAATGTCTATTTCCATGTGTTATGGTCTAGATATCATGTGTATGCTATGTGTTATTGCCTAGATATCATGTCTATTGCCATGTGTAATTGTATAGATATCATGTCTATTGCTATGTGTTATGGTCTAGATATCATGTCTATTGCTATGTGTTATAGTCTAGATATCATGTCTATTGATATGTGTTATGTTATAGATATCATGTCTATCGGTATGTGTTATTGTCTAGATATCATGTCTATTGCTATGTGTTATGTTCTAGATATCATGTCCATTGCTATGTGTTATGGTCTAGATATCATAACTATTACTATGTGTTATGGTCTAGATATCATGTCAATCGCTCTGTGTTATGGTCTAGATATCATGTCTATGGCTATGTGTTATGGACTAGATATCATGTCTATTGCTATGTGTTATGGTCTAGATATCATGTCTATTGCTATGTGTTATGGTCTAGATATCATGTCAATCGCTATGTGTTATTGTCTAGATATCATGTATATTGCTATGTGTTATGGTGTAGATATAATGTCTATTGCTATGTGTTATTGTCTAGATATCATGTCTATTTCTTTGTGTTATTGTCTAGATATCATGTCTATTGCTATGTGTTATTGTCAAGTTATCATGTTTATTGCTATGCGTTATGGTCTAGATATCATGTCTATTGCTATGTGTTATGGTCTAGATATCATGTCTATTGCTATGTGTTATGTTCTAGATATCATGTCTATTTCTATGTGTTATGGTCTAGATATCATGTCTATTGCTATGTGTTATGTTCTAGATATCTAGTCTATTGCTATGTGTTATGGTCTAGATATCATGTCTATTGCTATGTTTTAAGGTTTAGATATCTAGTCTATTGCTATGTGTTATGGTCTAGATATCATGTCTATTGCTAGGTTTTATGGTCTAGATATCATGTCTATTGCTATGTGTTATGTTCTAGATATCATGTCTATTGCTATGTGTTAGTGGTCTAGATATCATGTCTATTGCTATGTGTTATTGTCTAGATATCTTGCCTATTTCTATGTGTTATGGTCTAGATATCATGTCTATTGCTATGTGTAATGGTTTAGATATCATTTTTATTGCTATGTGTTATGGTCTAGATATCATGTCTTTTGCTATGTGTTATTGTCTAGTTATCATATCTATTGCTATGTGTTATGGTCTAGATATCTTGTCTATTGCTATGTGTTGTAGTCTAGATATCATGTTTATTTCCATGTGTTATAGTCTAGAAATCATGTCAATTGCTATGTGTTATGTACTTGATATCATGTCTTTTGCTATGTGTTATTGTCAAGATATCATGTCTATTGCTATGTGTTATGGTCTAGATATCATGTCTATTGCTATGTGTTATGGTCTAGATATCATGTCTATTGCTATGTGTTATAGTCTAGATATCATGTCTATTGATATGTGTTATGTTATAGATATCATGTCTATTGCTATGTGTTATGGTCTAGATATCATGTCTATTGCTATGTGTTATGGTCTAGATATCATGTCTATTGCATTGTGTTATGGTCTTAATGTCATGTCTTTTGCTATGTGTTATGGTCTAGATATCATGTCTATTGCTATGTGTTATGTTCTAGATATCTAGTCTATTGCTATGTGTTATGGTCTAGATATCATGTCTATTGCTATGTTTTAAGGTTTCGATATCTAGTCTATTGCTATGTGTTATGGTTTAGATATCATGTCTATTGCTAGGTTTTATGGTCTAGATATCATGTCTATTGCTATGTGTTATGTTCTAGATATTATGTCTATTGCTATGTGTTATGGTCTAGATATCATGTCTATTGCTATGTGTTATTGTCTAGATATCTTGCCTAATTCTATGTGTTATGGTCTAGATATCATGTCTATTGATATGTGTTATGTTATAGATATCATGTCTATTGCTATGTGTTATGGTCTAGATATCATGTCTATTGCTATGTGTTATGGTCTAGATATCATGTCTTTTGCTATGTGTTATTGTCTAGTTATCATATCTATTGCTATGTGTTATGGTCTAGATATCTTGTCTATTGCTATGTGTTATAGTCTAGATATTATGTCTATTTCCATGTGTTACGGTCTAGAAATCATGTCAATTGCTATGTGTTATGTACTTGATATCATGTCTTTTGCTATGTGTTATTGTCAAGATATCATGTCTATTGCTATGTGTTATGGTCTAGATATCATGTCTATTGCTATGTGTTATGGTCTAGATATCATGTCTATTGCTATGTGTTATAGTCTAGATATCATGTCTATTGATATGTGTTATGTTATAGATATCATGTCTATTGCTATGTGTTATGGTCTAGATATCATGTCTATTGCTATGTGTTATGGTCTAGATATCATGTCTATTGCATTGTGTTATGGTCTTAATGTCATGTCTTTTGCTATGTGTTATGGTCTAGATATCATGTCTATTGCTATGTGTTATGTTCTAGATATCTAGTCTATTGCTATGTGTTATGGTCTAGATATCATGTCTATTGCTATGTTTTAAGGTTTAGATATCTAGTCTATTATTATGTGTTATGGTTTAGATATCATGTCGATTGCTAGGTTTTATGGTCTAGATATCATGTCTATTGCTATGTGTTATGTTCTAGATATCATGTCTATTGCTATGTGTTATGGTCTAGATATCATGTCTATTGATATGTGTTATGTTAAAGATATCATGTCTATCGGTATGTGTTATTGTCTAGATATCATGTCTATTGCTATGTGTTATGTTCTAGATATCATGTCCATTGCTATGTGTTATGGTCTAGATATCATATCTATTACTATGTGTTATGGTCTAGATATCATGTCAATCGCTCTGTGTTATTGTCTAGATATCATGTCTATGGCTATGTGTTATGGACTAGATATCATGTCTATTGCTATGTGTTATGGTCTAGATATCATGTCTATTGCTATGTGTTATGGTCAAGATATCATGTCAATCGCTATGTGTTATTGTCTAGATATCATGTATATTGCTATGTGTTATGGTGTAGATATAATGTCTATTGCTATGTGTTATTGTCTAGATATCATGTCTATTTCTTTGTGTTATTGTCTAGATATCATGTCTGTTGCTATGTGTTATTGTCAAGTTATCATGTTTATTGCTATGCGTTATGGTCTAGATATCATGTCTATTGCTATGTGTTATGGTCTAGATATCATGTCTATTGCTATGTGTTATGTTCTAGATATCATGTCTATTGCTATGTGTTATGGTCTAGATATCATGTCTATTGCTATGTGTTATGTTCTAGATATCTAGTCTATTGCTATGTGTTATGGTCTAGATATCATGTCTATTGCTATGTTTTAAGGTTTCGATATCTAGTCTATTGCTATGTGTTATGGTCTAGATATCATGTCTATTGCTAGGTTTTATGGTCTAGATATCATGTCTATTGCTATGTGTTATGTTCTAGATATCATGTCTATTGCTATGTGTTATGGTCTAGATATCATGTCTATTGCTATGTGTTATTTTCTAGATATCTTGCCTATTTCTATGTGTTATGGTCTAGATATCATGTCTATTGCTATGTGTTATGGTCTAGATATCATGTCTATTGCTATGTGTTATGGTCTAGATATCATGCCTATTGCATTGTGTTATGGTCTTAATGTCATGTCTTTTGCTATGTGTTATGTTCTAGATATCATGTCTATTGCTATGTGTTATGGTCTAGATATCATGTCTTTTGCTATGTGTTATTGTCTAGTTATCATATCTATTGCTATGTGTTATGGTCTAGATATCTTGTCTATTGCTATGTGTTATAGTCTAGATATTATGTCTATTTCCATGTGTTACGGTCTAGAAATCATGTCAATTGCTATGTGTTATGTACTTGATATCATGTCTTTTGCTATGTGTTATTGTCAAGATATCATGTCTATTGCTATGTGTTATGGTCTAGATATCATGTCTATTGCTATGTGTTATGGTCTAGATATCATGTCTGTTGCTATGTGTTATAGTCTAGATATCATGTCTATTGATATGTGTTATGTTATAGATATCATGTCTATTGCTATGTGTTATGGTCTAGATATCATGTCTATTGCTATGTGTTATGGTCTAGATATCATGTCTATTGCATTGTGTTATGGTCTTAATGTCATGTCTTTTGCTATGTGTTATGGTCTAGATATCATGTCTATTGCTATGTGTTATGTTCTAGATATCTAGTCTATTGCTATGTGTTATGGTCTAGATATCATGTCTATTGCTATGTTTTAAGGTTTAGATATCTAGTCTATTGCTATGTGTTATGGTTTAGATATCATGTCTATTGCTAGGTTTTATGGTCTAGATATCATGTCTATTGCTATGTGGTATGTTCTAGATATCATGTCTATTGCTATGTGTTATGGTCTAGATATCATGTCTATTGCTATGTGTTATTGTCTAGATATCTTGCCTAATTCTATATTGGTATGGTCTAGATATCATGTCTATTGATATGTGTTATGTTATAGATATCATGTCTATTGCTATGTGTTATGGTCTAGATATCATGTCTATTGCTAACTGTGTTATGGTCTAGATATCATGTCTATTGCATTTGTGTTATGGTCTTAATGTCATGTCTTTTTTTGTTGTATTTATGGTCTAGATATCATTCTCTATGTGTTATGTTCTAGATATCTGTTGCTATGTGTTATGGTCTAGATATCATGTCTATTGCTATGTGTTATGTTCTAGATATCTGATACTGCTTATATCAATTAGCTATACGAAAGATATAATGTCTATTGCTATGTGTTATGTTCTAGATATCATGTCTATTGCTATGT
>JAGDYQ010000115.1:2445362-2466742 GCA_021962125.1 Bulinus truncatus
TGCCATCAGCTAAAAAGGACATATGCCATCACATATATGACACATGACATCGGATCTACAGAACCTGAGACAGAAAAAGATTGTGGAAAGATAAAGGGGAGAAAAAAAACCCCGTCAATACTGAGGCGAAACGTAGTAATGCTCGGGGTGGAAAGCCCCCCTTCGCCCCTCCCTACTTACGCTACTAAGTCGGTATAGCACTATAAAAGCAAACAATGTCGCTCTATTAAGTTGTCCATCTCTGGGACGAATTGACCGAGGAAAATGTGGCTAAACGACCCACATCCCGATTCGTTTATTTGCAAAATTATTTCTTTTTAAATAATCGCCAGGTCAAAGCGGGCACTGGGACAAGTTGCAAGAGTAAACGACCCTGTGCACCGACGGGCCCTTAACCCCCGGAAACCTCAATTTACGGTTAACTCGCTACAAAAAAAAAGTTCGCAAGAGCTGAAAAACCGGATCTGTGCGCACACTCCTTCATTCGCGAGCAGACTTTCGGTTCCAGAATTTATGATCACGAGGGGGGTTTACGACTGGACAGAGTGAGGAGAAATCGAGGCGGTGCGAGTGAATAAACAAACGGATGCACACATAAATAAACTTTTGAATAAATAAATTTATAAACTGGTTACATAAGCAAAACAACCCACACTAGTGGCTGGTGAATAGAGTAAATGAGGATTCTGTGAAAGAGGAAGGGAGGGGGGCACGGGTGTTGGTGGTGAGCTCAGGGAGAGACTGAACATCAGCCCCCGCCGGTAGGTCACAGTAAATGAAAGGAAGCAGAAGGTAAGACAATATGACCGCCACGTGGTGCACACCTTATGTCTCAGCGCTTTGGAATGGGTCCCCCTCCCTTTCCTGCCACTCTTGATTTTTTTTATCTAAAATTAACTTTATGGAATTCCAGACTTCAAAAATGAGTAAAAATATAACTGCTACACTTTCCAGAGTTGGTTTGTTTAAAAGCACTCGGTATATGAGTGTGCGCTCGCGTAAGGATTTCCTGACATGGAGCTTGTCACTCTTCATGAATCGTGTAAACAAAACTCACAGACACACACACATCATAGCAACATCACATACCCCGCCCCATAAAAAAACAACACATTACCAGCGAGTCCGGTCACCAGCTGACCGGCTACAACCTGGAGCTCTGATCGTCAAGACCAGGTCGTTTGTTTGTGTTGATCTCCCCCCCCCCGGGCCAATGAATAGTTGCGTGACGGATGCCCGATGACCAGCGTGATTTGAGGTTGATGTGTGGGGCGCGAGGGGTGTTGATCTGATGGTTTCGGCGCGCGTCTGCGGTTCGATTCTCAGACACGGCGACTTGCATTGTGAGCGCGCGCATGCACACTTAAACAAACAAACAAACACACACACCCAGAAAGATGTGGAAAGGATGAGTGGGAGTCTCTTGAGAGGACGCAACGTGTCTCCAACCCGGCACTGCGGTCAACACAAATACATTGCGTAAAAATATTTAAAGAAAAAAAAAAAGCAGAAAAGCAAATGAGCAGATACGAGGGTGAGCATTTAGTGCTCGTAATATATTCCGTTGAATACACAAGTTAATATCTGTACATTCCACCGATGGGTCAGTCTCAATCAATCTCTCCAAAAAGTGTTACGATTTATTTATCATTATTTTTGTTGTTGCTTTAGTGAAAGGCGAACGCCGAGCAAAATTGGAAATAGAACGACATTCCACCCTTCCATCTCGCCTAAACAAAATCAACAACAACCAGTTTTCGACTCAGCGATTTGTTTATTGGGCCACACCTGTTATGTAATTTCAAATGTCAAAGAAATAATAATAAATAAATAAATGACGTAATTATGATAAGTTCAAACTTGTAAAGAAGAAAAAAACATTCAACAACTTTGTACTTGGATAAACCTCGAAGTAATAAAACAAGCTGTCGAAATCTGTTTATAACAAATCCGTTTGGTGCAAGATGCAGTTTGGTGCAAGATGCAGTTTGGTGCAAGATGCAGTTTCTTGTTTGCCAGTAGCCTAGGAGGGTACTGCGGGTTGTACGGCCGCACAAGGCGCCGAACTAGGAAGGGGCGCCGAACAAGGCAGTGGCGTCGAACGAGGTAAGGGCGCCGAAAGAGCGTAATTTAATGTATTTTTTTGTGTGCACATTTCAGATTGGGATGTGGGCGCCACAAATGTAACTCGCACAGGGCGCTACAAATGTAACTCGCACAGGGCGCCAGAATAGCTAACTACGGGTCTGTTGTTTGTGGCTATACGGTATCGATTCTAAGCCTGAAACAATTCATTTCATAGGAATGGAAGTCTGCTGAGGCCGTGTAGTATGGCAGGTGGTGCTAAATGCTCACCGCGCCACAAGCAGGTGCTAATCGCACACTTAGCCACAAACGCGATCCAAATGCACCATCTGACGCATTCATGTGCTAAGCGCAAAGTAAGTCGTTTCTATGTGTAAAGTGCTAATAAAGCAGTGCGCAGGTAACAGGAGGCGTTTAAAAAAACAAGCAATACAAAGTGATAAGTGCACACACAGTCTGTTTATGAGCACAGTGCACAATACGATGTATAAAGCGTGCAAAGATAAATTACATAAATGACAATTTAACATAACACTGTATGTATTACTCGTATTATTGAATGAAAACTCTGCCCCTATGTTATTTTTTTTGTTCAGTTACATTAGGTTAAGCTGACCCAAAGATTGTCTGCAAATTCCATGGACACGGGAGTCGAGCAAATGCTTAGTCCCATACCGAAAAATGCAGCCCCCCCCCCCATCCCGGTCAATACATTTTGTGAATGTCCTATCATTAAGTTTCACCCCCTACCCCCTCCCCCAGTCCTATAAAAGAAGAACATTACCGATAAGGTTAGACGTATATTTACTTTCTCCTAGACATAACCACTGACGTCCTCACCTGGCGTTATTGTTTGTCTCCCCCTCGCCATAATGCTCGTGCTGAAGATAAGACCATTTGGGACCGCGGCATATCGCGTCTGACGTAACCGAATCGACGCACGGGCGATAAATATTCACGAGAACGTGGGGGGAGAGAAAGCAAGAATCAAGCCGAGGTGGGGAAAGTGATAACAATAGCAGACATGAAACTTTGTTACTTCAAAGGTACCCAGATTTAAAAAAATTCATGGATCGATGAAGGACTTTTTTTATGTCGAATCCGATATCACGATTTTCTCTAAATTACGGACTCCGATTCCCGATTCCAAAACAGTAAAAAATAACATGGAATGCTCGAAAATAGGTTAAAGATGGGTGGATGTGGGTGTGACAACAAACCTGAAATCGGATAAAATAGAAATCCTATTCCGGTATTCTATGCCACCAATTTGTATTCCAATCCAGATCTTAATTTAGAAATTACACATCTACACATTTTTCTTTCTTTCAGTTATATTTTATATTTTTGTAGTTTTTCTGGATAAATCTTCTTGAGAGACGTTGGCAGCACTATCGATAAACATTGGCATCATATATGTCTGTGAATAACCTACTTGACAAGTAACAACAATGAGAGAAAGAACTGAATGATGAAAGGGTGGGGTGTGGGATTGGGGGACAGAAAGGGTTCAGTTATTTATTGTGTCTGCAATCTGATAGAAGGAGAGTGTAAAAGGCGGGAAAAATAAATCTGGCTCACAGCAAAACAAACTCAATGATTGCTTTAGCAGACGACATTTTTTGGTTTGTTTTAACTTCATCAGTTGAATAGCTCTTTCATGTCTCCATCAACCCTTAATGAATATTCATAATATTGTGATATTTTAAAGAGGGTGTGGGGGTTGAGGGGGGGGGTACATTGCTGATGTCAGCAACAAAGAGAAAGAAAAGGGAAGACAGGTGGCTACAGGACGTAAACGAGAACATTACTACGGTGGGGGGGGGGGGGAAAGAATGGAACACATGGAAGAAAGAAATATACTTTCAAGTACTAAAAGGTAAAAAAAAATCTTTAGAAAAATCATGGACGCAGAGAGAGAGAGAGAGAGAGAGAGAGAGAGAGAGAGAGAGAGAGAGAGAGAGAGAGAGTGAGAGAGACCATTCGGCACGCGGCGAGGACAACGGTTCCCGACACGACAATGCCAAATGACCTTGGATGACCTCTTTTGCCAACTTTCTCTCCACTCGTTTAAACCAACGAAGCTAACTTTCAATTCATATTGTGTACTAAAAATACTCCACCAATCAGCGCTTGGTCCGCTCTTCTGCCAATTAATGCGGGCCGCCGTTCAAAAAAGTTCGCCCACCCATGGGCTAGAAGGGGTCCGACGGCATCCCAATAGAATGTATTTTACGTTCATGGAAATAGAACAATCCCTGTCGTGTATTGAAAATTTAATTTTATTTATGTCGGTGCACTTCCTATATATATTCAATTCTGGGGTTCGTTGTATAAATAAACAGATACAGATTGATACTATATTTAGAATACTCTCAGCTTGATAGTAAAAAAAAATAAATATGATATTTCATAAATATTAAAAATAGTATTAGATGATGGAAGAGAAGGGGGGGGAGAATGTATGTGAAGATGCTTCCCCCCCCCCCGCTCGATATATTTCTCGTATTCAAAATTAACTTCAAAAAAGAGAGGGGAGGGGGTGTGAGGAAATGAGTCTAGAAAAAGCTTTAAATTCCAGAGTAATCTGTGCTCGAGTGAGGGCCAAAAAAGTCAGGGGGAGCTTTGATTCTTGTCCGCGAGTCAGACCAACAGCGAGTTAATCTCGTCTTGGTGCGAGGGTTAAAATAGACGCACCCAACAAAATAATAACAAGAAGGAAACAATAAAAATAAAAAACTGCGAGACAATGTTTCTTGGAGATGGGGAGGTTTGATCTCAGCAGGAATCGGGGGAGTGCTTCGAACTGGGAGGGGGGGGGGAGTTAGAAACAGTTGAGACAGATTCAACCTTTTGTTGGCTAGACATACCAGCGTGCGTGTATTTTTTTATGGGATTGACTGTGTTTGTGTCAGAGCGTTATATGTTATAATGCTGACTAAAGTATATATAAAAACAAAATGGCAGGAGCGGGGTAGGGGTTGGGGGAAGGTATGTGGCGTGGCGGCGAAGGTAATATTGAAATGTTCATTAACTGCCTACACAGCTGGCTGTTATAAGAAGATGAGCGTTAACCATCGGAATGGGAAAATAAGTATAAATCACAACACACACACACACACACATACATACATACAAACATGAATACATATAATGGAATTTTTTTTTTCATAGTGGAGCTAAATTCCACCAGCAACCATCAAAACAGTCGCGCTTAGCAACAAAACAGCTGTTTTCAACAAAACAGCTTCGTGCGGCATAAACATCAGTTGTTGTTGTTTTGTTTCTGTGATAATGATGTAAAACTATACCATTTGACTATTTACAGGGCCGCTTATAAAACAATTCTGGGCACCCTGTGCAAAGGGGGCGAGTGGACCCCAGCCCATGTTCGACTTATGATCGAAAAGAAATCATAAAACACTGTTTGGCGTTACTAACGTCCCTCGTACCTTTCTATCCTCTCTACAGGTTCGAAACATTTTCTGGCTGCACCCCTACCCCCACCCTTTCCCACCCAGATCTCTTTTCCAGGCCAGGGCCTGCAACTTATTATGAAAAATTAATATCTGTACAGCCCGTCAAGCTGAATGAATGACCTGGTGAGTCTAAAACTGTGCCATTCACAGGCCAGGTCGAAGTGACATAGAAATAGACAAAGACACGCCCCCCCCCCTTTCCCGAAAGTTCCCGTATGTGTGCTCTATTTTCCTTTTTTTTCCATTCGTCACCTTGAATCCCCCCTCCCCCCCACCTCAGTTCAAATATCCCAGCACACAAATTCTCTCCCCCCCCCCCCATTTCCCAATCAAACCGATTCGTTCATGTGTAAGTAAGTATACAGGTATATAAGATATATGTTTGTGTGTGCGTGTGTGTGTGCATGGACGTACATAGTATAGATATGGAACACGAGAGATTTCCACCGCTCCGAGTTTGAATCTTAAACAATGAACAACAGGCGAGGGTTGAACAAACGTTCCTTGGCTGTCAAAACAAATTATCCTTTTTTTTTTTACTAAAACCCCGTGAAGGAATTGAGGTTTTTTTCTTTATTCTTTCTTCCTGACATGTAAATTAGTTTCACCCTTGCCCGTGGGAGTGTGTGTGGGGGGGGGGGGAGAGTCAATGAGTGACCTATGCCCTAATTTCGTTTACCAGCATCGGTCAAGGAAAAAAAAAGGGGGGGGGTGAATCTGCGAGTGTAGGACAAAACCCCCAGCGGACAAAACACCCAGCGGACAAAACCCCCACAATATTGTTTTAAGCCATTTATTGCAGCTACAATTTATTTTTTTATTTTTATTAGCTTTTAATTAGTTTTACTTTCTGTGACCTGCTTAGCGGGTGGTTTGTAAATCACATAAATCATGTAAATGAATTTGAATTTAAAACCTGTTTTGTTGATCATAAATGCTCAATATGAAACATAGCCATTGTTATTATTTTATTTAGCACCTTTTTAAATTATTATTATGTCTTAATTAATTAATTTAAAAAAAAATTCACAAAAAAAGCTCGAGTTATAATTTAATTTTTCTTGGGCGCCCCAGAACCATACGATCCACGGACCGATGCCGATTCGCGGCCCGGGGACCATTGCCTTCCAGTGTTGCTAAATATTAATCTATTTTAAATGTCAGATTTTTAGAGTAAAAAAAAAGTTAGAATTGAACAAGCTACACTTTTTACATCCTACAGGGAAATACAGCAGCCGACTATATCAAACGGCTAATAATGTATAACAAGAATGTGATGTAAAATTTGTAAGCCTTGTTTCAAATTGTGTCTAAAAGCTAAATTTACGAGGATAAAAGAACCCTTAATGAGATATGGAAATTGAACACTTCAAATCGAGTACGCTCAACAATTCCTCCCGAACTAAACTTACATTCTCTTATATAGGCTAGCTGGACAAAATATCCTATCATTCTCAAGTCTCCTGTTTGTTGGTTCCACCCCCATTCAATACATAATTAAGAGTTTGGTAAACTTAGCAGAATAAAGGTGACATTTGTCACATTCTGTGATTTAATGAATGAAATCAAGTCCAAGCCCTACCCTGCTTTCATCACCCGAGGGTGAGATAAGATAATACATAGGATAGACAAAGGCTTTGTCTTCCCAGGATTTTCAAACTGTGATCAGTCTGTCTAGCACCCACTATCACTTTTTGTCACCTGGGGAGAGAATGTCTATAGGAGAGATCATAAATAGAATAGCCAAAGGCTTTTGTATTCCCAGGTGGTCAGTGCGTCTGGCACTAGATTAATGAACTACCCACGTCTACGCATCTTCCGGAATTCTACTGTGACACTATTCTTTATTGTCTAAAATTCCCCTACCTGTTAAAGTTAATGGGTTCTGTCTCCCTCTCTTTCCACCCGTCTCATATCGAATTACGTTAAACTGTCCCAACGCTTGAACTATGCCCTGACCTACTTTCACTTTCTACATTTTATAATAAAGATTGGGGGGGGGATATTACATTTAATAATAAAAGTAATGATAAATTAATAAATAATATTTTTTTAAGTGGGTGTTTTGTCCGCTGGGTGTTTTGTCCGCTGGGTGTTTTGTCCGCTTGGGTTTTTGTCCGGATACCGAATCTGCGACACTTTTTTTTTACACCTTTTCGGCTCGTGAATGGGAGCCACTTTTGTTTTTTTTAGCGCATGGGGCGCCGCGTACGCTAGTTACGCCTCAGGGTGCATGCAATGCATGATAAGCACACAAACGTATCGATAGCACCCGGTGCTGAAGGTACAGAAGCATGTTTGATATTACCAGTACACAAAGGCAGCACAAGATGAGTGAATGTGTCCATAGAGGGAATGGTGGTTTACTTCACATTTAATGTAAAAAAAAATTGGGGGCCCCCTTCAAGCTGGGGCCCGGGGGACTTTTGAATTTGGACCCCCCCCCCCTCCCTAATTACGCCTGTGACCAAAAAAATAACAACTATCCCGGACACGAGAAGAGAGGAGGTGGTGTGAAGGGGCGTGTTTGTCTGTTCATAAGTTTTGACTTTTCAGAATGAACGACGAGTGGAGGATTAAAGCCATCTCACTCGACAGACGAACCGAGGGCAAAAGCAGATAAAAAAACTTTTTTAACGAAGCGCTGGTGACTAAACAATGGTTATCAAGGGAGATCACTCCCGAATCGTTTTAGTGCAATAATACACTGTTGTTGTTGTTCATGTGCCTGCCACAGTTACATAGAGGTTGGGTAAGATGATTCGTTAGAAACGGATTATTGAGACCCATATCTTAGAGTGAGAGGCAGTCAGGGAATATTGGGAGGGAGGGGGAGTAGAGAGAGAGAGAGAGAGAGAGAGAGAGAGAGAGAGAGAGAGAGAGAGAGAGAGAGAAGGGGAGAAATATTTGTGCCCTGTGTATTTCAGAGTTAAAGAATGAGAGACAGAGAGGGAAAAAAATACAATATGGGTTAAAACTGAACGAAACAAATACAGTCGATTCCGCTTAATTGGGACACATCGGGACCGAGGCTTTTTGTCCCAATTAAGCGGCTGTCCCAATTAAACATACGAATTTACTATTGGCTTCTTGGTTTGGTTTCTTTGAAATTTGTCCCAAATAAGCGGCTGTCCTAACTAAGCGGTGTCCCAATTAAGCGGTGTCCCAATTAAGCGGAATCCACTGTATTACTTATATTACTAAGATGAATGGGGCATGGGAAGGTGTGAGTGTGTGTGAGTGATAGAGACAGACGTTACATACACATTCAGGCAGATGAACAGAGATAAGGCAGACTCAAACGTTTAGGCAGAAATACAGACTGGCAAGAAAGCATTTAGACAAACAAGCAGACATTCAGACAAGACGAGCAGACCTTCCATTAGACAATCATACATGTAGTCAAACAATCAGACCTCCAGGTCATCATACTATACAACCAGACATTCAGACAATCATTTCATTGCTCTAATAGACAAGCTAGCAGACAATCATCCACGTTTCTAATCAAGCAATCATTTCAACAATCATACGTGCAGACAGACAATGAGATATTCGAATAATCATACACGCAGGGTGGAGCAGAACAGACCATCTGACACACACAGACAGCCCAGCAGCCATTTAGCCGTACACGGAGTGCGAGACCGTGGTGCTAATGCAACTGACCTACATATCACTGCCACCACGTCTGCCGGCTCAGGCAGACACAAGATATAAACAACTAAATATTACAGCCCTGTTTTTTTTTTTCTCTCAGAAAACCAACCAAAAATAAAAAGGGCTGTAGAATTTTTTTTTTTCATTTATCTGCCTGTTCTTTCACACTTTCTCTCCATCTCTCCAAAAAATAAAACTCGCAAACAAAAAAATGGGTTAAAAAGAATAAACAGAAGTTTCGAGTTAAGAAAACGGTTAGAAAAAAAGTGACTAAACTGCGCAAATAGCGTACAAAACAAAATGTTTTTTTTTCTTTTCGTTTATTTTAGTGTAGTCTAGAAATAAACAAGTAGTTCAATTGACAGAATGAACTTTTTTGTTTTTTTTAAATGGCTTATTCCGCTGATGGCTTATTTCTCTCTCTCTCTCTCTCTCTCTCTCTCTCTCTCTCTCTCTCTCTTTCTCTCTGTCTGTCTCTCTATCCCTCTCTCCTCTCTCACATATATGTAAGGACAATGAAAGTAGATAGACAGACCTATTGATAGGTAGGGAGACAATAAAGAATAGTGTCAATGTAGATGTTTGAGGGAATTCCCTGTAGTAGCGCACCAAATGAATTTGTTATTGAACGGAGGTCAGAAAAGATTAGGACACACAGACGGTTGACGAGAAAAGAGATAGAGGATTGTTTTGTTTTCATACTCCCTGTTTTTGTTAAGTTTGAGGAAGGTAAGGGAATCAGGAACGAACGAAGGAGTTAGGAAAGAAGTGTTTTAGTGTGTTGATCGAACGGACAGGTATTATAATAATTTATCGTAGAGACGTGATTTAATAGTTGATATTCAGTATTGAATAACTAGTGCTTTAGATCACTCAATAAAGTGATTTTTATTAATAAATGGAAGTGTTGTGAACTTGTATTAGTTGTGTGGGTCACGAATTGAATAAAGAAATAAAGGGACCAACGTGCCACCCCTGAATATATATACACATATATATGTGGCCAAGACGACACTAATTACTCATTAAACCTTACACTGGTTGGTCCGTGGGAGCAGTGGTTCTCAAGTTAGGATCCGAGGTTAGGAATTGATTTGGGGGTGTGTTAGCCGAGAGCTGCAGATAGTATAAAATGAGGGATGAGGGGGGGGGGGGAACGAAAGACAAAAAAAAAAAATAAAATGTAAAAAGACCCGCCAATCAAGAAATCCTAAAAGTTAGGGGACCACTGAGCCAGACAAATAAACGCAGCAGCAGCAGTCAGGGCGGGGAAGGTCTCGGGGCCAAAATCTGACGACTTAATGTAAAAAGGTCGAATTAACGTGACCTCTGGAATGGTGAACCACGCCTACTTCCACACGAATCACATAGAGTGGGGAAACAGCACACGGTGTATGATTGTCGTGAGTCAGTGCATCAAATAAACGCAATTTTAATTCGCTTTGCCTCTGTCTGTCTGTCTGTCTGCATTATTACCAGATTGTGCTAAATTTGTCAAATCTTTAAAGTCTATTTGCGTTAAAAAATAGCCCTAAGTAGCACAAACAAAAAAATACATTCACGAGTGTCAAAAGTAATGTTATCAGATTGTGCTACTGGTAGACAATTCGCTAATTTTTAGCCCATTACGCTAAAAAAAAAAAAAGGCCTTCAATGGCTAGTATATGTATGTTACACAGACTTGGTGCTGAAGAATTGTTCAGGCTCCATGCTAAATTAGCCCCATAACATCCCGCCAACTCTTGTCATAAATATCGGTACTGTTTGTCAGAACCTACCCAGCCCTCGTCACTCAAAAAAATCAAATCTCTCTCACACAAACACGCCTGCAGAAGTCACTCGTGGACGAAGTGGGTTCGTTACACGCAGAGAGTCCATACAGCTACGTCTGTTGTTGTTTGCTCCTCTTTTTATCAACCAATGTTATCACTCACTGAGAGCATGGCCTCTGGCAGAGAGATGGAGAGGTAGGGGGTGGGGGGGGGGGCATTTAAAAAAAACCGATAAAGTCGTTGAAAAACAACATAAATACACTAATGGCATTCGTTTCTTCTAAAGTTTCTGGCTACCTGGTAAACAGCTTAATAAATGTACAAGTCTTACACAACTTGAGGGGCTAGCATTGCTACCTGCTGAACAACTGGTATACACAAGTCGTACACAACTTGAGGGGCTAGCATTGCTACCTGCTGAACAACTGGTATACACAAGTCGTACACAACTTGAGGGGCTAGCATTGCTACCTGCTGAACAACTAGTAAACACAAGTCTTACACAACTTGAGAGGCTAGCATTGCTACCTGCTGAACAACTAGTAAACACAAGTCTTACACAGCTTGAGGGGCTAGCATTGCTACTTGCTGACCATTTCGTACAATAACGTTCGGCCAGCATTGCTACCTGCTGGATATGTAATGAAATATTGATTTTAAACAATAATATTCCATTACTGACGGGTGAAACTAGATATTAACTTGAATGTTTCAGTTCATTTCATTCAGATTTCGACGGCGAGCAACTTTCGTTCAGAGTCCGTGTGTTCGAACCCACCGCGACTGTGAATTGTGTGGGAGCGCTCAGGCTGCGGCATCACACGGTCACACTTGACGTTTGACATCAAAACAGTGTCACATTGTTCGGTTGAAACGTCATCACAACACTGGGGTTGGGGGGGGGGGGGAGAGAAATTTAACCAATCACTCGCATCTGCGTGGGATACGTCATTTGTTGTTTTTTTTTTATTTCATTGTTTACATTTCAAGTTGATTGGTTTGAGCTGACAAGAGTTGTTTTTTTAATGTGACACATACAATTTCAATGTCACCGTAACCTGCCAGTCAATAACCGTTACAGTTCTCATGACATGATCGTAAAGCAGACGATACTGACATCCCAGAATAATTACATCAGTGTTTCCCTAACTGTCGACAACTACGTACTTCTTTTAAATTTTTAGACTACTGAAAACCCCAAGTAAAAAATAAATAAATAAAAAAAAAAATTGCATATATTGTTTTATGGTCCTTGTTTCCCATCATTTTGTTGTTTCCCATCATTTCGTTGTTTCCCATCATTTCGTTGTTTCCCATCATCTCACTTGTTTCCCATCATTTCACTTTTTCCCTTCATTTCACTGTTTCTTCTCATTTCACTGTTTCCCTTCATTTCACTGTTTCTTCTCATTTCACTGTTTCCCTTCATTTCACTGTTTCTTCTCATTTCACTGTTTCCCTTCATTTCACTGTTTCTTCTCATTTCATTGTTTCCCTCATTTCAATTTATCCAATGTTCTCAGCCCGGTGCAGCGTGTAGCTCCACCAAACTCTTCGCGTACCCCCTTATGGTACTCGTGCTATACTTTGAGAAACACTGAATTAGATGTTTACACGTCTCTGAAGATATTTCTTCAGACTACAATCTATCAGACAGACTACAATCTATCAGTCAGACTACAATCTATCAGTCAGACTACAATCTATCAGTCAGACTACAATCTATCAGACAAATAGTTTCTTTTAAAAAGAAATAAATGGACAGCGTGATATTCAATTCTAAATTATGAGGAATCTGTGATCGATAGATTGGGATCGATCACTGTATTGATATTTAAAAGGTGCGAAGATACTTAAATTGATAAGTGAAATACATTGAGGTGGGTTGGGCGCATAGAAAGAATGGAAAACAATAGAGGTCCAAAGGCAATTGATACGTCAACATGCCAATGAGAAATGGCCTAAAGTCAGACCAAGAAGTAGATAATTAGAGGAAGTGGAGAAAGACTTTAAAGCCATAGGAGTGAGAGAATGGAGGAAAAAGACAATGGATCGGGAAAGTTAGAGTCAGGGCTCTAAGTGGGCACTAGAGAGTAGTGTAGCAAGTCAGGGCTCTAGGTGGGCTGTAGAGAGTAGTGTAGCAAGTCAGGGCTCTAAGTGGGCTGTAGAGAGTAGTGTAGCAAGTCAGGGCTCTGGGTGGGCTGTAGAGGGTAGTGTAGCAAGTCAGGGCTCTAAGTGGGCTGTAGAGAGTAGTGTAGCAAGTCAGGGCTCTAAGTGGGCTGTAGAGAGTAGTGTAGCAAGTCAGGGCTCTAGGTGGGCTGTAGAGAGTAGTGTAGCAAGTCAGGGCTCTAAGTGGGCTATAGAGAGTAGTGTAGCAAGTCAGGGCTCTAAGTGGGCTGTAGAGACAAAGAAAGAAGGAGAAACTATTTAAACTTAAGCTGATAGTGAGATACATCGAAGTTTACTTTAACTAATCTTCATAAATATTTAAAAAACAGGATTTAAGTGGCAATTAAAGAGAATGTTTCCAGCTCAATTAATTTCATATTAGCACCTGGTTAATAGTGATGAGTTGATGATAGCCAATTAAAAACAGTCATGGGGCCAATAATGAGCAGGTGAACATATTTTTAAAATGTCGACGTAAAATGTAAAAAATGAAATAAATAATTAGAAGTAAAGGATGAGACGAAATCTCTTAGATCCCATAAATCGATTACGGGACGGTTTTTATGGTGCCCATCTTCCATCCCCCCACCATAGCCGATAGTGCAGTGGCCATGGAGGCACCACGGGAAACATAGCGGGGGGACTAAAGCCATGATCTGAAATATCCCTTGGTCCTCACCGAAGATCGAGCCAGGGACCCTCAGGTCGAAAGTCGAGCGCTTTACCACTCGACCATCCATCTCGGTGACTGTATCGGAATCGATTTCGGCATCGCCCCATCACTTTATCCGCACAGCAAAAAATCTGCAGTGGCGATTTCAGACACTGACCATTCAGTGAATGCTTTGACCAGTGCGACACACACACACAGAGAAACAAGCAATTAAGCCTGTTCCATTCTGGACACAGAACGTGTTAGCGCATTTTCTTGTTATGTATCAGTACGTTTGTTAGCCTTCAGTAAATAATTGTAAATTTTGGAAATGTTTATAAATTCAATTGTGTAATGCATATATCTGTAAAAAAAAAAATATTATAAAGACGTTTCTTTATATTTGAAAAAAAAATATTTTCTCTTAAATCTAACTACAAGTGGTTTGTGGTTACTAAAATAGGACTCATAATTGAAAACATTCGAAATTGTAGTCATTTAATCGTCCGAAAACTCCGTCAATTGTTGCATAGCTCTGATACTTTCAATTAAACTCAGAACACAAGCTTACTATTTCATTTGATGAGTTTCTTAATAAATCTTGGTGAAACTACGTGCTGCAGTATTTCGCACCAAATGAATGGGTTATTGAACGTACAAGGTGTAAAATGGGGCTATATATATAATATATAAGCCCCTTAGGAGCCCTGAAGCCCGGCCCTCAGAGGTCCTATCGCGAAATGAACTTTTGCTGCACACATGGCAGGCCAAGACCTACAAAATGATATATACATCATGGGTCTAGGACTTATGGTTGCTGAGATATAGGGCGCTCCTTTATTAATATAGCTTATATAGTAAAAAACGGTACTTTATAAGCCCCCTTTTACGGCCCTCAGAGGTCAGATCGCGAAATGAACGTTTGATGTACACTTCGCAGGCCAAGACCTACAAAATGATATATACATCATGGGTCTAGGACTTATGGTTGCTGAGATATATGGCGCTCCTTTGTTAATATAGCTTATATAGTAAAAACGGTACTTTATAAGCCCCCTTTTACGGCCCTCAGAGGTCAGATCGCGAAATGAACTTTTGCTGCACACATGGCAGGCCAAGACCTACAAAATGATATATACATCATGGGTCTAGGACTTATGGTTGTTGAGATCTAGGGTGATGACGGACAGACAGACAGACAGACAAAACGGGTACAATAAAAATTTTACCTTGACAGAATTTTGGGGAGGTAGCACAAAACGGGGAAAGGGGGGGGTGAGTGGACGGGCTCTGTCAGTGTCGGGGGGATAAGGGAGGCGTTCCGTGTGCATGTCTGTCAATGCAGAGCCGCCACCGATCTCTTACACATGCGCACACCGGTTGCGCAAGGTGACAAGATATTCACCCCTGCCCCCCCCCCGCCCTTTGCATCTCTAACACAGGAGACTAACACTACGGGTCGACCAGGTGTGGAAACCATCCAAAAAAATCAGCGGGGCACACCTGTAACAACATTTCCGTACAACACCCGGGGACCTGGGGCGCAGCTGTGAACTGGAACTGAGTGAGTACCTGGGCGCGCTAGGGCGCGTGTGTGTGTGTGTGTGTGTGTGAGCAGTGTAGTGTTTGTATTGTGAATGTTTGTGTGTCTTTGTGTGTGTGCGCTAAGTTAAGATTAGGTATAAGTGTATGGCTGTGAGCGTATGTGATTGTGTGTATGAGTGATATGTAGCGCGCGTGTGTGTGTGTCTGTGAGTGAGCAGAGAACTTGGCCTGGTATAGAATGGTGGGATCAAATGAAAGAAAGGTTTGTTTAATGAAAACAATGCCCGGAGTGCGACGGTACCCGCGGTACGTGAGATCAATGACATCAGCCTGAAAACAACAAATAGTGCTGACCAATTGACCGCTATGCATCACACTACCCATTGGACATGTCGCAGATAACAAAGAATTTCACTGAACGGCATATGACACTTCCGATGAATAATAGTCCACAATAGTTTGGAGGTGGACCCCGGGGGGAGGGGGGGACAACCAGACTGATTGATAGATTAGATTGATATAGATAGATAAATGGATAGATATAGATAGATAAAGAGATAGATTGGTAGATATATGGATAGATATAGATAAATAGATTGGTAGATATATGGTTAGATAGATAGATAGATAGATAGATAGATAGACAGATAGATAGACAGATAGATAGACAGATAGATAGACAGATAGATAGTCCAATCAGACAGAGTACATGACTACACTTTCACCCTTTCCTCCCACGCCATACGGCCACGACCTGAAGGTGTTCAAAAATAGGTCAGCCAGTTTTACCTTTTTATATCGAAATTTAATGACAAGGCTAAAAGAGGTGACCTTGTACTGGGCCACCAAGCAGTCCAATCGTGTCATGGGAATACACCAGACGTCTGTATATGTTATAATAACCTACGTGTGGTCCATTTTTTGTTTTTATGCCCATAAGCCGGCTTGTATCTCACACAGAGAGAAACACGGCAGCAGGAGGATGAAAGAACGAACAGAAGGCACGGGGTGAGTGTATGTGTATGTGTGTGTGTGTGTGTGTGTGCGCGCGCGCGCGGTTACGTGTGAGAGCACAGATATTATACAGATAAAATAAGTGTAAAGAAAGAATCACGAACTCTTTTATAATTTACATTCTATCAAACATGTTCATCAAAACAGAATCCATACATATATATATACATACAGTCTATCAAACATGTTCATCAAAACAGAATCCATACATATATATACATACAGTCTATCAAATATGTTCATCAAAACAGAATCCATACATTTATACATACAGTCTATCAAACATGTTCATCAAAACAGAATCCATACATATATATACATACAGTCTATCAAATATGTTCATCAAAACAGAATCCATACATTTATACATACAGTCTATCAAACATGTTCATCAAAACAGAATCCATACATATATGCATACAGTCTAACAAACATGTTCATCAAAACAGAATCCATACATATATACATACAGTCTATCAAACCAGTAACAACACAGAATCGCCACATAAATACATACAGTCTATCAAACAAGTAACAACATAAATTCCCCAAATAAATGCATAGAGCCTATCAAACAAGTAACAACACAGAATCTCCACATAAATACATACAGCCTATCAAACAAGTAACAACACAGAATCCCCACATACATACATTCAGCCTATCAAACAAGTAACAACACAGAATCCCCACATAAATACATACAGCCTATGAAACAAGTAAAAACACAGAATCCCCACATCTACAGTAGTGCAATGCAGCTGTGAGAGATTAAGACAAGTTATGAAGATTGAATTTTGTTTTTTTTTTATTCATAACAACTCGATAGCAGGCTCCATGAATGATGAAGAGGTGAGGAATTCCGTCTCGCGATCTCAGTAGCGCCGGCTGGCGGGTGTTTTTATGGTTCATACGATACTGATGAGAAAAGACAACGGGGATTTATGGAGGGTAAGCAAGGATTGCTGGGATTGAAAGAAAAAAAAACCAAGATATGTCATTGTGTCTCACGGTAGAAAACTTATCACATGAGTGGATAACTTGTGTGTGTGTGTGTGATATGATATGAAGGAATGTGAGGGTCGGGTGATGACGTAGCTACCAGCCTGACACAACTCACGTAGCATCAGGGCGAGGGGATTCCAAAGATTACATAGTTAACCGAGTCGATGTCGTAATAGTCGGGTGGAAATGGCTGCCACGCTGTGTGACATACACTGTAACCATGGTTACACGACTCTGACATAACCATCTCCCTTTGATATATCTCTCTGACCATTATTGCAGTTAAAGAAAAATAAAAAACACGACAGCATTTTGCCGTTCCGCGTGAAAGATTATACCGCCAGGTAATGGTCACGCCAAGTGGCAAAAATCACAGTGTTTCGCTTGGTATTGTTATTTTTCGTATATTAAAAAAAAAAAAAATTAACAGCTGGGCCCGAGTCAATGTATCGATACTTGGTGTATAAATGAATTGAAATACAGACAAATAAATGTTCCTACTAGAGCCACATGTGGCTCTAACCTGTGCAGGAGACCCGCATTTGGCCACAGCTGGATTTAACGCGCTAACAGGATGAAGTCAGTTGGGGCCCCGGGGCGAATAAAAAAAGAAAGCCAGGTCCTTAAGATAGAAAGAGAGAGAGAGAGAGAGAGAGAGAGAGAGAGAGAGAGAGAGACGTCACAATGAAGGGTGTGAATTAGGGCTTAGCTGATAAAAATGTTTGGCTTTGATGGACCCCCCCCCCTTTTCCCTCTCCCCCCCCTCAAGAATCTGGCCCCCGGGCGAGCAATGTTAAACCTGCCTCTGTACATGATCAGAATGCACTACATAAACTCTTTGCTACGGTTGCGGTCGGTTACTGTGCGTTAATATCGGATATTTGCGGGACAGATCTTTATCATGTAATAACTTCAACACGTTGTTACAGTTGTTACGTTGTTACAGTTATTTTAAAATTCGTTCACTGTATGTTTTTGTGGACCCTTTAACAAGTCGTAAAATGTTGAAAACGCAAACAATATATATTTAAAAAATAAATTGGCCAAAATTCTCACCAAAAAAAAAAACGGTTATTCTTTTCTTCTCTATTATTCGGCTTCTTTTCATGACAAATACACACACACACAAGCACGCCCCCCCCCCCCTTTAAGAACAAGTCGGTCAATTTTTTTCCCCCGTCAATGTAGCAGATCTGAACATGTACATGTACAGCCAGCTGTCTTCAAAGTATTCTGTATGTCCTTGAGCGGATTACAGACACCCCCCTCCTCATCCTCACCCCCCACACACACACCTCCCGGTGAGTGCAGTATGTGAGTGTGAGTGTGTGAGAAAGATCTAGGGGAAGATGTTGAGTGAGTTCATAGAACTAGGGGGGGTGTATGTAACGTAATATTCCCAAACTTTCCTATTCTTCAACAACAACAACAAAAAAATCAACGTTATCGTCTGCAAAATTCCAGAAGTTATTCTACTTTGTTTGTAACACATCCCATTCGCGGGGTTTTTTTTTCCCCCAGTGCGAGAAGGTTGGAATAGAGGTGGGAGGTGTAAAGGGAGGGAGGGGGGTTTACACAAATAAAAATACCTTCCCGCCACATATTTTTTAGTTTCATTTTAATTTTTTCAGTTTCGACACTCGGTTCCCAGGGATAGGTCCTCCCACCCCCCCTCCCTTTTCTCAGCTCACACATATAGGGTGCCCCGATGACCCCCGTCTGTGTGTGTGTGTGTGTACAAGCACATCTACGGAGTGTGAGCAGCTATATGATGGAAGTTACTGAGAGATATATGGCTGTAAGAGGGTGAGCAGACTGATAGCGCTAACGGTCCGGGGAGGGTTTATCACTGGTTCGAATCACTGGCGTGGCCATTTTTGACTCCTCCTATCCTTCATCTTTCCCCCATCCTACCCCTCCCACCCGGGGTGCCGATATTTAAAACAATTATCTCGGCTAAGACACATATATTAGCATGCGAAATCCTCCATGATGTGCCGCCTTTGTTAGTGTGTGCCTCTATGGCGGGGCCCCTCTTGCCGGGCCTAACGTGTTTGTGCGTGCGCACACGACCCCAATGTGTGAGTACGGTGTGGCCACCCCTGTCCTTATCTAACGGGTGGGTGTGTCCCTCCATTGTACGTCACCTCTGCCCTGGCCTTGCGGATTGGGTGTGACCTATGCACTAAGAACATTTCTCTCACCCCCCCCCTTCCCCTCTCAAACAATTCAGCTACTTGTCCCACAAATGGAGCACAACAAGGGACTGATATCGGGCTCCATCTCTCTCTCTCTCGCCACACGAGCGTCTTATGGGGGTGTGCGCGGATCCAGTTATCATGCACCATATCGCCTAGCGTGATAACCGCCCCCACGTACAGATGGAGAAAATAACATATCATAGCTGAACGGGCACACACTACAACCCCCTCACACACACACACAAACACCGATACCTGCTCCCCCCTGGTTGATCCCTTTATTCCACGCCCATGACTGGTATAACACAATGTTTTCCATTGTGACCGAAAATAGATCGTTTTATCAAACACACACAGACAAAACGCTAACTTCCCCTATGGAAGTGTCTACATTTAGCCACGAGTGGCTAGAAGTACTGGATGAGCAGAATGCGAGGGTGTTGGTTGGGCTGTGAGAGCAAACAATCGTGGTATAGACTGATCCAGTTTATTTATTGAAATTAATATTTATAGTTATGTAAAGGCGGGTTCTAAAAATAAATACAGCCCACGTGCATTATTTTCAAGTGTACTGATTGACATCATTATTGCATCGGCTGAAATATATCTATACATATGTCAATCAATCTGTATCTATCTATCTATCTATCTATCTATATATATATATATATATATATATATATATATATATATATATATATATATATATATATACTTTTCATTAATTGTGAAACATATAATCTTAAAATCATACTATAAACTGTATAGGTTTCAAATAGCATTGCAGCCGTCTCGACCTTTATTAATTCTGCTCATCAGGGGCTTTTACGGGCCAGCATGACAATGAACTGAAGTGTTCACCTCAAATCTCTGACCTATAAAGTCTGGAAGAATATACTCCCTACTCATTTTATCTTCATTCGAGTTCCCTCCCATGAGGCTGTCACGACCCTCGCCAGCGCCTCATCATTTAATCTTTCTGCACTGGTCCAGCACACTCGAGCTGATTCCTTGAGTCGATCAGGGGGGACTTCATCCAGCACGAGCCTTAGATTAGGAGGTTCTTTATCTCCCTTGAAGAACTAGAATGAATCGCAGGCGTGGATAAATGCCAGATCATATTCATCTATAACGTGAGGGTGAGACATGAAGGGCGCCACCCAGTACCCCACCCTGCCGGAAAGTTTGTTTTTTTTCCTTTGAGCAACTCAATAGCAATTTTCATGTTCGTATTAGTGAGGGAAATGTCAGCAATAAAGACATATATATATATATATATATATATATATATATATATATATATATATATATATATATATATATAGAAAAACGTAAAAATATGAAAACAGTTAAAGTTTAAAACAAACCGCTTAAAGAGAAGTGACACAAAGTTTTTTTTTTTTTTTTTAAACCTGATTGAGTTAAATACTTCAATCAACTTCATCCAAAAGTAAATAATGAAAAGTTTAACCACAGCGGGTTGGTGTGGTGGGTACAGAGACTCGCTGCAATGAATGACATCTGTTGATTCCTATGCAGTGTTGCATATTCCGCTAGTTTTCGAAAATTATGGTTACTTTTTCACACCATGCGCAACTTAGTAGCAAAAAATTATGGTCTTTTTAAAAAGTCTAAGAGGGTAAACAAAAATGTATGCGCTAATTTTAGCTACTGATGTTGAACGTTTTGTGCTAATTTGATTGAAAAACTTTTAGCAACAAGATGAATGGTTTTCTTTATTTTGTTTGTACGTGAAAGTAAATGCACGTGAAAGTAAATGCACGTGAAAGTAAATGCG
>JAGDYQ010000115.1:2467242-2502242 GCA_021962125.1 Bulinus truncatus
GAGGGGGCGCCAAAAAGGTACTGTGGGTGTGGCCCGGGCGCGAGTTAAGATCGCTACGCCACTGAGGCTACCTTTGCCTTCTTGCTTTAAAAAAAAAAGAGACAGGAGCGTTATAGGATTCAGCCAAAATAACATAGATAAAGATAGACAGTCAGTAGACATGAAGATAAATAGATATATAGATGGCACTGAATAAAATGAAATTTGAATAATCGAATATTTATTGATTTGATATGGCATTGATAAATACAAAAAAAAAAAAAACAGCTGTAGATCGAAGAACACTAACAGAAATGGGGAAGAGGGGGTTGGGGGGGGGGTAGAACACAAAAGCAAATGAAGATAAAATAAAGGTATATAAATATATAAATAAGGTATGTATATATATATATATATATATATATATATATATATATATCAGTACTATCAGATATATAAATCAAATGCAATAAAAAAAAACGTAAAATGGCACTCCTTTATTAAGAGAAAAAAGCAAACTCGTTTCAGATAAAGGCGTCGTCCAACTTAGGTGGTCAGAGGGTGGGGCAGCTGTAAATTGTTTTCAAACCTTAAACTGATGTACTTTAGTACTTTAGTTGAAACTGTGTGCACTTTGATGAGTTAAACAATAGGAAAATAAAAACATGCCTAGAAATAGTAATTGTAATCCTGGACGGTTCCTCCCCCCCCCCCCCAGCTGTTTATACAAGTAGCAAATAAAGTGACCACAAAGTCAATTCACAATGGGCCCCTCCCCCTCCCCCGTCTAAAAACATTATCAGTTCACTTAAAGTTTCGCTCGTTGGAATAATTCATTTGTTCATGAATGTAATATTATTTAGACAATAATAAATATCAGGGCCTTTTTTTAAGGCCTGGGTCCGATGGAGAATTTGCAAGGGTTTTGGGTTGTGGGGGAGGGGAAAACGAAAAGAAGAAAAAAAGGGGATGGGTGTCACGAGATAGTTGACCATCCTTTAAATTAGTTATAGAGGAAATGAATCGGTTTGCCTGCTTTGAGTGGTGGCCCATTAATATAAAGTCACAAGTCACAAGTCGGCTCTGGAAATAGGCGGATTCGACGGTGGGTGCAGTGCCCCCCCCCCTACTTCTGAAGACCACCCCCCTTCACCCCCGTAATCCCCAATGTTACATTTTTTTTTAATTATTTTTTTTTCTCTAATATTTTCAAGATCGCAAGGTCTTATATATTTTTGCTGCACCTAAAACAGGCTTTGCTGCGCCCCCTGAGGGGGGGGGGATAAAACGTTAACCAGGATTTGATTCTAGTTCAATGTTAATTGGCAGTTTAAAAAAACAACAGGGTAACATCTCCTGAACAATGTATATAGAAGCAAACCGTTCTTCAGATGACATTGTCACCAATCGCAAATAGTTCAAATGTACATATTCTATACAGTGTGTGGGTTAGGAGCGGTGGAATATGTGGGTTGGGGGGGGGCGGGATAGTCCCTCGTGGCGCCTCTTGATATATTGACTTGAAACAGTGAGTCAGAGAGACCTTATGAGTGTGTGTGTGTGTGTGTGTGTGTGTATCACTGTGTCGATGTGTGTGTTTGTATCACTGTGTCGATGTGTATGTTTTAACGTGTGTGTGTTTCAATGTGTGCCTGAATGTGTCGATGTCTGTGTTTGAGTGTGTGTGTGTGTGTGTGTGTGCTCTGGTACGCCGTTAGACCAGTGCCTCCTACAGCGGCCACTGGTTAGACTGATCTCTAGCCGGAACCCGTCCAGAATACAAACAGTTACCGTCGGGATGATACTGATTGGGGGGGAGTGGGGGGGGAGGGGAGTGGTTGTTGAGACAGCGCTTAAAATTCTTCAGGGCGTCATCGGCAACACAGGCCATGGACGGGGGGGAGGGGGGGCGCGAAGAGGGGGGGAAAAAATGAAGAGATGGCAATATAGCTTATCGAATAATTTTAATGGACATAAAAATCTGTGCTTAAAATTTTGATCGTAACCTTCCCCCCCCTCCCGACCCCGACCCTATCTATTAGAATTATTCTGATCCACCTCATGAGTTTGTTTATGTCATTATACAGCTATAGATGGGTGTGTGGGTGTGTGGGTGTGTGTGTGTGTGTGCACGAGTTCAGAGGTTAGGTAAAGATGTTTCGCTATACAATTATTTTTTTTTTTAATAAGAAGAACGGTGGATAATTAATAACGATTGATGCATAACGAACAGTGTAGCGATTTTTTTTTTGAAACGATGTGTACATGTAAAGACGTAGAAGGCATGGGAAGTAGGCCTAAACACCCTAATGAAATATTTAAATAATAAAGGTCATATGTCACAATAATCATAGTCGGCTGTAAACAATCGCAGATAAATTGATAACTGGAGGTGGGACGCAAATCAAGCAGAGAGGGAAAGGGGGGATGGGGGTTAGTGTAGACAATAGCCCGATTAGACAGCGACTACAACCATAGATGATTGAAATATTGAGTGACAGACAGACTTTGCTGGAAGATAATTACTGACAAGAATTTGACATCGTTCAGTGTGCGACAGTATTCCAAGACAAACAAATAAACAATGATACAATAGAACGACAGACATTCCTAATTATTGACCGAAAAAAAACAATGATACAATAGAACGACAGACATTCCTAATTATTGACCAAAAAAAAACAATGATACAATAGAACGACAGACATTCCTAATTATTGACCAAAAAACAAACAAACAATGATACAATAGAGCGACAGACATTCCTAATTATTGACCAAAGCAAATAAACCATGATACAATATAACGACAGACATTCCTAACTAATGACCACAAAAAAAAATGTGACCTGGTTCTGTGTACTCACTGGCTTGGAAAACGTGTGTGTAGCTAGATCGATATAATCCTCCGGTTTGTAGGGTACACATTGTTGTGTGTAGTGTGTGTTTCGCTGCTGACGAATCACACACACACACACACACACACTCTCCCCTCCCACACTAGTGTGTCGAACCAGCACGCGGGAACTGCGGTCGTCGCTTGTAAACAAACGGTCTGAATAATATATCTGTGTTGAAGTCTGTGTGTGTTAATATCTCGCTTATAACGGAACGCCTGCACGTATCAAAAAAAAAATGACACACGCGTCTGGCACACATACACACACGCGCGCGCGCACAAACATCATGATAAAGATATGCACCGATACAGCGGAAACTCTTTAAGTGGGAAGTTATTCATACGTATGTCGTAAGCAGGTCAAACTCAATTCTTTAACAAATAATGACTAATGTATAACGGTATACAGACACAAATCATATCAATGATCGGTTTCTATTGTAAACATTGTGAATCATTGTTATGTTCGATATCCGAAATTGAAACAAAAAGAACAATCGACGAACGGTTTCACTACACTGTATCACTGTCCGCACATCAATGTAAACATTGAACTAACATTGAAGAAGAACACACTGTGTTGAACTTTAAACCGCACGAGAATGCCTGTATAAGGAAGGCCCTAATTAATCAGTAAATAAAGTTTATACTAAAAGACCATATTAGTATTATTATCATTTTTTTCACACAAGCCTAACGACAAACAAACTTTAACCCCCCCCCCTCCTACGACGAAATATGGACGGACCCTCGGGTCATCATCGTCGTCTTTTTGAAAAAAAAAAGTCTCAGACATGTACAATAATTTTTTTTTTGTCAGTTCAATAAAAGTAGGTCACAGTCCACTCCATTCAGTCACAGCAGCACACACTGTTCACGGCATGTCCTCGCGGCACATATTAAACCTAACTCGAGTTACCTCTCTCTCTCTCTCCCTGACCCCTCCCCCCCCACCCCCCCCCCGTCCTCCGTTGACAACCTCACAGACTAAAAAAAAAAAAGGTGACACTACTGACATTGGTTTTGTGGCCGGGGGGGTGGGGGGGGGAGGGGATTATCAAGTGATAAAGAATCAAGATTTATTATACATTTAAAAAAAAATGCTTATCGGTAATGAAAACAACTGTTTACATATATGGTGGATAAGGGTAAAAATCCCTGGGCGAAAAATCTCGACTCAAAATTTTTGATGACATGACATTTGATGTCAGTTACGAGTGCCGGTGATTATGGGGGGGGGGGGTGTGAAATGAAATCTCTTAGATCCTATTAACCTCTTATGGGAAGGGGTTTTTTTTTGGTGCGCTACTTTCGTCCCCACCATGGAGGCACCACGGGAGATATAGCGGGGGGGGGGTGGGCTGAAATATCAATTGGCCCTCACCGGAGATCGAACCAGGGACCGTCTGGTCGACAGTCGAGCGCTTTACCACACTCCCATCCGTTCCCCCCCCCTCCCTCAGTCACTGTATGTACAGTGTTCTGCCAATCATCCCTGTGTCCGTTACAGGCATAGAATGTGTCTGGTCTTTGTCTTATTTGCTATAGGAGTATAATATATTTACTTTAGGGCATCGAATCATACATAATATCAAGAATAGGTAGCATCCATCAGGGTTGAACTGTGCATGGTAGTGATGGTGGCGGTGGTGGTGTGTGGAGGGGGGTTTACAAACCTACAGGGACCCGCGCGGCCATCATCAAGTGGCCCAGTTCACAGAAAACTTGACGGACTGAGGATAATTCTTCGGGAAAAGGGGGTTGTGGAGGGGGGGTTGGGATGAGGGAGAGGCAGAGTGCGATAACTGATATATGTATCACAGAAAATGTACCAACTAGTCAAAACTAGGGCCGAAAGTACGACACGGAAGGACAACTGTCTCTACAGCACGCATGGAGCCGTACATCAAAGGTAGCTATAGGCTCGGTTTTTTTTTTGGTTGCTTTCGTGCTTTCATCCATGTTATTATATATATATATATATATATATATATATATATATATATATATATATATATATATATATATATATATATATATATATATATATATATATATATATATATATATATATATATTAGGGCTGCTGATTAAACTGCGTTAATTTGCGATTAACGCGTCAAAAAAAATTTGCGATTAAAATGTTTAACGCAACACCTAAATGCGTTAATTTGACCAAAATGCTGAAAGTTCACCAAATCGATAAATAACGGAATTTCACGCAACAATATGAAGTCCGTTCACTTATTCAGTAGATCTACCCCCACCCTGTCACAATTTACACACACCCTCACCCCAGGTACGTGGACAAAAGCCCCAATTGTAATAGAAAATGATGATGTTTTGTTATGTAGCCTTTCGACAAGTGAACCTCCTGCTCCCTTCCCGGTCGATGTAAAAAGAAAAAAAGTTTCATTTACTAGTTTACATTATATACTGTAGTGTATTGGTGAAGGTACTGTAGTGTACTGGTGGAGGTAAAAGAAGGACAAGTGTTTGGTGAACTTTGTTATAACTAGGTCAAAATAATAAGATGTTAGAAATTTTGTATCACCATTTTTTTGCGCCCAATTTTTTTTCGCATTTGAAAATACAGCGTCTTGCATCAGCTGCACTGTCAGTTTCATGCAAACATCAGTACACGAGACACTGTAAGTATTTTTCAGAATTATTGTGTTACTGAGCTAAATTTAATATTTTATATTTATTAACGTTCTGAAACTAGCGGTGTCGATATGATGGAAAGAAAGGCATATTTTCGTTTGTACTTTGTATATAACAACAAAAACATCAAAAGATTTTTCTCGAAGAGTTAGACCGGCAAACACTCGGATACAACTGTTGCTATAACCAAAATGAAACGAAAGAAAGAATTGTTAATGTTGACACACGAAAGAACAGCAGAAGATCAAAAATGAAAGCCGACCTATCAAAATTTTGCTTTGGACGTTTGAAACGGTAACATTAAAGAGTGTCATTTTACAAGAGATTTTTTTATTAATTTAACTGACAGACATATAAAAAAAAATTTCTTTTCTGTTGTTAACTAAAACATTGAACAAATAGTTGATAGTAAGAAAGTAAATGAATGAAAGAATATAAGAGTAACATTTATAGTCACCGACGCGCAAAAACTTCAAAGGAAGATCAAAAGTAAATCAACTTGTTTTGGGACATCTTTAAGTGGAGAGAGAGCGTGTTAAAAATGTGACTTGGTGGGGAAAGGGAGGGGGGGGTGGAATAAAGAAAAAAAAACGCGTTAATAATAAGTGAGCGACAATTTTCTGGCTACACTATTATTTTATGAAAGAAAATTTACATGAGATATAAATGACGTGTATATCTTTTTTTTTGGAATGGGAAGTGGAGGGTAGGGTAAACAGACTTAGGTGTGGGCGAAGTGAAGAAAAATATGACAGGGAGGGAGGGACATACGTCATTAGTTCGGAACTATGGTACGATAAAAAAAGGTTAGACGTTGTTAAATAAAAAAAAAACAATTCGCATCATTGACGTGATTGATACATGTCCATAAACTGGTCTCAATAACTAATTCAATAGACATATATGCTAATGCTTAATAAATATGTTATAATTCATTATACCTCTTTCGTAAATTAAAAATGACTTGTTTATTATGCCAATGTTATGCATTGATATTATGACATATTAGTTTGAATACAAACAATTGTATTATATTGTGTCGATTAAAATGTGCGTTAATTTGCGATTAAAATTTTTAATCATGCGTTAATCTCGATCAATTTTTTTAATCGAACAGCAGCTCTAATATATATATACAAATATACTTGGCAATGTTTACATATATTCTAGGATATAGGCCCATGTATTGAAGTATTCAGTGCTTTTTTGTTTGTAAAAATAGGTGCCGGTACTCAGTGATGGATTGCCTAAATTTTAGCTAAAACCCAGCGTCTATTTTTGTTCTTATTGCGCACAATTTAAAAATAATTCAATTTTAACAAATTAATAATATAATAAATTAATAACAAACGTTAAAATACAAGAAAAGGAATAATTTTTTCCCCACATTGAAAAAGGTGCCGGTACGCCGTACCGGTGCGTACCGTCACAAAAAAAACGCTGGAGGTATTCATTCAAAAAGCATTAAACTCCATTATTTCTGCGTCTTCTCGTCTTCGCCAAGTCTTATGTTTCCCCAAGGGTCTTGTCCACTATAAATCTGCCCCACTTAGTGGGGGAAAAAATGGGTTCGCCCATTAGTTCTTATTTTTCAAACATGATATATGATTGCTTTCATTTATCTCTCAAAAACAATGCCACTGGATTTATCAAAGAAGTGAGATAATTGAACAAACAATTGAAACCGTAAATCGTGATATCGGGGGATGGGGGGGGGGGTCAGTTAACGGTCACGACAGATATGAAATGCACACAATCACACACACACAATCACACACACAATCACACACACACAATCACACACACAATCACACACACACAATCACACACACAATCACACACACACACACAATCACACACACACAATCACACACACAATCACACACACACACACACACACAATCACACACTCCATTACAATTTTTATGCTTTCCATTAAGTACATTTTCTAATGTCATGGTGTAGAATGTCAAAATGCAGGGGGGTCCCCAAAGAGGTCAAGCCGGCCCCCCCTTCCGCGCCATCAAATCCTTAGGTTCGGCAACTGGTTTTTTGTTGTTATTATACAATTGTTGTTCTTGCCAAGCTTTAACGCTAATCAGGGTTTACTTCTTCAGTGATAACATTTTTTTATTATTTTTTTTTTAGTATAATGTTGTTGTTGTTTTTGTTGGTTGGTTGGTTGGTTGGTTTTACTTCATCACCAAAGCACACACATGTTTGACTTTATACACATATAAGTGCTAATAAGGGCATTCCCGATTGAAATGTACAAACATTTACTTCATTTACCCCAATAAACGGCGTCTGTCTATTTAAAAAAAAAAAACTGATCTAATCAGTGCCGTCCCCCTACACTACTTTAACCAAATGGTTCCGATTTGTTGTTTTTTGTTTTTTTAAAAGACAGCAAGACCTCTTGGACTGAACTAAACCCACACCCCCCCCCCATGTCTGGTCCAGTTCAAGGTTAGCACACAATGAGGTCAAGTGTTCAGGGAGTGGAGAGGGGGGGGCGGAAAGAAGATAACTTGGGAAAGGAGGGGGTGTGGAGGGGAGAGAAAGGTTAGGTCACAATGCCCAGAACAGTTCGCTCAAGAACAGATAACCTCGTGACATGACCTTAAGAACAAAGACTATTTAAACAGTTACAGAGTGGCCTAGTCCCCGATCATTACCGGCTAGTCAAGAAGTACTAAAAGAAACGTAGAGTTAAGTACCGCTGCAACAGGAAGGAAAAAGAATTCTGGGAACTCACCCATTCAACCACTTCACTTTATTTCCTAGTTGTGCAATAAACTCACACTTCCCCTCACCTACATTTCCTAGTTGTGCAATACACTCACACTTCCCCTCACCTACATTTCCTAGTTGTGCAATACACTCACACTTCCCCTTACCTACATTTCCTAGTTGTGCAATACACTCACACTTCCCCTCACCTACATTTCCTAGTTGTGCAATACACTCACACTTCCCCTTACCTATATTTCCTAGTTGTGCAATACACTCACACTTCCCCTCACCTACATTTCCTAGTTGTGGAATACACTCACACTTCCCCTCACCTACATTTCCTAGTTGTGCAATACACTCACACTTCCCCTTACCTACATTTCCTAGTTGTGCAATACACTCACACTTCCCCTCACCTACATTTCCTAGTTGTACAATACACTCACACTTCCCCTTACCTACATTTCCTGGTTGTACAATACACCCACACTTCCCCCTCAACTACATTTCCTAGTTGTACAATACACTCACACTTCCCCTCACCTACATTTCCTAGTTGTGCAATACACTCACACTTCCCCTCACCTACATTTCCTAGTTGTACAATACACTCACACTTCCCCTTACCTACATTTCCTGGTTGTACAATACACCCACACTTCCCCCTCAACTACATTTCCTAGTTGTACAATACACTCACACTTCCCCTTACTTTGAAAAGTTAATTAAACCGTTATTTGTGACGTGTACCTACCTTTCCGCACTCCGTCAAAGGCGGGTCTAACATGAGAGGAGGGGAGGAGGCAGCCCGCGGAACCCTTGAAGAGTAACTTATGCGGGGCCTATAGTTTATTTGTTTTTTGTCTTTTTTTAATGTTGTGTGTTTTAACATAATCTCATAACGCAAAGGGGGGGGGATGTACGATTATCTGGCGTTGGCCGTCCTAAGATCGCCGTTGGCACGTATGCATATTGAGAGCTAAGAGGGCCCCCTCCCCACGATTTGGTGTACTTTAGCACATCAGTCCCTGAAATCTCATTTTTTTAAAATACTTTACTGGGCCCCCCCTTAAGGTTCGCTTGCCCTAGGCCCAGTGTCTGAGGATAATACGGGCTTGTTTTCATAGGAGTGGAGGAGAGGGCAATAAGGTTCGATTCTCCGGCACTAATTTAGTTCACATTTAGTTCACATTCCACTGTAGTTGAATACTTGATACCAATTAACGCTAATTGAGTGACAAGTACACAGACACTGAACATTTTTTTAAATTATATATGTCAGTGTTTGGCAGTGTCAAGAATTTGTCCCACCACCTACCTCCCCTCCCCTTGCTTTTTTTTTTTAGTCTCAACTTCACACCTCCAGTTAATTGAAATCAGTCAACGCTTAACAGTAACTTAACACATACTAACAAACATAGTAACACATTCTAAAAAAAAAACCATACCTAAAAAAAAATTGAGGTGACGGGTAATTAAATTTTTCACATCACATAAAGAGATGCACAAATTTCTGCCTGTCTGTGCGTACGGATGTATGTTGCTTTGAAATAAAAAAAAAATATACTGTACTGTAATATATGATACTATACTAAAGACGTAGGGAAAATAATGAAGTCAGACTTTCAGTACTAGATGCTTGCATGGAGATCAAGTCTGGATGGCTTAAGGCACCGGGTTAAAGTTTAAGTAGTCTGACCTGTGATTTAGCCCCCCCCCCCGCGCTTGGCCATCCTTACCTCTCCCCCCCCCCACCCCAGCCCTTAAGTATCCTGATTGAACAGAAAGCGTTGACAGACAACCAGCATCATAACGAGTTAAGAGTTTTGCATGGCCCCCAAACATTGCACATCTGTGGATAGGAGGGAATGAATAACAGTCTACGTCAGTTACAGAGCCGACATGTTTTTTTTTAATCTCTTGATCTTACACTTAGACGGCTCGACCTTCAACCGTTGCCCTACTTTATAGAGGTCAAGGAGTCCCCGCGCAGGTTGTAAGGAACTCTCACTCTCTTTGAATTCATCCGGGAATTCTTGGGGGGGGGGGGGGCGGCTGAGACTTCGAGTTTTAGAGCCCTATCAGCTACGTCCCTCAGCATCTGCGCCAAATGGGCCCAATGCCATCAAGCCACCATACTGGGCCCATTGCCCATAAGCTACCCAAGTGGTACACCTGGACCAAATGGGCCCATTGCCAACAATCTACCGGACTGGTCCACCATGTGTCCGACATCCGTGGGGGGGGGGGGGGACTCGAAAAGCACGACTGTATGGAGCTATCATAGGGGAATTCGAACCTACGATGTGCCCCGTTACCACCAAGTCACCATCTGATATTCTTGGTCAGTTAAACAGGACAAGTCCTCCAAAGTGTACATTCTTTAAAAAAAAAATAACGATAGACATTTAGTGCGTAATGGGGAACTTCACTAAGCCGACAGGACAAAAGTCATTCACTGACGTTTCCCCCACCTCCCCACACTCACACGCCCTCCCCAGCTACCCCCTCCCTCCAACCCTAACACACACACACACACACACTCACCAGACAAACTAATGACTTTATAAATCAACCATTTGATCCTTTCAACACCTCGACTCATCGGCCCGCGGCTTGTACCTTCCTCTCACCTGTAGCTACCTACTGGGTCATACAGGTGTACACGAACTTCCTGCTCGTTTCCGCTCGTCTCCCGCGGAAGGATTAAACATGTCACTCCCCCCCCCTCCCCAAAATCCCGCCCAGATCAACAGCGGGGACATAATTTTTATTTTTTGGTCTAATACGTCCAGATTTTAGGCCAAGCCTGGTATGAAATTGTGAGGGGAACGGTGAGGTAGGAGGGGAAGGAAATTAAAAACAATGACTTGTGATCCTGCATGACACAAATGGTACGCTTATATAGGCACTTGCTGAGCACCCGTGTTGTTCAGTGTGACACAATACGATATCAAATGTCATCAGTGAGATAAATTGTCACACATATGACTAGCTAGGCAAGTATGTCTTTATTTTGTACTGTACTCGTATCGGGGCCCTTTTTTGTTTTAAACAGTACAATGGGTTCCCCCCACCCACACACACACCGCCCCGGCTCACCCATGTGTTGGTGCCTCTGGTGCCAACCAATCAAAAGAGCCCTACCAGCATGATGGGCACTGTATTCCGGGGAAAGTGCCTGTAGATAGGCGCACGAGTAAAGATTGTCCCCCCTGATATGTATACCCAGTGCCGTAGCGAGCTTAACTCGCGCCCGGGGCACAATACCTTTATAATACCTTTTTAGCCCCCCCCCCACACCCCCGCGACATCCGAAAACCATGTAGTATTATAAGTCAAATATATCATTTGGTGCCCCATTCGTGAGTAGCGCCCGGGACATGATGCCCCCCTTGCCCATCCCTCGCTACGCCTCTGTGTATACAAAACGTGGCATCTCTGCTTGAAGCGCGAACACTAATTGGTCAACCGAGTAACAACTCTGCACAACGCTGAACACAAATGATGATGATGCTGTGTGATTACTTTATAAAGTGTGACAATTATCCCCCTTTAATTGAAAATATGTCCAGTGAGGTCCACTGCTCAAAAGCCCCCCCCCCTCCATCTCCTCCCCGGGCTGTGTACATTATCACTCACAGTTCGAGGGGGGGGGGAGCTTTGATCTTCAGCCTGTATCATTTGAAGTATTTACTTTTGGCTCCCAATAAATGTAAAGGTCCTTTTGACCAAAACAAAATATGAAAGAGACCTCGCCGAGACTAAGGTTTAAACGAAGGTGAACTCTGGATGACCTTTAACCACCAAAAAAGGCCAAGGTCTTTTCTTCGATTTTTTTTTCTCCCCCGGCAAGTAAAAATATGTACAAGCAATCAGACAGATTCGACAAAATATAAAATACATTATTGGATTTATGAGAACAAACTATTGTCCACGTCCCATGAAGTGAATACGAACTCAGTGGATACTGATAAAGTTAATTTACCTAAATCTTTGGCTTGGGAGAATTCGGTACAATATACATAGTTTCTATGTTTATCAGACTTACCACTGAACAAAGAGATATTTCTATACTTAAATTGCTAATTGTTTCATAATTTAGCTAAGATATTCAGACCGCCAACAATACAGTAACAATATACATCACACAATGACAAAAGAATTATAACAGAGTTTGTTCCACGTTACACAATATTGTACAAAAAAAGCGAAAACTTCTCAAAACTTATTTATACTTTTTTTCAGAACAAAAATTATTTGAATGCAATTATGTTCATTTATGGCTTTGTTCCTATTTCGTAAGTTTGTTTAAAACCTAGTGAAGCCACACATGTTGCACATGATTTCAAGCACGAGAAAATGCATATAAGTCGTGGTTTGGAAAACCAGGACATGAACTATATAGATATGTCCATAGGATATGACCCTAAACCACACAAAAAATGGACGAACATTTTTTTTTTATAATTACGTCATCGATTTTTGTGTTTACATTGTGAAAATGAAGAATCTCTATCTCATAAATTTTGAAAAATTTTATATTTTGAACTTGTTATTTTTTCTCTCATAATTTAAACTTATATCGTTATAATTTAAATCAGTATGTTCTCATTTAGAGCCCATTTATAAGAAATAGAAATTGCTAAACATTGCCTTTAACATACATATTTAACAAATATATTTCAATATTTTTCAAACTTTAATTTTCAAGAATATGGCTGCATATAATTCTTAAAAGTAACCTTCTTCTTTCATTTCCATATTTATAGATGCGTCTACAACTTTAAAGATGAACCTTTATTTTTAATAAATTTATTAATATTATATTTGGACGGTACACCACACCTTTCGATTTTTTCTAGTTTATAACTAAACTAATATTACTTTTTTAAACACGACTCTAATCAACCCAGTAGATTAATAATACATTTAACCATCTTTTTTTGTTTATATTTCCAACATTAATTTTTCTATTATTTTTTTAATAAACACTATCATAAATACCTACTAATACTTGAAGGATAATATATTTATAAGAAAGTGTATTTCTCAATTTTTTTTTAATAGTTTTTTTATTATAAAGTATTTTTTTTAGTTTAGGTTAATTAATTTATTTCTTTGCTTATTTTGCTTAATTCCTTGAACTTCTTTTCCAATTATAAGGGCCTTACTCAAGGCTTTATATCCTGCCAGTGACGTCAATCAAACTTTTTATCTCCTGCCCATAACGGGGTGGGGTGCATTTTGATCCTCAATGCCATGATAAATCTCTTCCAGACCTTTGTCCCGTGCGGAATGATTTAAGTAGAAAAATAGTTTAGCTTCTGAATGTGTTTTTTCTAGTTTTACAACTATGTACTAATAAATGAATGGATCCCCACAAAAACACGGATTTTTAAACATTTTTCGCCGACATTTCTTTTTGTACTTTATTTCGGTACGTTTCTTTCTGCCACATGGGGGCACAACTGCTGTTCTTAGCTACTTCAAAATAAGAGATTAATCATTCTAATTCTGAATCATAATCGAAATTGAAATAATAAAAATGGATGAATCCATTACAGGATCTCTCCAAAAACATGACTATTTAATTATTTTTTTTGTTGCAGAAAAGTGAGCGACATCTACCGAAACTAGATAAAGTTATAACTTATCACCATTGGATTGGCACTGATCCATCAGAAATGATGAACTTAATTTGTATTAAAATTGTTTCGATTTCCATCGCTCAATCTTCAACTCAATTTTTCTCTTTATGCAAATATTTAAAATGAATAGATTATGTTATAGATTCTAGTTTATATATTCTAGATTATAATACAGATTATATTATAGATTCTAGATTATATTGAGATTATATTATAGACTCTAGATTACATTATAGATTCTAGATTATAATATAGATTACATTATAGATTCTAGATTATAATATAGATTATATTATAGATTCTAGATTATAATACAGATTATTATAATGTATTTGGGTTGCCAAATCTCAGTGGCCTTGAAGTTTCCACAGTATAGAGTATAGAGTATATGTATAGAGTATAGAGTATAGAGTATATGTATAGAGTATAGAGCATAGAGTATAGAGTACATGCATAGACTATTGTGGCTGAATAAGGTAAGGGCCATACCAATCTCTTTCCTTCTCGATGTATGTATGTCAGTGAGGTCTTGATTGGCCAATTATTTAGTCTGTCGCTTCATCTTAAGACAGCTCTCGAGGCAACCAGCTACACATGTCTTAAACTTGTTTGTGAAGACGGATGTCTGTGTGGTGTGTGAAGACGGATGTCTGTGTGATGTGAAGACGGATGTCTGTGTGATGTGTGAAGACGGATGTCTGTGTGATGATGTGAGCTTGGACTTTGAACTGGAGATCCTTTGCTCTATTTCGGTGGAAATCCCTTCTATTTCTCTGATCCTGGTGAAAATGTCTGACTAGTTGGCTTAAACATTAATTGAACAATTGGGGAAACAGAATACTGGGTGTTTTGCTAGCCACATTGTTTCTTGGCAATCTATGAGTATGTTTAGGGATGATTTAAACGCAGTGTTTCATGGCAATCTATGACTATGTTTAGGATGATTCATACATAATGTTTCATATCAATCTATGACTATGTTTAGGATGATTCATACACAATGTTTCATATCAATCTATGACTATGTTTAGGATGATTCATACAAAATGTTTCATATCAATCTATGACTATGTTTAGATGATTCATACACAATGTTTCATATCAATCTATGACTATGTTTAGGATGATTCATACAAAATGTTTCATATCAATCTATGACTATGTTTAGGATGATTCATACACTTCATAACCTGATGACCCTTCGTGGTCTGTAGATTGAATACTTTATTTTATTTTTGTTTATTTCCTATCGATACTTTCTAAAAAGATGAACTCCACAGCCAAAGACAAAAAGCACTTCCTATAAACTCCATTATCATTTGAGAAAGTTAATATGGTTATTTAAAGAGTTTATTATTTAAAGCTTATTTTTTTAAAGATTACTTGGCCATAGGATACATTCTTTGGATTACAGTTTAAAATGTTATAATGAGAATTTATATTGTTGTGTGCTCTGTTGTTATTTCTATACATTTCAATGCCAGATATAATTTGGCTTTGTGTGCTCTGTTGTTATTTCTATACATTTCAATGCCAGATATAATTTTGGCTTTGTGTGCTCTGTTGTTATTTCTATACATTTCAATGCCAGATATAATTTGGCTTTGTGCTCTGTTGTTATTTCTATACATTTCAATGCCAGATATAATTTGGCTTTGTGTGGTTAAATATAACGTACTCTATACATCTTTACAAAAAACGTAATTTTTATGTCAACAGCTGACACCAAGAAGTTTTAAATCCCAGCAAAAGCTGTTTAATCCAGTTGGCGGGATTAAGAGTATAGTGTTTGGATTAAAAGAAATGATTATCGTGTAATCTCTGTGTAGACTCGTGGATTAAACTAAGAGAGTGAGTGCTGTAGATTGGGGGGTTAGGTTGAGTATAAATAGATCCAGAGTTTGTATCCCTATCACTCGCTCAACCACCAGACCTTACTGAAGTATTCTAGACTGACTCTGGTAAGTGCGCGGTAATTGTATACTCTTTTGATTAATTATTTTGACATTTGGGTGTACATTTGTATACAATTTATTATTAACTACACCTTTTGTGAGTGTGTCTGTAATAATAGTTACTTAAGTTTGGACCTATTTGCGTCTAGTGAGAAAAGCTTAAATTTTAGACAAATTAAATTAGTCTTATGTTCTATGGTTGTGTTTGTAAATCATGGGATTCCCATATTAGGATATATTCTGGTACAGTGAGAATACTTGAAGAATATACCAACTGAATCAAGCCGTACTTAGCCGATTTGACCGATTGTTCCAAATGGACCCGCGTCTGGCAGGGCCCTGCAATTTATATTTAATAGAAATTGGGTGGTGTGTATACATTGACCGGACCAATAGAAATTGGGTGGTGTGTATACATTGGCTGGACCAATAGAAATCGGGTGGTGTGTAATAGTGGGCTCTTATAAAATAAATTATAAACGCCATAAACAGGTATTGTTGTGTCTGACAATGAAATAAGCGGCAGGCTGTGGTCCAGATTAATCAGTCCATATTTGGAGCTAAGGTTGTAGTTTGCCCATGATTGTTATAAATGTATTCAGAACATACAGGTATAGAAATAACTTTGAATAGAGTTTCAATAAAAAGAAGGCCCCATTACATTGGTATATGGGCAGTTACTTTTATGTGTATATCTACGGTATAAACGGCGTTGGCAGTATCGAAAAAATATCATTTCACAACATAGTCGGATAATCTTTTAAGTTGAGGCGACTAGACATACATTTGTTAAAGATTAAAAAGGCAATAAAAAAATTGATTTAAGAAATATGTTGTCCAGGGTGATCAAAATTAACGGTTGTGCTACATCGTTGTATATCTTTAAAATATTGTACCAATTTTAGATGACCCAAATTATAGCAATTTAAAAATTGTAATGGTTAAATTTATAGTTCAATCCTCCTTCCCCGTGTAGACCCTTCAGGACCCCCTTCACCTTCAGTTATTGAACTAATTAATGGGCGAGTCTAACGCCTATGATGAATGCTCATCACGTATCTTTAGGCAAGCACGACCCTGTCTAGATTTAAGATATAAATTTATTTTTAAAAACATATAAATTATAATATACCTATATTTTACATATTGAATGGTAAAAATGTGAATCCTTGATCGGCGATATAAACTGAGATATTTAGAGAAAATTATCTCTTTACACATCACACAAAGTAGGCCAACAGCGATGTAATGTGTTTCCTCTTCTATTACGTTCAATTACAGGAAGCCACAATGAAACTTATAATACTTGCAACGACTGTGATGGCGGTTGCTTCCTTTGCTGGAAGACGTAAGTTGGGATAAATGTGTATATCAAAAAGTAGAATTTCAAACAACATTTTTTAATAAAATTTACCATTATATACCAGAAATATATCCCAAGAGACTCTTTCTTTAAAAAAAATATAATTTTTTTGTTATTCAAGCGAGGTCATACAGTACCAGTCATCAATTTGTTAACGAGAGATACGTAATCATGATCTGCCATAGACTTATTGGATCTATTGCCCCTAATCAGGTACAGCACCTTTGGGGTGCCCCGTGCTATAAAGAAAGCGCAAGAAAAAGAAATTCTAAATAAATAGATCATTAAAAAAATAATTTCCAACTACAGCAAATCTAGCAGTAAGAAATAAATGATCTTCTTTCTTACAAGAGAGATACTCTGTGTTTGATGTGGTCCGCATTATATACAGTCGGAACTGTAGCTCACAATTATAGCTAGGATCCAGACTACCCAATGGTTGCTGTGGTCAGGACCTACAGCCACTATGTTTTTAGGTCCAGACTACCAAGTGGTCGCTGTGTTCCGTCATACAACCCATAACTATTGGAACTTGCCTGTTTATGTGAAACCTGAACGCTGGATGAAAGAAGTATACAAATCTGTCTCAAATGGAGCTTTTTTAAAAATAATTTTCTTTTAATGATTTGACATGAAGACAATTTAAAAAGTTGTTTTGTGTGTAGTTAGATTAGAGGATGTTTTTGAGAACAAGTTTAATAGTTATGTATTTTTCACTAAAAATACATAGCGGAAAAAAAGTTTTTTTTTTTAACTATATGAATAAATTAGCTAAGGCTTGAATACTATTTACAATATTGTTATCTATATAGATTGTACCATTTTTTATAAGAATGGCAAAAGTAGATGTTTTGATGTTACAAATGAAATGTTATAACGCACTTGTTTTGGTAAAAGAAACCGGTAAAAATATTTTTACACCTTTCGCTGTAATTAGCATCAGTTTGATGATTCCTGATTAACATCCATTAACTAAATGATTTTATGGTGTTCTTTGACATAAAAAAAGTAAAAAGGAATTTCTGAAAGAGCAAAAGTAGTAAGTTCGTCTAGTAAATAAGCACTAATTAGTTTTGATTATTAAAGCAAGTTAATTCAAAATTGTATTCAGGTACAACAGGAGTAATAACTAACTAGCAAAAAGCAAAGAATCTGATTATGGCAATAAGCAAATGTTATTTTTTTTAATTGTACAGTTTTGAATTTTTTCTGCGATTTTCAAACATGAAACCCTAAGGCCAAATGTCAAAATAATTCCATTACATTTTTTGTTGTATTTACAACGAATTGCATCTTTATATTGTAGTAACATAATGACAATATCGATCTGTCCGAAACCAAAAATAACATAAAGATCTAACCTAAGCCCTATGGAATATAACTCATGCAAATGTTTTGCAGGGTACAACTAGTCCATATAATAAAACCTCACTAATTGTTTTCATAGAAGAAGTAACTATTCACAGTAACACGTGAATAATTAAAACTGTTTTTGTCCCAGTTAATATGTAGGCTACACAACACTTGTGCTTTTTAATGTTTTTCTAGTTTGCTATTTACATTTGAATCCAAAATGCTGACTTTTTAATAAACATGATTGCATGGATTTAATTACGATTTTTTTGAACCATTTATGTTAGTAAACCGATGTTTGACTGCACTTGTATATTATTATTTTTTCACTTGAAACATTTTATCTCTTGAGTCTTTGTACAAATGGTCAGGTTAGTGACATGCCAAACAGTTATCAAATTAGTCAAAAAGTCAATGCTATTAGATGTTGCAGAAAGATTTAATTGTCAAAGAATATATTCCTAGTTCTAAAAACAGTTCAAAATGCATCACTGTGTTGTATTTCAGCTAACAATGGATTCAACCCTAAAGGAAATTGTGTAAGAGATGCCAAACTCAATGAGACCACAAAGATGTCACAAATTGATGGGTACTGTATATACGGTGACTTGTGTTGTGCCCCACAAAGTAATGAAACATATTTTATTTGTTCAACCTTCATCCAATCAAATACATAAAAATGATCATATTCCATGTTTGTATGTTAAAATTGATGTTAAAGAAAAAGCATTAATTTTTTTTAATTTTTTTTGTTAGTGATAAAATGGGAACATGTACTTTTGTTTAGGAGGGCTAATAAAACAAAAAAAAACACATCAGTGGATTCATTAATACGGTTAGTGACAACGGCATACTGACTTCATACTTAACAATTATATACCGTATAGATTTCTTTGAAAATATAAGACACCAGCTTTTGCATAGTTTTATTTTGTTTCATTACAAACATTGAATGATCGTTACTATACAACCGTCTTGTTAGCTATTTGTACACCTTGTAACTAGATTGATATATATATATATATATATATATATATATATATATATATATATATATATATACATATAATACATACATACATACAAATGTTTGTGTAAATAGATCAATTATTACGTTATGAAGATGAAATCGTTATCTGTCGCCCTCCAACAGGCCAAGGTTTATGTATCTTGAGAGATGACCTGAGTTGAAATCTGCTAGGCACATGACCGCTTGGATCAACCCCCTGTACCTACAGTGTCTCTAAAATATCCAGTCCAGCTGGTGACCTGAACTGCAATCTTGAGATCTTTACTGCTGGCAACTTTATCGAGTGAGGAATATGCTGTCTCCATCCATCCATCAATTCATTTATCTATTAATCCATCTAACTATTTATCTATCTATATATCATATATCTTTCCATCTATCACCTATCTATCTATCAATCTATCTATCTATCTATCTATCATCTATCTATCTGTCATCTATCTATCTACCATATAACTATCTATCATATATCAGCCATCTATCTATATATCATCTATATATCATATGTCTATCTATAATCTATCCATTGATCTATCTGTCATCTTTCTATCGATCATCTATCTATCACCTATATATCATCTATCTATTTATCTATTATATATCTTTCTATCATGCATCTATTTATCTATCATAAATATATCTAATCTCTCTAATCTATCTAATCTGTATATCTATTCTATCTATCTGTTCTATCAATCTATCATTCTATCAGTTTTTGTTTTCTCTGTTTCAATAGATATGCCCAGTACAACGATCATCTTGGTATTCGTATCCAGATAGAACAGAAGAAAAGTTTTAAAACTTGTCGGTGTGAGAGTCTATGACCCAACGGTTAGTTAACATGTAAATGAAAGACGATAATATTATTTTGTTTCTCCTCATTAAAAAAGCTAATAATATTGATAAGAATAATTCAAAAAGTATTACTATGATAACAATTATTTTGTAACGTCAAAGCTATACAAAATAAGTAACACTCTTTAAGCATAAGTACAGATTTGAACTATATATATATATATATATATATATATATATATATATATATATATATATATATATATATAATGCACTTCTAATATGACATTTTTTTTTTCATGATGGCAGTCTAACACTTACGCTGAAGTCGGGCTCTGGAAAAGATGCCAAAGTCTTTCTGGCTAATTACGAATTTACCATGGGCTATGATTTCATATTAAAGAGATGGCATGTTTCAGGATGCGGAGGGCAGGTTGTGTTCAGAGCTCCAGCTAATGTTTCAGTTCTACAGGCGAGAGCTGGGTTTCTTGTTCAGGTTATTGTTCAAGCTAAAATGTTCATTTATGTTTTTGCGGTTTTGCTAGTGTCGTCTTAGTTTTGGTGTACCTAAGTATTTAGGATGGTCGAGAGTTCCGTACAGGAATTTCGTCGGGCTCTGACATTAAACTTAACGACAGTACCGGTTATATTCATGGTGTTAAGCACAATCCTTTGGGAGTCTAGGTAGCTCCCTTCTTTCTCATCCCTACCATAGACGACAGTGTCATCACCATGAGAGAGATAGAGGAAACTTTCACAATTACCGAAAACCTTTTCTGTTCTCCGGGTACACTCAGTATGACAGGTGGTGTACGAAGTTACACCACAAGAGTGATAATCCTTTCAGTTGTTTGTTGTCCTTATTTGTAAGAAAACATCTTTATCAATTCATATTTAGTATTATCAGTCCAAGTTAGTAAGAGGGTGGTCTATTTTCAGTCTCATGTTTACTTATTTAAGCACTCTAGTAATAAGCCTATAGATGATTCATTTATATTTATGTTTGCAACATAACACATCTGCTGTGCACACATATAGACCACTTGTGCCAGCGCCCTCTTTTCCGGATACCGCAGTGAATGGTGCCATACAGAAAATAAAACATTCCATTGAATCCATTGTAATTGTCGCATTTTGAAAATATAAGCCCACATTGACGTCATTATTTACTTGATTATTTTACTGGAATGTCTTTATCAGGTTTGCATTGAATTAAACATTCAAAGAGGATAATATTTAGTATTTTACAAAAACGAAAACAAAATTTTTTCCTGGTTATTTTAAGTCTTGGAAAAGAATGCAAATAAAGTTTAGTGTTTCATATGAATTGGGGGTGGAGTAGGGGACTTAAAAGTAATGTGTTGTGAAAATAAAATATTTTTTATTGTATGGTCATTTTTTTTGCGCTTTTTTGATGTTAATTTTAATCTTTACTAGAAGCTTTAAGAAAATTGTAGAAAATTTGGAAAGTATTATGTATGTCTAGTTTTACAAGACTTGTGTATTTTTGAGGGATTTTTTTAATGCAGTTTTATGTGGGAAATATTCTCTTTCTTGTGTACATATGTGTATTGAGTATGTATGAATCAATACAACTTCAATAAATTTAATTACTAGTACAATAATAAATAACAGCGTAATTTTGGTTATGATATGAGACTAAAATGTTAAATATTATCATGAATTCGTCTTCAGGAAAGAACCCAGGTCTATGTGTTGTTGCTCCTAAGAAACAGATCGTTGGCTCCGTACTGTCTGGCAACATCTGCAACTTGAACGAGAAATTCAGAAACACACCTTACAATTCCATTGAACTGAAGCTGTTGTCCGTGGCTGGACACAAGGATATCCCAACCGTACTCAGAGTTGAGTGAGTACTATCATACATTGAAACTTTATCAATTATTCGTGACCAGGACAGTGTTTATTTTTTTTAAAATAACATTCTCCTGTCTGAAATAATGAAACAGTGCAGTGGTTTTCACTGAATAAAAATAATGTTATGCATTACTACATAGTAAAAAATATACTAAAATGATATTTAGTTTAATATCTTCCATTGACTTTCCTATCAAACAAAAAAAGTGCGACTAGACTGAATGATTCACTTATTTTAGCATAGTATACTGATTGCTAAAAGACATTCTTATATTAACAGTATTTGGTAAGAGCTGAAATACTTAGACAATTCGGGCTTTACTGAACTACCATTTGCTATCTTGACTATATCAAAGAAGTATAGCTAGACCCCAAAAATTGCTAAAATACTAATAAAGTACTACTAAACAATAATAATTGTACTAGATTGCTTATTGCAAGTATATTATAATTTCTAAATTAGTAATGATTTCTGATTTACTAAACTATACATTAAACTTTACAAACAGTCCTGAGCCAATCCGTCTGCTCAGACATATCGAACAGTTTTGCCAAATGCCGTAACGCTGAAAAAGTGTAGATGCTGTAGTGACCTGTGGCCCCATACTGACCAAGAGTCTGGTCAAACACTGCTTCAGTCGCCACAACGTGAACATTGTCACAACTTTCAGAGATTGTGTTGAGGCTTACTGCAGTAAGGATAAAGATGCGTAAGTGCCTGACTAGGAATTAATTACTAATAATTGTTGTCCTTTCAATACATTTGACTGGGACATTGACTGATATCTTATGATACGAAAAATCAATTCCTGCTCTGTCACACAAGATGGCGGCAACATTTGCATGTACTGTATACGTGTTCTGCACTGAATGAGTTTAAGCTGGTCGTCATACCACATTTCTTTTAAATATTGTTTAGCGTGATATAATGTTAGTGCCCTTCTTTAATCTCCACCACAGTAGGTAATCACTGTGGTTGACGTGAAAGAACTTCTCACCAGAACTGAGAAGATCCCAAAGTTCTAACAAACGTAGAACCCGGGTTTATCGGTTAATAAAGGAGCGCTGCAGCACACTATCTTACGTTCCCTGCACTTCTCTTACTGTACTGATGCATGATATTTCTTCTGCGTCTGCGGCCTCAACTGATACATTACGGAATAAATATTTTTTTTTTAAATTGAATAGTTTTTATTCAAAACGAAATCTCAGTAAAGTATAATAGCTAAAAGGAGTGTTACATTTTCAATTATATTTTTTGCAATCAAAAGTGCACCGGGTCGAATATTTTCTTAGTTAATTCTCGGTCCGATTGTACTATACTACAATGTGTATAAAGTAAACAAGCCACCTGCTAAACGTGTAGCGAATCGCTTAACTTACAGGCACTCACATGTAAATATTAAGAATTAATTAAGATTTATCAATGATATGGTGTTGTGTGCGCAAATTATGTATTGTTGGATGTTAGATTCATTGTCAGCCATAATGTCGGGGGTTGTTTTTGCTGAGATTGTGTACCCATAATGAGGATTAACTTCTTTGGGATGAACTATATAACATGAACTTTATTTGATGTATTACTAAGTGTCCCTATTCTCAAATCTGTTCATGTCCTTTGGGACCACCTAGAATACAAAGATATGCTATGTTTTGTATATAGATTGTTAAAGCGCTTAAATAGGGCCTATATCATCATTTTCAACTCCAACTGCGTGCTCAATATTGTCCGGGGCTTTACGTAAGTACATAATAAAATCTCTTACAGCTTTTGTGCAGTTGTAAGAAAAAAAGATTTATATTATTTTCTGTGATGACTGCCAACTATCGCTAGCAAGCTATAGCGTTATAAAGAGATAACAGACGTAACATTATAATATGAAAAACAAAGTATGAAACAACAGAATAGACATAGGACTGCTGAGAGTATTACTGCTATTCATAATATAATTTATTTATTTGTGTTAATGATTTTCATTGTTTGCCTTTCACATAATATTATTTTTTATTTTACTTTGTAAAAACTTAAAATGAAAATGTCATTTTCAGATGTAACCGTTTGAAAGAGAACAAGGCAGCTGACCAGTGTCACTGCTGCCCTTCATGACAGAATTTAAATGTTCAGTCAATCAGATAACTTTATGATGATGAACTGCCTGTTAACTGACTTTGAATGAATCTGATGTAAAATAACATTTATGTGTCTTTATCTATTAGTGTTCAGTGTTGGTGTTTCTTGTTCACTACATTTACAGCAGTCACTGAAATTCTGATGAAATAAATTTTCTAAATGTCAATATAACCAGGCTTTGTTTTTAATGTTAATATAAATCAAGCTTTGTTTTAAATGTCAATATAACTCAGTTTTGTTTTACTGTCAATATAACCTGGCTTTGCTTTGTTTAAGATAGAAATAATAAAATAAATCAGCACACCAACTTAACACAATAATAAAAAAATTAATCTGTTTTAGTCTTATTTTTATTCTATTCAAAATTCTTATCCTGATATACATGAATTATAATTTCAATAATCATCACATGGAACACACAAAAATAAAAAAACCAGACATATGTCCTTGACCTCATCTGTAAACAGTGACATGACACAAAAGATGAAAGTGACTGGACTATGTGGACTATTTAGCAACCATGATATAACAATAATAAATAACAGTCTGAATATGCACAGTTAAATGTAATGACATGATGGGTATACTGGACATAGTGGATAGTGGGCTGTTGATCACATATTGAAACACTTGAGATCAATGAAAATTAAATCAACCAAATTAAACAAAAAGATGACATGAAAATTAATTTGTAAGTGGTGAGCCCTAATGCCATCTTTGCTTTTATAACAGTCTGGTGGATGACAAATGACATAGTATGACAGTCTGGTGGATGATAAATGACACAGTATGACAGTCTGGTGGATGATAAATGACACAGTATGACAGTCTGGTGGATGATAAATGACAGTATGACAGTCTGGTGGATGATAATGACACAGTATGACAGTCTGGTGGATGATAAATGACACAGTATGACAGTCTAGTGGATGATAAATATTTATATGACAGTCTTGGTGGATGATAATGACACAGTGTTGACAGTCTGGTGGATGATAAATGACACAGTATGACAGTCTAGTGGATGATAAATGACACAGTACATTGAAGTCTGGTGATGATGCATGACAGTATGACAGTCTGGTGGATGTCAAATGACACAGTATGACAGTCTGGTGGATGTCAAATGACACAGTATGACAGGCTGACAAATGACACATGATATGATAAAGCTGAGCAGCTGAAAAATGACAGACAATATGACAGTGGGACAGCTGACAGCTAGCAGATATTTATGATGCACCAGGGGTTTGTTATTCTAACTTATATTTGGTCAAACAAAAATTGCACTTTGTGCATTAAAACACCAAGTGAAACAAAAAGATGGAAAAAATGACTAAACAATCTACCCACAAATTTCTAGCTTAGCATATATCTGGCTAACGAAGACATGACATCTATTGTTTCAGCTTTTCTGTAATGGAATTAAATGTTAAATAAATGACTTATTAAGAAATTATTTTACAATCATTAGGAAGATGGTGTTGTTAATTTTTTGTAATTTATAAACCCTGAACAAAAATATGAAAAGTCAAATTACTGCGTGACATTCAGAAACCATTCAAAAGATGACAGACATGAAGAGCGAATGACTACTGATGAAATATTTTCTAAATTTTACAAGAACCTAATGTAAATAGTAGAACTGCTTCAATGTACAAGAAAAAAATTAATTTAATCATAGAACTAATTCAAACGTCAAGAATAAATTAATCAATTGACTAAAACAGAGATTCATTTTAACAGTACCAATACTAGCTGAAAAATATATTCAAGTAAATACCACACATTTGCATGCATTCGTTTTGTTCCAACTTCAGGTCAAAACACACATACACACTTCTGTCAATAAACCAGCATCAAAATATTAAACACCAATGTTAATGGTCCGATATGATCTCAACTTGTCCTATAAATGTCAGCAAGATCCGTTTATAAATATGATCAATACTTCAGCTTTATAGTAGATAAATATGATCATCATCAGTTTTGTACAGGCAGGATACACATAAAGGGGCACAACCCATAGAGAATATTTTCACTGGGATTCAACAGTTTGTTTGCCAACAGCTCAATGTAGACTTCATAACAAAACAATGGATTTCACAATACTCGGTTCATCATATCACAAGAAAAGTACAGATAACAAAAGACAATGTTGAAAAAAAAAAGGTCAGTTATCTGCCAATTACAATTTTTTAAAAAATAACATGCGGAATGAATTGTGAACCATCGGGAAAAAATATATTCAATCAATCAAACAAATCATGAAATGAAATAATGTTGTCTTCAATTGAATAAAAACAAACAATTTCAGCACATTTCTATTACAGACAGCTTTAGATGTATTAAAACAACAATGATGCTCATACTCATGCTCTTATTTTCATTGATTCATTTGTGGTAAGTACTGAATATAAAATAAAATTGCTAGATGGTCGCTTAGGCCTAGTCACAATTCATCTATAGAACCATGCAGGTATATGGTTGTATTAGGCCTAGTCAGTTTACCTGACTTAGGAACCATAAAGCAGTATATGGTTGTATTAGACCTAGTCACAGTTTGCCTGACTTTAGAACCATGCTGTATATGGTTGTATTAGGCCTAGTCACAGTTTGCCTGACTTAAGAACCATGCTGGTATATGGTTGTGTTAGGCCTGATCACAGTTTGCCTAAAGAACCATGCTGGTATTTGGTGTGTTTCTCCTTAGACTATCTCTCTGCCATTGAGTTGAGAACAGTGACATGACAGAAATATAGTGAAAGATTATATCTGTGTGGTGCACAATCAACTGTTCAGAAAATGCAACTAAGGAGACGAAAGAAGAAACAGTGCAGAAAATAAGTGGACAGGAGATTAGACTAGTCACCAGTTAGTAGGAAAAAAGTTGGAAAAAAGGCGATTTTTGGAATAATATGAATTTTTTTAGAAACCTTTATAATTATTTGGACAAGAACATGGTCAAAACTCAAAGTCAGTTAAGACACTGTTTATAGAGCAGCAGGATAGTCAGTTAAATCATGGAACATCAGTACAATCACTGTTGCTAAGAATGGTAGAATTGTCAAATCACTGTCCATAAAGCAGTGGGATTGTCAGTTAAATCATGGATAGTTCAATCATTGTTTATAAGAAAGGTAGGAGGTCAATTACTCTTCATAGGATTGTCAATTAAATCAATGTTCAAAGAGTAGTAGTGTGTCAGTTAAATCACCAACTCAAATTTCTTTAAAAAATTTATTTGGTTTCATAAAAGTGTTTGATAACCAATGCCCTGGATATATTCCATGAAGATACAGACATCAAACAGATTTGCTTCTTGTATTTCATATTAACTTTACAAGACAGTGAGCTGTGAGCTAGAAATTTTCACTATACTGTATATTTATCAACACTGGCTCGTACATCTGGATGATGAGACTACTTAAGGAAACATCATACATGTAGGTTAAGGACAAATGAGTCACCACATATGTAGACATCAGTGAAACTGTGTAAAGCATAGAGTCAGAGAAGAAAAGTACACCCAGATATCAGAAGTCATCAATCAATCAACCCATGAAGTTAAGGCATTCTGACCAAACACTGATTAAAACTATTAAAAGCAGAGATCAGAGGACTATACTGAAGTATCAAAATTGAACAAAGAAAAAAGGATCTGTTTAATAAAAAACATTTTCTGGATTACGATAGGAGCAAGGCCAAATAAAAAAATATTTTTTCATTATATTGAGCACTATTCTTATTTATTAATTATAAGGAAATAACCAAAATAGTTCCTTGTTTCTATGCTTCTAGGAATGTTATGCTAATTTATTTATTTTTTTCTGACCTTTGTCAATATATTTTCCATATCATATTTTATTTTAACTCAGAGACATAAACTAGATATTAACTGTAATGATACCAGATATCCATAATTAGACATTTGTGTGGTATCAACAAGCAAGTGCTTGTAAATCTTTCAATATGGAATATACATATGAAAACATTTTATTAATATCACATCACAGTTTGAAAGTATTTCAACCCAAAAATAATAGTAACTCCCACTCTGCCCACACACAACATCATTGAACTATATAAGTCATGTACATCGTTTTACAAATCTGATTTTAAGAATCATGCATGTGTCGAGAACTAAACATAACATACAACTGATCTGCACCAATGGGAAGTCTTTGTGAAGTAATAAATTAATCAATGATAAATGGAATGGCACGGTGAAGACATCTAGAATTCAACAAGTTTCTGGTCATGACTTACCTTGGAACTGGTTCTCAGGCCTCTGAGGTTAACTAGAGACATTTTCATCTGAATAAAATTTTATAAACACATTAAAATCACAATAACTAGAACTGCAAGTCATAGTACTTTTGAAAGTTAACAACAGATCTTGAGTATTACAAGACATAAAACCCAACAACAAGACAGTCTACAATAAACCCAACAACAAGACAGTCTACAATAAACTCCAAACTAATGCACCTGTTCAACTATGTTTATAGATGCAGATAGGACCTCTTCCCAAAAATTTCAGTCTCATGTAACATTTTCTGTTGCTGTAGCAACTGGCTCCATTCCTCCTTACACAAGGATGTTTTCTGCAAGAATATTGAATTATTCAACATCAGTAATGAGTTAATTTTACTGCTAAACAATAACTGAAGAATGATTAATGCATTAAAAGTAAAGGAATGGAGTAGTGTTAGGATAGCTGTATAGTAAATAACCTTTTATACCATTATTATTGATTCCTTTACTGTCTATATCCAAGTTCCTTTGATAAATCTTATTAAATAATTCTGAGAGTATATCACTGCGCATGTAAATGTTAGTGAAAATTTTTATCAGTAAACATATAAAATATTTGCAAGTTAATGTTATGAAAGGTGTTTATAAGTAAACTAATTAAAATGTAATAAATACATAAAACATCCCAAGTCAGTACAAACACTACTTCTAGCCTGTATTTTTGCCTAATTTCTTCAGTAAACTACTTACACTATATTATCCACTGCCTCTTGAGATGGACCGCCATAATGAGCTGGCATAACTTTCTAAGGACCACAATTTGTAGAACAGGACAGCATTGAACAACAGAAGTAGAACAAGTCTGTGTCAAATAGTAAATGTGGTGAATTTTGTGTGGAAAATATTCAGTCATTAAACAATGTACCTTTTTTTATAGTCTACAATTCATAAAAAAAGGTTTCTGCAGGTGATGGGGAAAATTAATGTTTGTAAAGCAAAGTTAAGGATAGTATGGTCACATATGATAAAAGGATTTGAAAATGTTCAGTCTATTTCTCAATGTTCACTAAATAACATACAAAATCTTATGGTCTTATTTTAACACACCAAACACTACTGTTCACAGTTTCTGTACCGAGATTTAAAAAAAAAAAAGTAAAGTTAAAGATAAAATTAATCTTCATGATTTAAGGGTGAATATAAAAATTATTATGAAAGGGCTCATCAAACAATTAACAAGGAAACCATTCATATTGTTAAGAAATTTATGGTCCATGTTTGAAATGCAACAGAGAAATGCAGTGTCGCTGAAGATCATGTAATGAAGTAGACCATTCCACCAACTGAGAAATAAATCTTTAATAAAATGAGATGCACACTCTCATAGAGGCAAACACAATGTAAACTACTTACATAACTATAATGATACGGACCAAAGTATGTGCATTCAACTCAATCAGTTTGTCTTCTGTACACAGCTGGTAGAGTAAACAAATGAAAACAAAAATGTTGACATCTGCAGTGAAAAAATGAGCACATAGAGAGTACTGATTAACTTAATAAATGATGGCTAATTTAGTCATAGATCTATGGTACATGTACCTTCGGGTAAAAACAACAACTGACCAATTTCTCTATACTTATAAACGCATTTTTTGTCTGTCTGTCTGTCTGTTCCCTTATAACTCAAGATCCAGAAAACAGATAACATGAAATTTGTTACACATACACATAATTACATGGGGAAGGTTATAGGACAGGTTTCATTTCATCTCGATGGGTAGTTTAATTGTAATTAATTTTTTTTTATTTTAGTATTTCTAGCCACATTAAAGTGATCTTAGACGGCGCCATAAATAAAATTCCTCTGTGACGTCATTTCCGATTCGAATAGAACTTGCGCGCTGGTGCTGTATTGTGCCTGTGATGCAAAGAATGGTTGTTTTTTCATGCTCCCTGATTTGTACAGTTTGAGGAAGGTAAAGGAATGAAGAAGGATTTTAGAAGAAGTGTGAAGCCATAATAATAAGTATATATATATATATATATATATAGAGAGAGAGAGAGAGAGAGAGAGAGAGAGAGAAAGAAAGAGAGAGAGAGGGGGGCAGGAGGAGAGAGAGAGAGGAAAGGAGGGTAGGAGGGAGGGAGGGAGGGGAGAGAGGGAGGGGATGGACAGGGGGGAGAAAAGGGTGGGGAGAGGGAGGGCGGGAGAGGGAGTAGGGGGAGATGGAAAGAGAAAGGAAGGGGAGGGAGAGAGAGGGAGGGAGGGAGAGAGAGAGGGAGGAGAGATAAAGAGTGAGGGGCAGGGAGGGACAGGGAATGAGGGAGGGAGGAAGGGGGAGGGGGAGAGGTGGAAGGGGAGGTAGGGAGAAAGGAGGGAGAGAGGGGTTAGAGGGAGAGAGGAGGGAAGGAGAGAGGGGAGGGAAGGAGAGAGGGAGGATGGATGTTGGGAGAGAAGGAGGGGGAGAGCCGGAGATGGAGAGAGATGGGAGAGAGGGAGGGGGAGGGGGAAAGGAGAGGTGGGGAGGGAGGAGGGAGAGAGAGAGGAAGGGAGAGAGGGGGTATGGAGAAAACAGAAGGTAAACAGAAAACCTTATTTTTGTGGGCCCGTTGTAATTAACTAGCATAAGTGGCCTGATCAGTATATTATAATATACATATAATTTGAAAGAAATTTTCATTTATATATTAATAAATCAAAAATTTTAAACAATAAATAAAGTCAGTGGATTGAAATATCCAATTAAGCAATTTCTGACCTTTTTTGAAGGAGTATATGGATGAAATTGTCTCGAAAATACAATCGTAGAGCACTATATCTGAGATGGTGGGTATATTTTGACCCTTTTTATTTTAAGTTCTTTTTAGGTAAAGGTTCGACTGCCCAGCACAATATTTCCACACGGCAGCTAACATATAATAAACATCTTGAGGTGGTTGTTACCAAACTTTGGTCATAATAATTTCAATAGCCATTATTCTAACTAGTAGATCAAAATCATATTATACTGTCTAAAAAAGCAGTTATATTGAATGAAACAGATGTAAAGAAATACTCACAATTGTAGTAGTCAGTCAGACATTGATTGCAATTTTCTGTGAACTGAGGACAAATAAACTTGCTATAATCTATACTGATGAGCTAATGATTATATAGTATACTGTTACGAACTATCTGTAGTTATCACAAATCATCATTTAATGAAGTAAGGTATCGGACGGAGGAATAATTAATGAGACGACCTTCTGAGATGGCCATGACATGTATTGTTCCACTTACTCGCGACGTACACAACTACACTTATTGGGTGACCCTCGAAAGTCAGAGCAGTACTTCAGCAGCATATAAAGAGCCGCATAGGAATACTCACGTAACACTTCACAAAGTCAACAGATTCTGCCTGGTTTTTCATCAGTAACAGATCTGTTAAACATAACATAAGGTTTACATTCGAATTACAAAATGCTTTCAGATGTTGAGTCAGTTGTTGTTCAATAAAAAAATGTTAAAGAATAGCAGAGATAGCAAACCAAAAAGTATTGTTCACACATTGCCAATTACAGATTCATATAAAAATACAACAATGAAATAAATACAATAATTCATGTGCCTAATTTTTAAAATTATTTTTTGAAATTTCTCCTATCATGATCTCTGAATTGATAACTATTTTTACAGTCATCTTTAAAAGACAAGTTCAGCTTTAAAATATGAAAGGAGATAAATGTAAAAAGCCGTTTCAAAATATCAATAATGTTTTTTGACAAACCACTATCTGATGGTTTAAAAAATGTTTTATACATGTATTTCAATAAATACGACACAAAAAAATGTGTGAAACATGTGCTAGATTATGCATCAACACGTTAGTCAAATAATTTGTGCGTGCGAATATAGATAAACGATGAAGCAATGTCACTGCGTGAAATATGTGTGAGATTATAGATAACGGATAAGACCAGTGAAACATGCTAGATACATAAATTCGGACAAAGCAATAAATAATTGTGTGAAACATGTGCTAAGATATAGATAAATCCGACAAAGCAATAATAACCTGTTTTTTTCTGTTGATGGTGATTGTTCAGTCAAAGTGTAATAATGTTTCTCACATCATCTCGGCTTCTTCCTGTTTGGCAAATGCGATAGATTTTTTTATCGTGTCTATAGTTATTTTTTTTTAAGGAAAAACATAAAAAGTCCAGTTTCACTCCTGCCCAATTACCAATTGGTGATGTGGCGGAGACAAACAGAATAGCCAACTGCTGTTTCCATGCGGTTGAACGGATGCTTTCACAACACACACACTGTTGCACAACAAACACTGGTGCATGACAGACACTGGTGCATGACAAACACAGGTGTACAGCACACACAGGTGCACAACACACACTGGTGCACAATACACACTGGTGCTCGATACACACTGGTGCACAACACAAACTGGTACATATCACACATAAACCGAGCCCAAGTTTAAAAAGGGGCCCATTATTGAAAATAAAAGGACACTATAAGAAAATGGTGGATGCCATATGCACATACGGCTAATGTCAAAAACAAATATATATTTATATATGTCATATTTATACTGCATTATCAGGGCCCAGCGCTATCTGGATACGGCCATGTATAAAGATATACTCAGATGTACAACGATACAAATCCAAATAAAAGTTTAAAAAAAAATGCATCTATTAAGTACAAGAATTTCATCAATTAAAACTGGCGTTTCAAGTCCTAATAAACAAAGAAATGGTCACAAATGTATTTACTATAAGCCTCTCCTTACCTGGGTGCTGAACCTGGACGGCTGTTTCCTCCCCCTCCTCTTTACGGGCACCTCGGCCTTGGGTAGCGGTTGCTGCTGTTCCTTGTCTTTCAACTGTGAGAACAGCTTGACCTTCTCAGACAGACTCAACCTGTGAACGGTGAACCGGAGAGGTCAGAGTAATGTAAAAGAGATTGACCAGGCAGTAGAGTGATTCTAGACTTACACAAGGAAAGATGTTTTGTTTTTTTTCGTGAAGGGTTGTGAGATGTAAGGTGGTAAGTTGTAATATAACTTGGGTGCGCACCTGTCATATTTTGTATTAAATTGTAGTTCTAATTATATATATATATATAAATAATAGCGGTGTGGGTTCTGCGTTAAATCGAAAGTAAAGAATTAATACAACAGTATTCCAGTTTAAAAACGTCAAACATAAACAATAGTAAAAAAAAAAAATCATGAAAAATCGGATCTGTCCGAAACCAAAAAATAACCTAGCCTACTGATCAAACCTATGGGAATATAACTCAAAGCAAAGGTTTTGCAGGGCACAGCTAGTATACAAATAATATGCATCCTACAGGAGAATGTCTTCAATGTCAACAAAGGCACATTGGGGCTGCTCATAGAAACTAGCTTACATAAATGGAGTGCGCATCAATCATATTTTACAATTAAATTGTAGTACTAATGAACACATTTCTGCACCAATTTCTGGAGGATTTTTCATCTTCACATCAACATTTTCGAATTAGTGCACCAGCCTATTGGCAATAAAAAATGAATTCAGCAGGAATTGAAAAAAAGGCTTCCCATAACAGAGTGCGCTGTAGAGTGTTTGCAGAGGACCTTTGTTCCACAAGGAGTTCAAGGAATTAAGTCAGTAAGATTTATAAACAGACATAAATAAAGCTGTTAGCCGAGCAAAAAAGAAATTATTTAAACTTTGAACTTCCGTATAATATTTCATGCATTTTAAATTTTACTCTCAACATCTAAAACAAAATTAGAGTCGATGTTTCTAAGCAGCCAATTAGGTTTGGAGAAAAATTACGGAAAGCCTACACGGGTTTAAAAAAAAGTATTACTTATTAACTAGCTGTACCCTGCAAAACCTTTGCATAGAGTTATATCCCCTAAGGCCCTAAGGCTTGATAGGTAGGCTAGGTTATTTTTGGTTTCGGGAAGATCCGATTTTTTCATGATTGTATTTTAAACTGGAATACTGTTGTATTAATTCCTTACTTTCGATTTAACGCAGAGCCCAAACTCGCTTTTATTATATTAGATACAGTGTTAAGAATAGCTGGGTGGGGAAAACCACTTAGCTAGAAATAGATCAGTGAAAATTAATAGATATAAAAAAGGTCCCGATTCCTAATGACGTATGTATATTTATCATCCGGGTATTTGAGCCGAAAGAGCGAACCAGCGTTGTTTGGCCATCACAGAGAATGTCGTGGACACAACCAATGTCTAGTGCTGTGGTAAATGACATCAAAACCTCGTAATACATACAAGGCAGGGGTGGG
>JAGDYQ010000115.1:2507242-2582242 GCA_021962125.1 Bulinus truncatus
CCCCCCTCCTGCCAGTGGCGTCATTTCACCAAAATGTTGGGGGGGGGGGAGCAAATGCGTCTGGTTTTCATTTTTCCATCAATTAAGTCATCAAAATCCATTGATCTAACCAATTAATTTAATTATTTTAAGAATCTTGGAGGGGGGGGCACCCCAAAACACCCAAATGACGCCACTGCCTCCTGCACATGATTTTGTGTAGTTGGCATTTGTTTTGAAAAAAAAAAAGAAGTTGCGTCGGTCATCTGGCTTTGTTGAATGAAGTGACCGCGGTCACTAGTGACCTACTACACACAAGTATGACAATGACACACTTGATGATTGAAATAAAACAACCGCCAGCGATTTCTTTTCCCCCGCGGCTCAGACCGGAAGTAAGGCGGTGACCTAGTTCCAATTACGACACGTAAGTGGCCTCTACCTCCCGTTGGCAAAAAAAATGTTCTCAAACAGGGAAGAGTCTCACGCCGCCATCATCCTCCAAGTGGGCTGCATGGTGGCTTGTCGCCATTCAGTATGTTTTCATTTCATACCTTCACACAGTAGTCTGCAGACAACTGTTGTCTCTCAGCAGAATGGACATCATATATTGATCACCTCCCACACCCCAGTCACCTCTACCGCTTACGAACTTGACCGAAATACTCATTATTTGGTAGCTTATCACGACTAGCTGTGAGTTCAAATCTTTTCCGACCCCCCCCCCCGAATGCTGTTGAATACAGTAAACGAGGTGGTGGTGTGTGGTGGTGGTGGTGTGGGGTGGTGGCGGTGTGGTGGTGGTGGCGGTGTGGGGTGGTGGCGGTGTGGGGTTGTGGTGGTGTGGGGTGGTGGTGGCGGTGTGGTGGTGGTGGTGGCGGTGTGGGGTGGCGGCGGTGTGGGGTGGTGGCGGTGTGGTGGTGGTGGTTGTGGCGGTGTGGGGTGGTGGCGGTGTGGTGGTGGTGGCGGTGGTGGCGGTGTGGGGTGGTGGTGGTGTGTGGTGGTGGTGGCGGTGTGGGGTGGTGGCGAGTCATTGAAGGTTGTTTGGGTCTTAGTGTGTGGGGGTCAATATAAAACCGATATCTTTCATTGTGGCTTTAAAAAAAAAATTATCAAAAGTTTGAGGAGGCAGGGTCGGCCTAAGGCCGATTGCTCCAAATAGGGCCCCGCGCCTGGTAGGGGCCCCGCAATTTACATTTATATTAATAGCAATGTTTGTTATTGTAAACAAAAATAGAACAGGGGCCTCTCAAGAATCTGTTAAATTGGGCCCCACAATTTGAAAGGGTGATACAGCCATGAAAACTAAAACCTAGGTGTGCCTCTGGTTAAAAACCCACTGCCCTACATCCTGTTTAGTCCTATCTAATTAGTTTATGTCTGTGTATGGTTTAATTATTTTATTTTATAGTACAGGGGCCGGCAACCTTTTGAGATGGAAGAGCCAAAAGTTATAATTTACAATTTTCTCAGTTTTTAAAGAGCCACTCAAATTGTTCTTTCAATATTATGGTATTGGATTAGGAATAGGTATATAAAGTAATATCATTATAATTATTTGCGCATGGAACTGGAAGGCCGCAATTTGACATCGGGAAGAGCCGCAACTTGACATCGGGAAGAGCTGCATGGGGCTCGCGAGCCGCAGGTTGCCGACCCCTGGTATAGTAGATGACACAATGATCCCCCCCTTCCCCTCCCCTCCCCACACACACTCACACTGCACCACTTACTTGGTAAATTCATCTTCTTCGTGGTCTCCCTCGCCGTCCTCGGAAATGCTTGTTGACCTTGACCTACTTCCGCCTCCAACCATCTCGGACTGAGTCACCCTGGTGGTGGTGCTGCCGCTGCTGCTGCCGCTGGCGGTGCCGTTGTTTTCCTCTCCCGTTTCGGAGGCGTTCAGGATCTCATCGTCAGTGATGGGCATCGTCTGCGACCTCTCTCGCTTCTTCCTCAAAATGTATCTATATAGTTTGGTGTTTGTTTGTTGTTGTTTTTGGTAGAGAGAGCAAATAAAAAAAAATAATATAAAACATTGGCAACGAAAATGGCTGACATTATCTTAAATGTGGGGCCGCGTGAGATATCTCTTTGTGACCCCCCCCCCCCCAATACTACGGTGACCAGACCGGGGGGGGGGGGGAGTCCCAGTTTACCTAGGACACGCCCGAGTATCGCGTCGTCTGGTTTCGACGATGCCCCTGAATGGTCCATAATAATGTCTGACCGTTAAGAGAGACCCTTTACTTTTCGGAGGAGGAGGGAGGGGGGGGGGGTAAATGGCCGAAATGTGACAGCACGCAATGATAAGGTATGGTAAAAAAAATTGAGCGTTACGCGGTAAGGGAAGAGGGTGAAACAGAAAATCACAATTAGCGTCATAAGTGAATGGCTTCTAACCGTCCTTTACTTTTTATAAGAATATTCAAATTGAGTTCAAAAAGTTTTATTTTTTAAACTTAAATTTTCCTTTTGCATGTCGCGCTGTAACATGAGTAAATTAATTAGCTAGTCTCTGGACGACTATATAAAAAACGCGTTACTCTTGTTGCGTACTCACGTCCGGTGCAAAAACTGTTTTAGTTTGACACGATAATCTCCATTTTGTAAACTTTACTTAAAAAATAAAAAAAAAAGGTAGTTGGCTTAGTGATTCTACTAAATGCTGATTCATGGACCCCGAAAAAATTATTTAAATCGAGTGTTGTCTGGCAGAGTCTACCCGTGTGCCAAATGTGAGCCTTCCCGCTAATTTAGAACAGGTCCTAGAGTGACCGACAAGATTCGAGGACACACAAACCCACACGGACAAAAGTGAAACTGATTAAAAGCTTAAAATAAAAACGGATGGCCGTCCCGGGCAACAGCAATCCACGGAATAAAACCCAGTGAGAGAATTATTTTATGCGGGGGGGGGGGGGGGGGGGTCCAATAAAGGATGGGGTGAGCACTTCCCAACCTAAAGACCCCCCCCCCAACTCCTCACCCACCCTCAAGGGGGTAACTAGTGCTAGTAACGCCTGCAGCTGGATCTTAAAATGCCACTCATTACTGGGGGGGGGAGTACTAAGTGGATGGAATCCCACAGCTGAGTGGCGACAAAACAAGTGCTGTTCGGGGCGGACCCAGGTGCTGTTAGGGCGGACCAAGGTGCTGTTTGGGCGGACCCAGGTGCTGTTTGGGCGGACCCACCAGCTGTTTGGGCGGACCCAGGGGCTTTTTGGGCGGACCCATCAGCTGTTTGGGCGGACCAAGGTGCTGTTTCCCTCCAACCCCCGTATAGATACGACACTGCCTCTCCCCTTTAATATCACGATGCAGCACTCACATAAGAGCCAGTTTTTAAGTTAGCAAAAAAAAAAAATAATCAGTAGCTTGGGACAATAGATGAGTTGTACCCCCCCACTCCACTTACAACTCGCCACTTCCCCACCGCAAATTACAGGCCTCAAGTTGCAGGAATAATGACAAAAGGTCTGCCGGAGAGCAAGGTAGTCCCATCTCATTATGAAGTGGGGAAGCTAGCAATGTCGTCAACATGAACGCCATGACAGCCAGGCCATAACGAGGCTATAATATATAATGATGTCACAGGTAATGATGACACGGACAGAGTCGTTAAATTATCAGGTAATGACGTCATCGGGGAGTCATCCAGTGCGAAAGAAGGAAAAAAAAACACACACACACACGCTCGCACACACACACTCACAGAACAAAATGTTTCAGAGGTTCAAACAACGGAGTAAGTTCAGACAGCAAGCTGGTCAGTCAGTCAATCAGTCAGTCAGTCAATCAGTCAGTCAGTCAATCAGTCAATCAGTAAGTCAGTCAGTCAGTCAGCCAGTCAATCAGTCAGTCAATCAGTCAGTCAGTCAGTCAATCAGTCAGTCAATCAGTCAATCAGTCAGTCAGTCAGTCAGTCTGCAGTTTGATGACCCCGACGAGTTTTTTCGGATAAAAATATGAATAGGAAACTGTTGTCCAGATGGCTGAAAGATGGCTCGAGTTAACTGAGCCTTTGCCGAGTCCATAGGGGGTCTATGCTGACACATCCAGAGAAATACAGGCGCCTACACAGATGCATCCGGAGATATGTAGGGGGCCCTAAGCGACTTTACGGTCCTGGCACAATTTATGTTCCCTTTAGAATTCGATTTAATAGGAATTATTTACTGGAAAAATGGGGTCCCGTTAGGCATTGTGGGGCCCAAGGTAACTGCGTGGTTTACCGATCCATAAAAACGGACCTATGAAAGATACATAGAAATGATCCTATGAAAGATACATAGAAATGATCCTATGAAAGATACATAGAAATGATCCTATGAAAGATACATAGACATGATCCTATGAAAGATACATAGACATGATCCTATGAAAGACACATAGACATGATACTATGAAAGACACATAGACATGATCCTATGAAAGACACATAGAAATGATCCTATGAAAGACACATAGAAATGATACTATGAAAGACGCATAGAAATGATCCTATGAAAGACGCATAGAAATGATCCTATGAAAGACGCATAGAAATGATCCTATGAAAGACGCATAGAAATGATCCTATGAAAGACGCATAGAAATGATCCTATGAAAGACGCATAGAAATGATCCTATGAAAGACGCATAGAAATGATCCTATGAAAGACGCATAGAAATGATCCTATGAAAGACGCATAGAAATGATCCTATGAAAGACGCATAGAAATGATCCTATGAAAGACGCATAGAAATGATCCTATGAAAGACGCATAGAAATGATCCTATGAAAGACGCATAGAAATGATCCTATGAAAGACGCATAGAAATGATCCTATGAAAGACGCATAGAAATGATCCTATGAAAGACACATAGAAATGATCCTATGAAAGATACATAGAAATGATCCTATGAAAGATACATAGAAATGATCCTATGAAAGACACATAGAAATGATCCTATGAAAGACACATAGAAATGATCCTATGAAAGACACATAGAAATAATCCTATGAAAGACACATAGAAATGATCCTATGAAAGACGCATAGAAATGATCCTATGAAAGACACATAGAAATGATACTATGAAAGACACATAGAAATGATACTATGAAAGACACATAGAAATGATACTATGAAAGACACATAGAAATGATCCAATGAAAGACACATAGAAATGATCCAATGAAAGACACATAGAAATGATCCTATGAAAGACGCATAGAAATGATCCTATGAAAGACACATAGAAATGATCCTATGAAAGACACATAGAAATGATCCTATGAAAGACACATAGAAATGATACTATGAAAGACACATAGAAATGATACTATGAAAGACACATAGAAATGATACTATGAAAGACACATAGAAATGATACTATGAAAGACACATAGAAATGATCCTATGAAAGACACATAGAAATGATCCAATGAAAGACACATAGAAATGATCCTATGAAAGACACATAGAAATGATCCTATGAAAGACACATAGAAATGATCCTATGAAAGATACATAGAAATGATCCTATGAAAGACACATAGAAATGATCCTATGAAAGATACATAGAAATGGTCCTATGAAAGACACATAGAAATGATCCTATGAAAGACACATAGAAATGATACTATGAAAGACACATAGAAATGATACTATGAAAGACACATAGAAATGATCCTATGAAAGACACATAGAAATGATCCAATGAAAGACACATAGAAATGATCCTATGAAAGACGCATAGAAATGATCCTATGAAAGATACGTAGAAATGATGCGAAAGGGATTCAAGTAGATGCGGGAAATCACTGGCGAGTTTTTCAAAAGTTATCCAAGAGGCTAGCATAGCGGAGGTTGTCTTTATAGCATAACCAGCATTGCGTGCGTTGCAGCCCCGTAGCGTGAAAATTCTACAACAGGAGCCAGGCATTCTACAGCAGTGGCCAGGCAATAGCAGGGGGGGGGGCGGGTGCAGGTAATACATTTTACTAAATAGAACAAATAAACAGAGTGGGCCATACAAAACGCGGGGGGCCCCCTGCACTCTACGGGCCTGCCTGGTGCGTTGCGACACCATTTCAGTGCAGAAGAATGTTGTAAATGTGGGAATCTATCCGGATGATGGAACCAGACTATGAGGTGAAATTGAAATCTGCCAATGAATGTGCGTTGTTGGAACGTCTGCATTTGGAGAAAACTAGTGTGTGTAGTAGCAGTAGTAGTAGTAGCAGTAGTAGTAGCAGTAGAAGTAGCAGTAGGATGTGAGTTGTATGCTAAAGTCACGATACTCAGTGTAGATGAATGTAGGTATGAGAGAACCATCCCAGGAGCGATGCCAGAAGAAATAACGAACAGACCTTTTGGCACCGCTGGCCGATTTTTCACGATCTGCCCTCGACCTCTCCTCCAGACTTTTGAAAAATGACGTCTTCGCCGAGATGGTCATTTTGGATGGTTCTTTGTCACCAGAGTCAAGGTCAGTGGTGAAGGCGGTGGGCTGGTCCTGCAAGAGGTCAACATCGGAGCCGGACAGAATTCCCGAGTCCCTCTTTTCTTCCAGGTCTTCGGTCTGTTCAGATACGTAAATATAGACTGAGTGGTGGATTGATGACTGGGTTTAACTGAATGGTGGATCGATGAGTGGCTTGGACTGAATGGTGGATTGATGAGTGGCTTGGACTGAATGGTGGATTGATGAGTGGCTTGGACAGAATGGTGGATTGTTGAGTGGGTTGGACTGAGTGGTGGATTGATGAGTGGCTTGGACTGAATGGTGGATAGATGAGTGAGTTGGACTGAATGGTGGATTGATGAGTGGCTTGGGCTGAATGGTGGATTGATGAGTGGCTTGGACTGAATGGTGGACTGATGAGTGGGTTGGACTGAGTGGTGGATTGATGATTGGATGGATTCAAAGATGAACAGGCGAGTGACTAAGTTGTTATGTTAGTACATTATCCAATACACAAGTGAGCTTACTGAAGGATGGATGAACAAATCGATACATGAGTAAACTGATTTATAGTGAATTAATCGATGAATGAGTGAACTGATGATGAGTGGACCATTGACAGATGAGTGAACCAATTGATAATGGGTGAGTGAACTAATTGGCAGGTGAAAGAGCAAACGGACATATGAGTGATTGATGAGTGAATTAACTGATGGATGAGTGAACTGATGGATAGGAGAAGGCACTGCTTGATGAGTGAACTAAATAAATTACGGATGGGTGAGTTAATTGATGATGGGTTAGTGAACTAATGGATACATGAACTAATGATGGTTCCATGATATAATTGGTGGATATGAGAACTGATTAGTAAACTGGTGACTTAGTAAATCGGTGAACTGATTATTAAAGTGTGAGTACACATTTCTAGCTATATTCAACTCACGCAGCTGACCTTTGCCCAGTCCGGGTGCATGATTAGCATCTGGTGCTCCGGCACTGCATTCAGCTCCTCCGCCGTCACCGGGAGGGTCCTGTGACGCAGCCTCCTGCCACGCCTCTGGTTTTTGGGCGGGGGCGGCAGGTGCTGAGGGAACTCTGCCTTCTTGCCGACCAGCGGCACCTGCTGCCTGTTGCCGCCGCCGCTCTGGTCCTTGAGCTGGTCAAACGCGTTGATGGAGGTCTTCTTGCGGACCAAAGCACGGAAATTACTAACCGCCTCACGACTAGATGTGTTTGCGACAAAAAATAAAAAAAAAAAAGAAAAGGGAATTGTGGGTAATGAAATCTGTGTTGTTTTAGCGTCACATAATAAACTAACTAAAGAATTTTAAAAAAAAATATATTATTTTGTGTTTGTATGCGAGTGTAATAGCTATTTGGGTTCTGCGTTAAATCGAAAGTAAAGAATTAATACAACAGTATTCCAGTAATTTAGAACAGTAAAATTCAACTAGGCAGGTTTTTTTTTTCTGAAAATGATAACAGTAAAAGCCTTTCTGGCTAACAGGGCCGGTTAAAGACAAACGTGTGGCCCAATCGTTGACAATTCAATTGCGAACCTGCTGAATGATTGTGATGTATTTTTAATAGCTGAAAGCCGAGAATAGAAATATACGATACCGTGAGTCCCACTTTTGCGCGGGGTGCGAATTGAGAGGAATCGGTCTAATATTATGATAATAAATAAAAAATAATCTGAAATCGCTGTTAGTCATCCGACAATTGTGTGTGTGTGTGTTGTGTGTGTGTGGGGCATATCCTGAAGATTTGCAGCGCATGAAGACCTAATTAAGATGACATTAGATTTGCGCATGCATGTTAAAGTTGCTGTAAATTAAACAAACAAACAAAAATCACTGGCCAAAACTGAGTTTTTATAACTTGCCAGATTGGTAAAAAGGAAATGCCGCCATTTTGAATCAACACGTGACCTACTGTTGTTGTTTTTTTGCTTTATTTATTCTAAAAAAAAAAAAATCACGTTCAGATAAATAAATATCATTGATGCCACGAGCCCGCCAAAAATATAACGAAAGATGAAAGAGGTGAAAACATACGGAGAAAATATACGGAGAAAATATACAAGTATATTACTTATGTGTTTATGAGTGAGGAAACATTATGTTGTTGTTTTTGTTGTTTGATTACAGAAACATCTGAAAGTTTACTGAGTTGTAAGGGGACGAAAATGGTGGATAGGTCGTGGAAGGGGGAGGGGGGCTACTGCTACCAACGTATTACCTCCCGTTAAAATAACCTTCACCAATCTGGAACTAATTATACGTTTACAGTAAACCTAGTTAAGTTGGTTTACTGTTGTTTTATTGTTTTCTTTTCATCTCGTCACGCAGTCAGTTGACCTAATTTATGTACTGGTGTGTGTGTGTGTGTGTGTGTGTGTGTGTGTGTGTCAGTGTGTATGATAAACGTGTTTAAATGCAGGGCCGTTCTTAACTTTTCAGGAGCCCTCGGGAAAAAAGTGCAGGCCGGATCCTATCATTGTATTAGATTTTTATAGGCATTCGTAATAAACGGTGCTGGGGGTTAGGGGAGGGGCGGCACTGTGGAAATGAGGGGGGGGGGGAATATGAGCTCCTACGTTTGATTACGGTCTTTATATTATACTGTGCATATATTTGCATATTTGAATGTGTGTGTGTTGTTGTTTTTGGGAATATGTATGTATGTATGTATATGTGCGTAATGTGTCTGTCTAGGTGGGAATATGTATAGATGTGTGTGTATGTGTGTGTGTGAATATGTGTTTCATGTTTAAACATTCGGTTATGTTATTGTTAAGAGTCATTCTCTGCAAACATACATTAATAATAATATTTAAAAAAAGAAAAAAACTGAGAAACTTGAAATTTCAAACTGGCTGCCAATGTAATATTTTTTTCATGGTATGTAAACACCTGAGTCAAAGGTCAAGTCAGGTTTCTTTACGCGCACTCTTAAGTCGAAGGAGTTTTAAAAAAAAATGTATTATTTTGTGTATGTATGCGAGTGTAATAGCTATTTGGGTTCTGCGTTAAATCGAAAGTAAAGAATTAATACAACAGTATTCCAGTTTAAAATCGTCAAACTTAAGCAACAGTAATAAAAAAAATCATGGAAAAATCGGATCTGCCCGAAACCAAAAATAACCTAGCCTAACGATCAAGCCTAAGGGGACATAAGTCTATGCAGATGTTTTGCAAGGTATATATATATATATATATATATATATATATATATATATATATATATATTATTACTTTGGGGGAAAAAGTATTTAAAATTGTATTGTAATCGTAGATCTTGGATGTGGCCAGCAAATGTGTGTAGTTTAATGGAAGCACTGTATTATATTTTTTATAGAAAGTCTTTATACCTATTTAAGAAAATTGCAGACACAGACTTATGAAAAATAGAATAAACATCACCTGTGTCCAACAATTTATCCTCCACGCGAAATAAATGAAAAAAAGTTTTTTCAAACTCAAAATTTTGCTCCCATTTGTTTTGTTTCTATGGTTACCGCGAATAAAGGACACACACACACACACACAGAACCTGAGGCTGGCACTCGACAGCTCCAAGTCTAACCAACAAATGAGAGTCACGTGAACCAGAGAAATTACTGAGATTCCATGACGACATCGCCCGCGAGAGAGAGAAAAAAACATTATCTGGCAACTGACACAAGAGCAAGTTACTCAACTTATTTATCACGGCTTTGTGCTGTATATTTTTTTTTCATGTGTTTTTTGTTTTATTTTTTAAAGCAAGCCAAACATTAAAACTAAAGTACAACCACCCTTGTTGAGATCAGTTGTTGCCAGATTAGCGCGGGTTTACCGCCCAGTTTCGGAACGTTGGCGGGATTTTTTAACTCACTGGCTGGTTGGCGGGTTAGTGGCTGGTTCAAAGTTTTATTTTTACGTCAGTAAAATAGAAAAAAAGAAATGTAGCGTAAAATTAAATTAAAGTTGAAGTAAATTCGAATATTTCTTGTCAGTTGAACTTATCGGACGGGGTTTTGGCGGGTTTCTTATTCACTTTCCGCGGTTTTCCATTAAAAACATATGGCAGCCACAAAATCTTGCTCGAATAACACTACTATCAAAATAATGAATGACATTATCTATGTAGACCTATATTTTGAATGAAAAATAACTTTTTAACATGGTGTGTCTTTGAAAACAATGTTTACCTCAACAATAATACATCCAGTTCAGAGGCGTAGAGGGAGTGAGGGAAGGGGAACATTGGTTTGCAGAAAATCCCTCCCCTCCAAAGATATTCTCAGCGGGATGCACTTAATGGTGACGAGCTCCTTCCCTCGCCCATGGTGTGATTGCATGTGTGTGTGTGTGAGAGAGTGTGTGTGAGACAGAGTGTGTGAAAGTGTGCGAGAGAGTTTGTGAGAGAGTGTGAGAGTGTGTGAGAGCGTGTGTGTGAGAGAGTGAGAGAGAGAGAGAGAGTGTGTGAGTGTGTGAGAGAGAGCGTGTGAGAGAGACAGTGTGAGAGTGTGTGAGAGAGAGCGTGTGTGGGAGTGAGAGAGTGTGTGAGAGTGGGTGAGTGTGAGAGAGCGTGTGTGGGAGTGTGTGAGAGAGAGAGTGAGAGAGAGTGTGTTAGAGAGAGTGCGAGAGAGTGTGTGAGAGGAGAGAATGTTAGAGAGAGATAGTACGTGCGTTTAGGGGTGTTAGTAAACTACACTATATACGACTCAAATAACGTGTTCATCACTCACTTGCACCCCCTCCCGCAGAGTTTCAAGCACGTGATGTAAGCGCTTACATCAGGGCCTGGCGCGCGCGAGTGGAAATAAACTTCTGGATGTCATCCAAGCAACATGAATACTTTAGATAACCACGATATAAACAAGAAATAAGTTTGTGTTGTTTTGTTTTAAATGTACAACACTCGGCTGAACCAACATAACTAGACAAAGCAAAACAGACAAAAATAAAATGCCAAAATAAATGAAGTATTGACAACAACATTAACAGATCATGTGACACACACACACACACATACACACACATCCAATCTAAAGTTTACTGCTGATATACATAACACCAGTGGCGTAGCGAACTTAACTCGCGCCCGGGGCACAATACCTTTTAAGCGCCCCTCCCCCCCCTCATTCGAAAACCATATAATGTTATATGTAAAATATATCATTTGGCGCCCCGCCCCTTTGTGAGTAGCGCCCAAGGCATGATGACCCCCCCCCCCCCACCACTACGCCACTGCATAACACATATGCTGAACTCTCCACAGTAAATGCTTAGCCAACATTTGTAGTCAGGGCAGACTTATGTATATATTCAACATTTTACTGGCAGTCAATGTCAGAATTCACATTTCTTTGAATGAAATTCCAGTCAAGTGAAGGTTAACCTATAATGTGGACACTCATTTGTGTGTTTATTTATAGATATATTGATTATTTATAAATATATTGATTGTGTTTGACTGCCAAACACGACATAAACATAGAAAACAAAAAATACAGATCTTTCATTGACTGGCTGGTAGACTCATAAAGGATTGTATTTGTTCATCACATCTAGAGGCTCCCACGGCATCAAGGCCGTCTTACCCTATAGGCCCACACTGGGCCTATTAAGGACCACAAACCCCAAAAAAAATTAATAAAAAATAGAAATGTACCGTAATTACTCAAATTGTACGTCTCCTCCCTTCCCCCCATATCCCTTTAGAACACAAGTGACTAGCCCCACCTCCAAATAACATAAGACGGCCCTGAATAGCCAGGGCTTGTGTCATGCACGGGCTGAGAGTGAATGTTGGCAGTGATGTAAAAAAAAGTCTCTCTTGTCCCAGGTTCGAAACACTCAAAAGGTGCATCAATACCTTCCCTACCATCGCCACCTCTCTTTACCTATACACTATCATTGAGGAGCTAGGTGGGCGGGGGGGCAGACAGAGTTCTAAAACAAAGACTCACCTGTCAACGGCGGAGATCTCCTCCAGAGTCACAGGCTGGGTCTGGTGACGCCAGTCGTTCCTGCTCCTCTGCTGGTACCTGTGGCGCCGCTCCTGAAAGGCGTCGCTGGCCTCGGCGATCGCCGTCAGCTTCTCAATCAGCCTGGGGCCCGACACAGCCGAGGAGCCCTGCTGGCCGCCACCGTCGGCTGCGGGGAAAGAGGACGTGCTGTTTTTCCTGCTCCCGGGCGCGGCTGGTGGTGGGGGCCCCGTGGTCAGGAAGCCCGAGATGGAGGTCGCGGAGGACGAAGAGGACATGTGTGGCTGGTGGGGTTCCTCATACCTGAGCTGGCTGGGTGTGATGAGTCCAGACCTGGAAGTAATAAGGTCAATGATGTCAACATTTAAACCTCCAGTCCCCGTTACAACGGTGTCTGCTATGTGCATACTAAAATATTTTAAAACATACCAGTTCTTAAAATGTTACAAACCTAACAGGGGCTAGCTAGATCAAAAAGAATTAAAAATGTAAACATGAACAGAAAAAAAAAACACCAAATAGAGCAAATTGTATTTTAAAATTATGAGTCTGTGGTAGATTTGGACTGCCATGTCCGCAGATATGAAATCCAAGACCCTTAACAATCAGGACACTTACTTCCCTTTACTCACAACAAGGCCTCGTATTAGCTGCAGCTAAAAAACAATCACGAAATGAATTGTAAAATGACGGGGGCCATCAAGGCTCGGGGCTCATGAGAAGTGTTCGGGATGCCCCCCCTCCTTGCGACGGGCCTGCTACTGATATTCACCTTTATCATATGTGTACAGCTAGCTGACTTCAATTAGTCACCTAGTCTCATTATCCGAATCTCGGCTGCCTGCTGTTAATTTGCTAGTCGCCTGTCGCCTACTCTAACTGTCATACTATCAGTGACCTGCTGTCATTTTTTTCCCCATTATTAGTTGCCTATTGGTATTTGCCATTCGCCTAATGTAATTTAATAACTATTAGTTGTCCGCTTTCATTTGACCATCGCATGCCGACGCCGTCATTAGCCAGTTACTTCAGCTTAAAAAAAAATTAAATGAGTTACTTCCCCTGGATCAGCTCCTGGAACTCAAATGTTAGATATGAATGCATCCGAGGCCGTCAACCGGATGTATGCCTACCCCAAAACGGTACTGGAAAGGCTATGCATGCATGGGCGTCGCTAGGAATTTTTCCAGGGGGTGGGGGCAAAATTTTCCAGAGGGGGCAAATAACAACTTTATGACATTTTTTTTTAAATGTGAGGGGGGGGGGTGGAGCAAATGCCCCCCTCTTATATGACATTTTTTCAAAATGAATACGCCCATGTATGCAGGGGTATATAATTTTCGTTTAAAACAATCAAGAGTTCGAGGATGGTCGCCCGCCAGTCGGCTGTGTGCCTCACCACCAAGCCACGTGACCAACTATCGCAATGGAAAGGTAAACACATTCCGTTATGAAAATAAGTGAATTTATTTGCGAATACAGTCGCGAAAAAAAAGTAGAAACCCGCTAAGAATACTATCTATGTGAATTATTTATAAATATATATTGCTACAAAACGAATGATATTTTCTTTTTATGTAAACGTTGTATAATTCATTTTAGCTTCAGTTATTCACGGTTCATCCTATTCTGAACCAAACATTGCATAAAAAAAATATCCAACATTTTTACAATAGCATAAGACCATTTATTTTATCGATTACTTTTTCATTTAATAATGGTAAGTCTGGTTCTCTTCATATATATACATACATAGCTACCAGCAAGCCAACCAATCCATATTCGTGTATTTACAAATAGGCCTATATATAATGATAATAATAATAAAAAAAAAACTGTATTTCAAACATCTTTATTACATCAAAACCGCTTTATAACAACTCACCAAAAAAAAGTTAGTCACACGTTAGTCGCCAAAAAAGTCACACGGGGAATCAAATAATAAAGATGCAGCAGCTATTCAGTGAATACAACGGTACGAGATTTTTTTTATTTATCTTGACTACAAAACTAAAACCATCTCGCTTAATGATAGCCTTAAGTGTCTGAAATCGCTAAATAAAAAAGACGCACGCTTAACTCCCTTGAATTCATTTTCCTTACATAACGCCATGAAACAAATATAAATATCACCCCCCCCTCCCCGCCTTTAAAACCAAGAAAAGCGCAGATTTTTCCATACCTGGCACATGCAGGGATAGCTGGTGCTTTACTACACAGTTTTGAGTATATCTAGGTCAGTTCTGCAATACTCCATGTTTGTTGTGAGGCGTGTCATAAATCTAACATCTTTCTTAATGAATAACACCGGTGTTAATTGATTTACATCGCACCTCTATTGGCAACTTACAAAAAAAACAAAACAGGAGCGTTGCCTGCAAAAGGGACGCCATAGGAAAATGAATACGGGCCCAAAAAATTAATTAAGACCCACAGACCGTCGGTTAGTGGGCCATATTATGTAACGGGCAGTGGGTTCGATCCTCCGTGGACAACACCTACTTTGCCACGTACAAAGGAATGGGGAGGGGGGTCAACTTTCCTAGCTTGACACTTTTTTTTTTACTTTTAGTGCGGGGATGGGGCGGGGTCCTCTCTGCGGGTAAACACTATCGCCTGGTGCCCCCACTGCCAGTGGAAAATATTGATGTTATGACATGTAATAATGATATGATATATAATAATGATATGATATGTAATAATGCCATAATTAATAATGGCATGATATGTAATAATGATATGATATGTAATAATGATATGATATGTAATAATGATATGATATGCAATGATGATATGATATGCAATAATGACATGATATGTAATTATGACATGATATGTAATAATGACATGATACATAATAATGACATGATATGTAATAATGACATGATATGCAATAATGACATGATATGCAATAATGATATGATATGCAATGATGATATGATATGCAATAATGATATGATATGTAATAATGACAAGATATGTAATGATGATTGAAGACCATGCAAATAAAAACAAAAGACATAACACAGGAAGAAAAACAAAAGAAAGAAATTGTGATTACATTTTCAACGCAAGGCCCAGATACTCAGTTCATCTCATCAACCGTGTAATATGACCTAATTAAACAGATGTCAGTGTCAGTCAAACGGCCTTCGCGTTTGTTTGTTTGTTTTGTTTAAACAGCTGCCAGTACTGAGACTGGGGACCGATTGGGAAAGATATATGGTAAATGAGAGGGGCAAAAACTTTGACAAGCACACACATACACAAATATAAACATAAGTGTCAGGAATGTCAGATAAATATCTGAACGGTAAACAATATTTATCATGAAGAAATCATTCCAGACACACTTTAAACTAGTTCACAGTCCATACATGGTTTATTTGTCTGAAGTATCGAACAGTAGGCTAGTAAAACACACAATTGAGCTATCTTGTAGTATTCTCTAAAATCACCAAGTTCCAGAACCAATGTAAGGCGTAGAACATCCAGGTAAACTTATCCTGTCCCCCCCCCCACCTCCCTCAAGGAGGGCCCGATTTTGTGGATATCGTCAGCGGCCCAACATAATGGCAGTAGTCCGAGTGTGTGTCGGGAAATATTGCTGTTCAGATGACCCCTCCGCCTATCCCTGTACCTTCATGCAATGGTCAGTGAACCTCCCAAGAGCCAGGCTAGCCGATTATATATTAGATGAAGTAAAGGTATCACTTACACTGGCCTTGACCTCGGCGTGGACAGCCCAGACCTTGACCTGGAAGAGGTCACCGAGTACTTCTCTTCCTCCAACTTGGTCTGCATGTACTGGACCCTCTCGGCCACGCTCATCCTCTTCAGAGCATCGTCTTCCTCGGGGTTCCTGCCCAGCTCAGCCGCCTTCTGGATAGAATACCTGTGCGCACACAAACACACAATCAAAACAAAGATACGTGTATATATATATATATATATATATATATATATATATATATATATATATATATATGGAATGGCATATATATATATACGTTGAAATGAATCGTCTTTGGACCAATCGTGTATTGAGATATAAATTTGATTATTTATAGAATGGTAAACAGCCTTGTTACTTGTCTAAGTCTCAACCACTAAAATGAAATATCTCTGCTTATCTGAATTTCTCTCTCTCTCTCTCTCTTCTTTCTCCGTCCGGCTGGGCATAACAGACTGGGCATTCTAATGTCAGACTGGGCTTACTAATGTCTTGATTTGTTCTCTCACACATACACACAGTGGGGGCAGAGGGGCAAGCCCCCCCCCCCGGAGGGGAGCCGAACTTATTTTGACACCACCAATGGTCGGAATTTTATTTTTAATTTAAAGAAGTTATAAGCAGTTTATGTTGTTCGGCAAGGCAACCCCCCCAGCAATTTTTAGAATACCACCAGCTACGCCGCTGCATAACGACAAACACGCCTCCACCCTATAAAATTATCTTTTTTGTGGTTATGACCAGTACAGAAATAAAAAATAAAAAAATACTGAACACTCCCACCCTCCACCTACACACGGACGTGATCTTTACAGAATTAGCACAACATTAGGGGGCAGGACGTTTTTGTTCAACGGACGGCCGGAACCAATCAAACAGTTTCTTCTTAATGTAACATAAAAAAAACAAATTGTGTGCCCATTAGAATGGCGAGCATACCAGATTAGCGAAATGAATTATATAATTTTATAAACTGGCTGTATTTTTTTTTCTTGAGACAGGGGAAACTACCCACTCTAAAATTATCTCTACGAGAAGAAAAGTAAATTTCAGGTAGTCTCCCTTAAGCTCCGCTGAGTAATAAATTCATTGATGTTATAAAATTTTAAATAGTTGATGTTTCATCTGCATTCTAAAAAAAAAAGAAATAAAAAGCCGACCTACTGACTTTTAAATAACAAAAGGGGCAGCAACAATTATTACTGTTGTTACTGAAATACTATTAATGTTGTTATTTTTTTTTAATAGACATTGTACTATTTTTGCGAACTAGCTTTCAAAACTAGAGCAATCTTTTTTTTAAAGACATTTATTTATTTGTGTGTGTGTCCATAATATTGTGTACTTTACCCTTACATTTAAATACTGCCTATATAAGGCAATGGTGACGAAAAGTGCTTACGCTCAAGAATTCTGGTATAGTGTAATCACCCTCGCCTTTAATTATAAGTAATAACCCTCGACAATAAAAGTAGATTTTGTTTTTAAAAATTACACGTGCAACAAGATTTTGGTGAGTCTTCTGCACAAACAGAAAACAACTTTTTGTCTGTCTCTTTATTTGAGAATTATTTCTTTAATTAATTTTGTTCCCGTTAAATACATTACAAAACTGAATGTGTTGTTCACTCCAATGTCTGACACTTGTAGTGTTGTTTTCATTGACGAAAACTAAAACTAAAACCTTCGTTGACGAAAATGTTGACTTTTCGTCAACGAGAACTAAAACTAAAACTAAAATTAGCAGCAAGACTAAAACTAGACGAAAACTAAAATTATTACAGAAAAAACGAAATAAAAACTGAAACTAAAATATGACCTGGGACTAAAACAACACTAGACACTTGTATACTAAAAATCTTTTTAGAGGTTTTTTCAACTCATTCAAGCTTCAATGGTCAGGTACGTCATGAATGATGCCTGACTTTTATGTATCAATTTGGACGATTTCTAAATAAAAGGTGGCTTATATTAACAAATAATTAACTAGAATTGATTGTTGAAATAAAATGATGTATTCCTAACACGAATGTGAGAGAACTTTAACTATTTTTTTTTAAATATAAAATCAGCATATCGTGTCAAAAAGTAAACGTTGGTTTGTGAAACGACTTACTTGAGGTTTTCTTGTATCTCCTCTGTGGCGGAAAATGTCCTCTTCTTGTCCTTGTCCTCCTTCTCCTCTTCCTCCTCCAGGACGTCGCCCACAATCGCTTTCCGCTGCTGCAGTATTCTGGCGAGCTGCGGGTCCACCACGGGGTGGCTGGTGGGGTCGCCCCTGCTCTTCAGCGAGCTCGCCCTCTTCAGGATCCCTTTCCTCTTCTCCGTCAGCTCCGCGGGGTCCTTGAAGGAGGACGTTCGCCGCATGCCGGACGAAGACGCCTCAGGCTCAGCGAGATCCTTCGAGCCGCCGTCCTGAGGTTTTGGTGGCTCCGACTGGGACGACGATGCTGATGCCGGGGTGAAGGTCGGCAAGGAGCCGGCTGTTGAGAGGGTGGAGGCGGTCAGCGAGGATCTGCCTGAATCTCGGGTTACCGACGACGAGACTTTTGCCAGATCTCGTTCCTGCGACCAAGACTCGCGAGAGGACGATGGAGACGACTTTTTGTCTATTTCACCCTTCAAGCGATCGTCTGTCCGGGAATCATGCTCGTGTGCGCTGGAGTTATGTGGGGCGCTAATGGCCTACATCGGTGGGCTGTTTGTCATATTTTGTTTCACGCTCTAATGATTTTGGATCCCGCAATACGTGGCTGGTTATATCATCACGTGACACGTGGCTACCAAGAGGGACAGCAGGCTGCCTATCAGCTTTTGACTCACGCTCTGATGATTTCAGATCACGTGACAGGTGGCTAGATGTCAAATCACGTGACACCAGACTGTCAGAGTTGACCGTGGATTTATCCGCTTTTACATCTCTTTCAAAAGATTTTGAATCACGTGACAGGTGGCGGCTATCTTTGAAATCGTGTGACACTAGACTGACAGGAGTGTCTTCACTTTTATTCACTGATACGTCTCGCGCTGAAGATTTGGGATCACTCGAGAGACGGCTTGCCTTAGAATCACCCTGTTGCTGACCGAGTCTTGATTCGCGGGGGAGAGGCGTCTGTTTATCTGATTCCTCAACGTTATTTATCTCGGCGATTTTACCCTCATCGGAAAGTCTGAAGGGAAAACGTGAACGAACCGGGCTTTTGGTTTTCTCTGGCGAGCCCCTGGATGAGATGGAGCTGATGGACGTCTCCACGTCTTTGATGTACCGCTGGGCTTCGTCTATGGACGGCGACCTGGACTTGGACTTGGGCGTTCTGAGATCTAGCGGGGATGAAGGCAGGGAGGACGGCCTCTCCGGGTGGTCCAGCTCTTCCGTCACTTTAGACAGGAGCTCCATGCTCTTGTCCAATGAATTCATGTCCACACTTTTCACAGAATCTAGGCTGTTTCTGTATCGCTGTTTATCGGGTTCCGCCGCATGCTTTAAAGAAGATGATTCTTGGCCCTTCGACGGTGGTACAGCTATATCGACGACAACCGACGTCTTGTCGTCTCTGGCGTGATGATTGTCGTTCCGCGACTGCAATCCGGAGCCAGGTGTCCTATTCAGCCACGGCCTGTTCATGAAAGTTGACGACGACAGCTCTGTCAGCCTGGGGTCTGCGGAAGACGATCTATCTTTGTTAGTGGACACACCGCCCAGGCCAGACACAGTCCGTGAACTACCAGCCAGGCCCACTAGACCACTGTTTGATCCGCTGCTTGGCTCAGGGGAATCCCTTTTAATTGAGCCGCTGAATGTGGCTCTGGTGGGCGTGTCCCTCTTCGAATGTAGACCAGCGTCGGCGCCGGTGGGTACCGAGAACGTACCTGAAAGATCTTTGGTTGCGTCGTCGTCGGATTTCGTGAAAGTCTTTTCAGCACTCAAGGCACGCGAGGAGGAGGCAGCGGCGGAAGCCGAGCTCGCAGACGACGGCGCCGTACGTGCGGCATTCTCCTTTGGGGGCGTGATCTCTCTCGTCCCACCCGCCTGGACGACAGAGTCTGATGCCTTCTGGGCGAGTCGCCTGGATGCAAACTCCGCACGAAAGCTGGCGCTCTTTTCAAGTTTACTTCCCAGGCTGGATGAGTTGGGCGGCGGCCCCCCGTAGTGCCTGAGGCTCTGAGTCCTCTCGGGTGTCCGTCTGGCTCCCTCGGACTCTTCGCTGGAACTGTTGATTTCCTCGGCCTTCTGGCGGCGCACCCACGGCCGATGCCCGCCCGCGGACGCCCAAGAATCGGCATCGGTGTCGGATCTCTCAGAGGCGGACTCTGAGCCGGAGAACTTCTGAATCAGCTGACCGAGGTCCACCTTCTTGGTCTTCAGGTGAATGTCGGTGGTGGTGTCCAGCTTGGTCCTGGACACGCTGGTGGCCGGTTTGTCGGCATCCGTCGCTGGCTGGCTGAACTTCTGTCTGGTGGCGCTGATCTGTGAAACATTCGGTGGATAAAAAGATAGAGGAAGATGTGAGGGGTAATATTTATATTTTGAAATCAGCTGCCTGTAGTGTGAGAGTTTAGGGCAGTGATTCGTGACACATTGCAACTGTGTATGTTTCACTGTGTGTGCGGAGAATGGCGTGCTACCACTTGTGTGTATGTGTAGCTGATATTTACGCGTGTATGATGTATCTGTGTAAGTGTAGCTGATAGACGTGTGTATGTAGGTGTGAAAGTGTAGCTGATATACGCGTGTATGTAGGTGTGAAAGTGAAGCTGATATACGCGTGTATGTATGTGTGTAAGTGTAGCTGATATACGTGTGTGTGTGTGTGTAAGTGTAAGTGTAGCTGATATACGCGTGTATGTGTGTGTGAAAGTGTAGCTGATATACGTGTGTATGTAGGTGTGAAAGTGTAGCTGATACACTCGTGTATGTGTGAAAGTGTAGCTGACATGCTGATATACGTGTGTATGTATGTGTGTAAGTGTAGCTCATAGACGTGTGTATATATGTGTGTAAGTGTAGCTGATATACGTGTGTATGTGTGTAACAGTTTCGTATGTGCCCGTAGCTATGTGAGTAATGGTATTTATATATTGTGTGAGAACGTGTCACTACGCGTGAGTCACTTTAGTGGCTGTGTTCATATATATGTGTGTGTAGACTGCCAGTAGCTGTGTTCATATATGTGTGTGTGTACACTGCCAGTGGCTGTGTGTATATGTTGGTAGTTTTCATTCCTCCTAATTCAACATTTCTTTTAATTATTTTCATTTTTAATTAACAAACAAATAGATTCCACAAACGCAAGTCTAATCTAATCTGCTCTTTTTTCTTTATGATAATGACAGCGTGGGTGTCAAATAACATGATCAATGCAACTACAACTAAAAGGGGTAGTGCTGCAGTAAGCATTACAAATGTCATCTTGTCAGACTGCTGGGGGAGACAGCGCCACGCGCCATGATATAGCTCAGTGCTTCTCAACGTGGTGGGCCGCGGCGCCCTAGGGGGCCGTGGACTGTCCGGAGGGGGGGGGGCGTGGAATATCGAAAAATTATAAATTTAAGCAATCTACACCAAAAAAAATAGGGGGGGCCGGGACATATTGATTGGCGTTCCAAGGGGGCCGTGACTTCAAAAAGTTTGAGAAGCACTGATAAAGCTTACATCCACTACGTCAGCAGGCACGATTTTAAGAGTGGGAGGGGAGGGGGTCCCAAAGTGGGTGTTCATTTTGCTTTGTGACCCCTTTAGATTTATAGATTGTAGTTTGACTTCGCCCTTTCTTTTTATACATATATAGTTCTTTAAACTACAAAATGAATTCATTTTTATTACAGGATGTATTGAAAACATCAACTACTACAACAATATAACCACGACAACATGCAAATGTTGATGGGTGGTTGCCTGTGATGGCTAGTGAAGCTCTAAATATACAAGTGACTACTTTGTGACGCACGTGATTACTTTGTGACGCACGTCAACAGACGCCAGTCTGGTGTGTATCTGGGGGTGGGGGTGGGGGGGAGAGGTTGCCGCTACATAAGCAATAATACAGCGGTGATAATAGTAGTGTGGCGATTATACAATGGTGATAACCGTAATAGAGGTGCAGTGGATGTATATAAAAAAAATATAGAAATATAGATAAGTGATCTTCATGCCCTTCCGGCGCACCATAAGAATACAGAGGCATGTTTTTTTTTTTTATTAGATGTGGGGATGGTACAATATGATATCAATGATATTGAATTAACGTTCAGGAATGAAGCTATTTTTCCTCTTTTCTAATGTATATGATATTCTATATAAGGATGGTTTGTGCGGTAAAGCGCTCCACTTTCGACCTGAAAAGGGGGGGGGGGGTCGGTCACGGTTCGATCTTTGAAGTGAACCAATAGAATTTTTCAGGTCATTTTTTTAAGTTTCCCCTCCAGTGGTGCCTCCGTGCTCATTGCACTATCACGTATGATGGGGATAAAAGAATGGGCACTACAAAAAAAAAACAGATCCAATTAGTGGTTTATATGATCTACGAGATACATATATCATCCTCAGGAGGATATCTGCGAGATACATATATCATCCTCAGGAGGATATCTACGAGATACATATATCATCCTCACGAGGATATCTACGAGATACGTATATCATCCTCAGGAGGATATCTACGAGATACATATATCATCCTCAGGAGGATATCTACGAGATACATATATCATCATCAGGAGGATATCTACGAGATACATATATCATCCTCAGGAGGATATCTACGAGATACATATATCATCCTCAGGAGGATATCTACGAGATACATATATCATCCTCACGAGGATATCTACGAGATACATATATCATCCTCAGGAGGATATCTACGAGATACATATATCATCCTCAGGAGGATATCTACGAGATACATATATCATCATCAGGAGGATATCCTACGAGATACATATATCATCATCAGGAGGATATCTACGAGATACATATATCATCCTCAGGAGGATATCTACGAGATACATATATCATCCTCACGAGGATATCTACGAGATACATATATCATCCTCAGGAGGATATCTACGAGATACATATATCATCATCAGGAGGATATCTACGAGATACATATATCATCATCAGGAGGATATCTACGAGATACATATATCATCCTCACCAGGATATCTACGAGATACATATATCATCATCAGGAGGATATCTACGAGATACATATATCATCCTCACGAGGATATCTACGAGATACATATATCATCCTCACCAGGATATCTACGAGATAGATATATCATCTTCACGAGGATATCTACGAGATAGATATATCATCCTCACCAGGATATCTACGAGATACATATATAATCCTCACCAGGATATCTAAGAGATACATATATCATCCTCACGAGGATCTTAGAGAAAAACATCTCTTCTTTACAGAGACTTCGCAGAAAGTAAAGCTAACACTTAACGTCAAATAGTCAGCAAGTGAATGGAAGTGATCACCGATAAGTACATATTTTTAATTTTCCTTTGTGAAGTATCGCGGAGTATACTCCCCTATATATTAAATTACGGAGTCTGCCAGCCATCAGAAGTTCAGTAAACTGTGTCTAGAAACCGTAGTACCGCTGAAACCTGCTGTGATAGACAGACTACAGGTGTCAATTCTTGATTCCACGCTCTACACGATTACATCCAAGACCGACTGTAATGGTGTGGAGAGCGACTGTAATGGTGTAGAAACAGAGAGTAATGGTGTGGTGATCGACTGTAACGGTGTGGAGACAGAGAGTAACGGTGTGGAGACAGAGAGTAACGGTGTGGAGACAGAGAGTAACGGTGTGGAGACAGAGAGTAACGGTGTGGAGACAGAGAGTAATGGTGTGGAGACAAAGAGTACTGGTGTGGAGTCAGAGAGTAATGATGTGGAGACCGACTGTAACGGTGTGGAGACAGAGTTAAGGTGTGGAGACAGAGAGTAATGGTGTGGAGACAGAGAGTAATGGTGTGGAGACCGACTGTAACGGTGTGGAGACCGACTGTAACGGTGTGGAGACAGAGAGTAATGGTGTGGAGACAGAGAGTAACGGTGTGGAGGCCGACTTTAACGGTGTGGAGACCGACTTTAACGGTGTGGAGACCGAATGTAACGGTGTGTAAGGGTTAACTTTGATCAACGTAGACAGAGAGCACCTCTTTTTATATTTTTAATCATAATTGTTTAACATAAAAATACCTTAATAATAAAAAAAATATTGATTCAATGGTAGCGGAACCGATAAGGGTTAATTGCGAATTTATCCCTATCTGTTTGAAGACGAGGTGCTCAAGTTCAGTACTGGGTAAACAAAACACTTTCCAGAAAATAGTCTTAAAAAGTCGTAATGACCTTAAAACTTTATTATTTATTTATTTATTTTTGCATATTTTTTTGTTTTTACTTATAATAACTAATACACTGATGCATTCTTAATGTACATTATAATTAAACTGAAGAACCTGGAGAAACTTTATGTAATAACTATTGTGCGAAATCTCTTAGATCATATAAACCACCAATGGGACTGTTGTCTTATGGTGGTGCCCTTCTTTCATTCCCACCCTAGCCGATAATGCAATGGGCAATGGCAATGGAAGGTAAATCGGGGGCTTAAAACCATGACCCTGAAATATCCGTTTTGTCCTCACTGAAGATTCAAACCAGGGACTCTCAGGTCGACGCGACAGTCGAGCGCCTTACCACTTGATATAAAAACTGGTAACAATAATAAATAGTTTAAAATACAATCATGAAAAAAATCGGCTCTGCCCGAAACCAAAAATAACCTAGCCTACCGATCAAGCCTAAGAGGGATATAACTCTATGCAAATGTTTTTGCAGGGTACAGCTAGTAGCAGATAACAACGGTGATCTGAGGTCGCCGGGCAGATAAACTAATGAAATACTGAGGGTCATGGTTTAAAAAAAAAACAAACAAATAGCAAAGGCTAAGAACCATTGACATAGAACTCAAGAGGAAATAGAAGATATGTAAATGAGTATAAAATAAAACACACACAGACATACACAAGCTGGACATCTTGAATGTTTAGAGGGTCAGAGGTTAGGGGTCAAAACTTATTTATTAGTGGTAGTTTTTTTTTTGTTGTGTTTTACCTTCGCTGACAGGTCTCCCATGTACCTGGTCGGGATGTTGGCTCGGACTCTGGAGGTGGCTGCAGGCGCGTGCTGCTGTGAGCTCGGGTTCTCCCAAAACGAGGCATGCTGGGACACCACTGAACTCTCCTACAAAAACGTCACAACATGCCAGGAAATGATGATGTTGTTATGTTAGTTCATCACAAAGTTATATAATAAAAACAACAGTCACACGCCCAGTAATCAAGACTACGGGTGGCTGAACCGTTGATTGACCAGCCAACTGGTGTATGTATACTTTCCCGGTGGTAAATAGTACGGGTGAACGGGTTAGGATTAGGATTAACCCAAAAAAAATAGGATTTAGATTTTTTTTTTTTAAATTTGATAAGCCAGTGTCCATTTCCAACATTGGATTGTAGTTTTTTAATATCTGGTTTAAATAGGTCACTGTGTCCGGCAATGGAATGTGAACTTGTGTGAGGAGAGAGGTGCACATCACTTGGAAATTAGCGCCATATTATTAAGATGAAGAAATGGGTATAAACTGATGCTGCAGCGATGAACAAAGTTTAATAAAAGTTCAAAAACTTTCTCTTAAATTTTAGTGCACAGGCCTACAATTAATTTTTTTTTTAATCTGAACTCATAAATTGTTGGTACCCAACTTTAAAAAAAAAAAAGAACACGGGAGAGAGGTTAATAAAGATTAATAACATCAATTGTCGGTCATTGGTTAAACTATTTCTAAAATCAAAGAGATACACACAATTCTACATAGAAACAAGCAATTAAGCCTGTTCCATTCTGGACATAGGACATGTTAGCGCATTTTCGTGTTTTGCATCAGTACGTTTGTTAGCTTTCAGTAAATATTTGTAAATTTTGGAAATGTTTATAAATTCAATTGTTTAATGCATATATCTGTAAAAAAAATATTATAAAGACGTTTCTTTATATTTGAAAAAAAAATATTTTCTCTTAAATCTAACTACAAGTGGTTTGTGGTTACTGAAATAGGACTCATAATTGAAAACATTCGAAATTGTAGTAATTTAATCGTCCGAAAACTCCGTCAATTGTTGCATAGTTCTGATACTTTTAATTAAACTCAGAACACAAGCTTACTATTTCATTTGATGAGTTTCTTAATAAATCTTGGTGAAACTACGTGCTGCAGTATTTCGCACCAAATGAATGGGTTATTGAACGTACAAGGTGTAGAATGGGGCCATATATATAATATATAAGCCCCTTAGGAGCCCTGAAGCCCGGCCCTCAGAGGTTCTATCGCAAAATGAACTTTTGATGTACACATGGCAGGCCAAGACCTACAAAATGATATTTACATCATGGGTCTAGGATTTATGGTTGCTGAGATATAGGGCGCTCCTTTATTAATATAGCTTAAATAGTAAAAAACGGTACTTTATAAGGCCCCTTTTACGGCCCTCAGAGGTCAGATCGCGAAATGGAAAAAAGTCATTTCTTGGCAGGCCAAGACCTACAAAATGATATATACATCATGAGTCTAGGACTTATGGTTGTTGAGATCTAGGGTGATGACAGACAGACAGACAGACAGACAGACAAAACGGGGACAATAGAGCATTTTTTTTTCGGAAATGCTCTAAAAATCGATGTACATTTTTGGTTGCACACTCTAAAATGTGTTCAATTTCGCACTGAACGCCAATGCGTCTTACATCTTTATGCCAGTTTTAAAACGTTGACTGCTTACGTCTGGTATATATAATGTGGATTTGATAATCGTGTTTATGTCACGGACATTGATTCCATGCATGGAACATCGGCTGTACGCGTCGAATACTATTAATATGGGCCTGGACATCGTGCCAGTTTTTAAAACGTTGACTGCTTACGTCTGTTATATAATGTGGATTCGATAATCGTGTTTATGTCACGGGCATTGATTTCATGTATCGAACATCGGCTGTACGAGTCGAATACTATTTATATGGGCCTGTGGACATCAGAGTTGTATGCGTCTTGAGATTGTTTGTATGCATCTGGACATCGGTTGTACACGTAGAATACTGTATGTACGTCTGTTTGCATGCGCTGGATTTATGTTCCTACGTGTTGATTTGAAACGCAGCGGGTATTATAAGCCAAATTGTTTATACAGCAGTTTTCCCGAGGGGTTACGGGGTCCCTCCCGAGTATTAATTCTTCTTAAATTATTTTTGCCTGTGGGTTATCTAATGTCATCAAAGTCTCTGAGCACTCTAAGACCCCCCCCCTCCCCAAGAACGTCTATTGTGTTTGAGCACTCGCTGAGGCGTAACTAGGGAATGGGAGGGGAGGTCCAAATTCGAAAGTCCCCAGGGACCCGGCTTGAAGGGGGCCCCAAAACATTTTAACATTGAATATTAAGTAGGCCTACATTATCTCATGTCATGATGTCGAATGTCAAAATGCAGGGCCCCCTAAGAGGCCAAGCCCCCCCCCACTCCGGGACCTCGTTATCCATAGGTTTGGCACTAAGCACTCGAAGACCCCAACCCCCCAAGAACGTCTATGGTGTTTGTTATCAATAATAATGAACTGTAATGGTAATTGAGTATTAGTGTGTGTGAGAGTCTGTGTGTGTGTGTGCGTTACTGACAAAGTTTATAAAGGGTATCTGTGTGTCACTGTGTGTATATACGTATGTATGTCCTAATGTGCTGAAGTGACCTACATTGACAGGTATGACACGTGTGTGTGTGTGTGACAGGTATGTGTGACACGTTTGCCTAAATAATCAGGCCTTATTCTATTTATACACGTTTGTTTAATTTTAATGTCATCAGGTCTTTGTGTTTGCAGTTCATGGGAAGGGATGGGTTGGGGTGAGGGTGGGGGTTGAATGCCATACGTACGCCCCCCTGTCCCCTGGTGGTGAATTAAATCTCAAGTAGCCTCCTCGAATGACTCCGATAAGGCCATATCTCTGTCACATGGGGCCACTTCACGGCACTCCTAGCGCAACTCAGGTTGTGTGTGTGTGTGTGCGTGTGTAAGTACTGACAGTGACGTGTATGAGGGAAGCGGGGGGGGGCGTGTCGTGTTACGTCACCATGGATCGATGTATGAAACCAGGCTCGTTTTTAATTGATAGGAAAATTGGGCGGCTGTTTACGTTTCCCACTGCTATGCCCCCCCACCCCTCACCCAAGCCAGGTCGCGGCTTTTAACTTTGCCATAAAAAGAAATCAAAATAAAAAAAAAAAGTTTCATCTGTTGGTATTTATAAACAAAAGATTACAAATTTACTAAACCATATCGCTAACTAACAAACGGGGTGTACATAGACTCTTAAAGACATATACGAGATTTACATTCTAGTAGGCCTTGCATTATAATCAACAGCCGGGGGCCCATCACAGAGGAGAGGCCACCTAAGTACATATCAGAGTCCCGGTGTCAGCATGACTTAACAGTTGCGGCCCACTGAACGAAACGATTTGTGGGCTCGGTTGTAGTGTAAAAAGTGCGCGCGTTTTACTAGTTGTGTGCGAGCGCTCACGCGAACGGCTTAGGGGGAGCACTGCTGCAAAGGAAGATGCATGCCTGCCCCCGTCCCCCCATCCCCAACCTCTTTTAAAATGTACCTTAAGATCCCATATCGAACGGGTTTAATGTCAACAGAGAATGATTCGTTGGTGTCATTGATATATTTTGTGCTTTGTATGACAATGAACAAACAGCACTAATAATGAGTACAGTGTGAGTAAAACTACAGTGAGACGTTCGGGCTAAATGCATACATTATATTTTTATGAGGTGTTGACATAAATACATCAGTGCAGGTGCAGTTTGTGCATTATATACTGGTTCCATTTTTTTTTTAAAGAAAGGGCATTCAAATGAAAATAAATTTTATAAGAGCATTCATATAAATGCATTTGAGAGGGGAAAAAAAATTAGTACACTCAATATATGCAACACATAATTTTTACTGAAACATTTTTTTTTAAAATATAATGCAAACTAAAAACCAAGAATCAGCAAAATATGTGTAAAAACACATGCACTTAACAAACACATATTTACATTTATATCATTCAGATTATTAAAACAATCTCTTTCAATGGGATTTCTAATGGGTTTTTTTTTCCACTACACGGGTGTGCAAAATCGTGGGCCGCAATAAGTTCTTTTATTTAACAACACGATCACACGGAAAGGGTATTTATATGAACTTGTGTTTATAAAATGTACTTAAAAACTTTATGAGCGGCCAATTTAAGCACAAAAAAATGGGCCTCATTTGACCCACGGGCTTTGGTTTGCCCACCCCTGCTCTAGTACTTGAAAAACATTTCAGCACTGAGACTTTTTAAACACGTTAAACTTAGCCAATATACAATGATCATTAAATCCTCAGGTATTTACAAACCCAGCCAGCTATGAACTTCTAATATAATGTTAATGTGCAGGTCAAATGGTCAAGTGGTCAGGTGATGATTTAAAAAAAAATGCAACTTACATTTCGCCTGCGTGTCTTCCCGTCCTGTGGGGTGGTGTCTGAATTTGTTGATTCTGTCAAAACAATGAAAATAAACAAACACGTTAGAGTCAAGGCAGACAACTGCACGAGAAAAGTTTCACAAAACATAAATAAATATCTTTGTGTCAACAGCAAAGTGAAATGTAAATAATTCAGTTAATATATAATGTTCAATTCTGAAAATTGTTTCGTTGCTACATGAATTACCGGCCTCTTAAAAAAATGGTGGGCAATTAGTTTGATTAAAACAAACAACTTATTAGTTAGACTTGTGATAATCAAGTTATAAGAAAATGTGTGGAGTGTTAAGGTTCCATTATCGTTGTTTTTTTGTTGTTGTTGTGCAAATCAGATCTGCTGAAAGAGGAGTCAGAGAGGCACTGAGTCAGAGAGGCACAGAGAGAGTCAGAGAGGCACTGAGAGGGTCAGAGAGGCACAGAGAGAGAGAGAGAGAGAGTCAGAGAGGCACAGAGAGAGAGAGAGTCAGAGAGGCACAGAGAGAGAGAGAGAGAGTCAGAGAGACACAGAGAGAGAGAGAGAGTCAGAGAGGCACAGAGAGAGTCAGAGAGGCACAGAGAGAGAGGCACAGAGAGAGTCAGATAGGCACAGACAGAGTCAGAGAGGCACAGAGAGAGACAGGAAGACTGATGATGATAAAAGGAATATAATTCTATTTATTATCCATAATGAGGTTACCCAGTGGCGTAGTGGGGTGGGGGTGACAAGGGGGGGCATCATGCACCGGGTGCTACTCACAAAGGGGCGCCAAATATGTATACTTTACATAGACTATATGGTTTTCGAATGGGGGGGGGTGCGAGTAAAGATCGCTACGCCACTGAGGTTACCTTTGCCTTCTTCCTTTAAAAAAAAAAAGAGAGACAGGTAGACAGTCATAGGATTCAGCCAAAATAACATAGATAAAGATAGACAGACAGACAAGTAGACATGAAGATAAATAGATATATATAGATAGATAGATGGCACTGAATAAAATGAAATTTGAATTATCGAATATTTATTGATGATTAGATATGGCATTGATAAATACAAAAAAAAACAGCTGTAGATCGAAGAACACTAACAGAAATGGGGTAGAGGGGGTTGGGGGGGAGGACACAAAAACAAATTAAGATAAAACAAAGGTATATAAATATATAAATAAGGTATGTATATATATATATATATCAGTACTATCAGATATATAGATCAAATGCAATAAAAAACGTATAATGGCGCTCCTTTATTAAGAGAAAAAAGCAAACTGGTTTCAGATAAAGGCATCGTCCAACTTAGGTGGTCAGAGGGTGGGGCAGCTGTACATTGTTGTCCTACCTTAAACTGATGTACTTTAGTACTTTAGTTAAAACTGTGCACTTTGATGAGTTAAACAATAGGGAAATAAAAACATGCCAAGAAATAGTTCTTATTGTAATCCTAGAGGTTTTCACCCCCAGCTGTTTATACAAGTAGCAAATAAAGTGCCCACAAAGTCAATTCACAATGGACCCCCTCCCTCCCCCGTCTATAAACATTATCAGTTCACTTTAAAGTTTCGCTCGTTGGAATAATTCATTTGTTCATGAATGTAATATTATTTAGACAATAATATATATATCAGGGCCTTATTTTATTAAGGCCTGGGCCCAATGGAGAACTTGCAAGGGTTTGGGTTGTGGGGGGAGGGGAAAACGAAAGAAGAAAAAAAAGGGGAATGGGTGTCACGAGATGGTTGGCCCATCCTTTAAATTAGCTGTAGAGGAAATGAATCGGTTTGTCTGCTGTGAGTGGTGGCCCATTAATAGAATAAAGTCACAAGTCAGCTCTGGAAACAGGCGGATTTGACAGGTGGGTGCAGTGGGGCCCTACTTCTGAAGACCACCCCCTCACCCCTACGTAATCCCCCAATGTTACATTTTTATTATTTTTTTCTCTAATATTTTCAAAATCGCAAGGTCTTATATATTTTTGCTGCACCTAAACAGGCTTTGCTGCGCCCCTGGGAGGGAGAGGGGAATAAAACGTTAACCAGGATTTGATTCTAGTTCAATGTTAATTGGCAGTTTAAAAAAACAACAGGGTAACATCTCCTGAATAATGTATATAGAAGCAAACCGTTCTTCAGATGACATTGTCACCAATCGCAAATCGTTCAACTGTACATATTCTATACAGTGTGTGGGTTAGGAGCGGTGGAATATGTGAGTGGGGGAGGGGGAGGGGCGGGATAGTCCCTCGTGGCGCCTCTTGAATATATTGACTTCAAACAGTGAGTCAGAGAGACCTATGTGTGTGTGTGTGTGTGTGTGTGTTTATCACTGTGTCGATGTGTGTGTTTGTATCACTGTGTCGATATGTATGTTTTAACGTGTGTGTGTTTCAATGTGTGCCTGTATGTGTCGATGTCTGTGTTTGAGTGCGCGTGTGTGTGTGTCTGTGTGTGTGTGTCTGGTACACCGTTAGACTGATCTCTAGCCGGAACCCGTCCAGAATACAAACAGTTACCGTCGGGATGATACTGATGGGTGTGGGGTGGGGGGAGTGGTTGTTGAGACACCGCTTAAAATTCTTCTGGGCGTCATCGGCAACACAGGCCATGGGGAGGGGGGAAAGGGGGAGGTGGGCGCGAAGAGGAAGGAAAAAATGAAGAGATGGCAATATAGCTTCTCGAATAATTTTAATGGACATAAATCTGTGCTTAAAATTGTGATCGTGACCTTCCCCCACTCCGACCCCGATCCTATCTATTAGAATTATTCTGATCCACCTCATGAGTTTGTTAATATCGTTATACATCTATATGATGGGTGTGTGGGTGTGTGGGTGTGTGTGTGTGTGTGCACGAGTTCAGAGGTTAGTTAAAGATATTTCGCTATACAATTATTTTTTTTTAATACGAAAAACGGTGGGTAATTAATAACGATTGATGCATAACGAACAGTGTAGCGATTTTTTTGAAACGATGTGTACATGTAAAGACGTAGAAGGCAGTGGAAGTAGGTCTAAACAACCTAATGAAATATTTAAATAATAAAGGTCACAGGTCACAATAATCATAGTCGGCTGTAAACAATTGCAGATAAATTGATAACTGCAGGTGTAAATAAATCAGGCAGAAGGGTTGGGGAGGAGGGGGGTTAGTGTAGACAATAGCCCGATTAGACAGCGACTACAACCATAGATGATGGCATGATAGAAATAGAGAGAGACAGACAGACATTACTGGAAGATAAATTATTGACCAGAATTTGACATCGTTCAGTGTGCGTCAGTGTGCCGATACAAACAAACAAACAAACAAACAGACACACAATGATACAATAGAACGACAGACATTCCTAATTATTGAATAAGAAACAAACAATGATACAATAGAACGACAGACATTCCTAATTATTGAATAAGAAACAAACAATGATACAATAGAACGACAGACATTCCTAATTATTGAATAAGAAACAAACAATGATACAATAGAACGACAGACATTCCTAATTATTGAATAAGAAACAAACAATGATACAATAGAACGACAGACATTCCTAATTATTGAATAAGAAACAAACAATGATACAATAGAACGACAGACATTCCTAATTATTGACCAAAAAACAAACAAACAATGATACAATAGAGCGACAGACATTCCTAATTTTTGACCAAAACAAATAAACCATGATACAATAGAACGACAGACATTCCTAACTATTGACCACAAAAAAAAATGTGACCTGGTTCTGTGTACTCACTGGCTTGGAAAACGTGCGTGTAGCTAGATCGATATAATCCTCCGGTTTGTAGGGTACACATTGTTGTGTGTAGTGAGTGTGTTTCGCTGCTGACGAATCACACACACACACACACACACTCTCCCTCTCCACACTAGTGTGTCGAACCAGCACGCGGGAACTGCGTTCGTCGCTTGTAAACAAACGGTCTGAATAATATATCTGTGTTGAAGTCTGTGTGTGTTATATATCTCGCTTATAACGGGAACGCCTGCACGTATAAAAAAAATGACACACTCGTCTGGCACACATACACACACGCGCGCACGCACAAACATCATGATAACGATATGCACCGATACAGCGGAAACTGTTTAAGTGGAAGTTATTCATACATATGTCGTAAGCAGGTCAAACTCAATTTTTTAACAAATAATGGCTAATGGATAACGGTATATACAGACACAAATCATATCAATGATCGGTTTCTATTGTAAACATTGTGAATCATTGTTATGTTCGATATCGAAATTGAAACAAAAAGAACAATCGACGAACGGTTTCACTACACTGTATCACTGTCCGCACATCAATGTAAACATTGAACTAACATTGAACTAACATTGAAAAAGAACACACTGTGTTGAACTTTAAACCGCACGAGAATGCCTGTGTAAGGAAGGCCCTAATTAATCAGTAAATAAAGTTTATACTAATAGACCATATTAGTAGTATTATTATCATTTTTTTACACAAGCCTAACGACAAACTACTTTATAACCCCCACCCCTTCTACAACGAATTATGGACGGACCTCGGGTCATCATCGTCTTTTTGAAAAAAAATCACAGACATGTACAATAATTTTTTTTTGTCAGTTCAATAAAAGTAGGTCACAGTCCACTCCATTCAGTCACAGCAGCACACACTGTTCACGGCATGTCCTCGCGGCACATATTAAACCTAACTCGCGTTACCCTCTCTCTCTCTCCCCTGATCCCTCCCCCCCTTCCGGCCGACCTCCGTTGACAACCTCACAGACTAAAAAAAGGTGACACTACTGACATTGGTTTTGTGGCCCGGGGGTGGGGGAGGGGACGGGATTATCAAGTGATAAAGAATCAAGATTTATTTTGCATTTAAATAAAAAAAATGCTTATCGGTAATGAAAACAACTGTTTACATATTTGGTGGATAAAGGTAAAAATCCCTGGGCGAAAAATCTCGACTCAAAATTTTTGATGACATGACATTTGATGTCACTTACGAGTGCCAGTGATATGGGGGGGGGGGGTGAAATGAAATCTCTTAGATCCTATTAACCTCGATGGGAAGGGTTTTTTTTTGGTCCGCTACTTTCGTCCCCCACCATGGAGGCACCACGGGAGATATAGCGGGGGGGGAGGGGCTGAAATATCCATTGGCCCTCACCGGAGATCGAACCAGGGACCGTCTGGTCCAGTCGAACGCTTTACCACACTCCCATCCGTTCCCCCCCTCCCTCAGTCACTGTATGTACAGTGTTCTGTCAATCATCCCTGTGTCCATTACAGGCAAAGAATTTGTCTGGTCTTTGTCTTTTTGCAATAGTAGTAGTATAATATATTTACTTTAGGGTCATCGAATCATAACATAATGTCAAGAATAGGTAGCATCCAGCAGGGCTGAACTGTGCATGGTGGTGGTGGTGGTGGTGGTGGTGTGTGTGTGTGTGGAGGGGGTGGACGGGAGGGTTTACAAACTTACATGGACCCGCGCGGCCATCATCAAGTGGCCCAGTTCACAGAAAACTTGACGGACTGAGGATAAGAATTCGGGAAAAGGGGGTTGGTGAGGGGGTGGGGGATGGGGGGAGAGGCAGAGTTAGATAACTGGTATATGTATCACAGTAAATGTACAAACTAGTCAAAACTAGGGCCGAAAGTACACTGACACGGGAGGGCCAACTGTCTCTACAGCAGTTTTTTTTTTAGCATGTGATCCGTGCATCAAAGGTCTGATTAAAGCTATGGGCGTTTTTGGTTGTTTTCTTGCTTTCATCCATGTTATATATATATATATATATATATATATATATATATATATAATACAAATATAGAAAATGATGATGTTTTGTTATATAGCCTTTCGACAAGTGAACCTCCTGCTCCCTTCCCGGTCGATGTGAAAAGAAAAAAGTTTCATTTACTAGTTTACATTATATACTGTAGTGTATTGGTGAAGGTACTGTAGTGTGCAGCATTGCGGGTAAAAGAAGGACAAGTGTTTGGTGAACTTTGTTATAACTAGGTCCAAAGAAATAATAAGATGTTAGAAATTTTGTATCACCATTTTTTTGCGCCCAATTTTTTTCGCATTTGAAAATACAGCGTCTTGCATCAACTGCACTGTCAGTTTCATGCAAACATCAGTACACGAGACACTGTAAGTATTTTTCAGAATTATTGTGTTACTGAGCTAAATTTAATATTTTATATTTATTAACGTTCTGAAACTAGCGGTGTCGAAATGATGGAAAGAAAGGCATATTTTCGTTTTGTACTTTGTATATAACAACAAAAACATCAAAAGATTTTCTCGAAGAGTTAGACCGGCAAACACTCGGATACAACTGTTGCTATAACCAAAATGAAACAGAAAGAAAAAATTGTTAATGTTGACACACGAAAGAACAGCAGAAGATCAAAAATGAAAGCCGACCTATCAAAATTTTTGCTTTGGACGTTTGAAACGGTAACATTAAAGAGTGTCATTTTTACAAGAGATTTTTTTATTAATTTAACTGACAGACATATAAAAAAAAATTTCTTTTCTGTTGTTAACTAAAACATTGAACAAATAGTTGATAGTAAGAAAGTAAATGAATGAAAGAATATAAGAGTAACATTTATAGTCACCGACGCGCAAAAACTTCAAAGGAAGATCAAAAGTAAATCAACTTGTTTTGGGACATCTTTAAGTGGAGAGAGAGCGTGTTAAAAATGTGACTTGGTGGGGGAAAGGGAGGGGGGGTGGAATAAAGAGAAAAAAAAACGCGTTAATATAAGTGAGCGACAATTTTCTGGCTACACTATTATTTTATGAAAAGAAAATTTACATGAGATATAAATGACGTGTATATCTTTTTTTTTGGAATGGGAAGTGGAGGGTAGGGTAAACAGACTTAGGTGTGGGCGAAGTGAAGAAAAATATGACAGGGAGGGAGGGACATACGTCATTAGTTCGGAACTATGGTACGATAAAAAAAGGTTAGACGTTGTTAAATAAAAAAAACAATTCGCATCATTGACGTGATTGATACCTTGTCCATAAACTGTCTCAATCTTCAATTCAATAGACATATATGCTAATGCTTAATAAATATGTTATAATTCATTATACCTCTTTCGTAAATTAAAAATGACTTGTTTATTATGCCAATGTTATGCATTGATATTATGACATATTAGTTTGAATACAAACAATTAGCCTTCTATTGTGTCGATTAAAATGTGCGTTAATTTGCGATCAAAATTTTTAATCATGCGTTAATCTCGATCAATTTTTTTAATCGAACAGCAGCTCTAATATATATATACAAATATACTTGGCAATGTTTACATATATTCTAGGATATAGGCCCATGTATTGAAGTATTCAGTGCTTTTTTGTTTGTAAAAATAGGTGCCGGTACTCAGTGATGGATTGCCTAAATTTTAGCTGCTAAAACCCAGCAGCGTCTATTTTTGTTCTTATTGCGCACAATTTAAAAAATAATCTCAATTTTAACAAATTAATAATATAATAAATTAATAACAAAACGTTAAAATACAAGAAAAGGAATAATTTTTTTCCCCCACATTGAGAAAGGTGCCGGTACGCCGTACCCGTGCGTACCGTCACAAAAAACGCTGGAGGTATTCATTCAAAAGCATTAAACTCCATTATTTCTGCGTCTTCTCGTCTTCTCGCCAAGTCTTATGTTTCCCCAAAGGGTCTTGTCCATAACTATATAAATCTGCCCCACTTAGTGGGGGAAAAAATGGGTTCGCCCATTAGTTCTTATTTTTCTTCAAACATGATATATATTTGCTTTCATTTATCTCTCAAAAACAATGCCACTGGATTTATCAAAGAAGTGAGATAATTGAACAAACAATTTGAAACCGTAAATCGAGATATCGGGGGATGGGGGGGGGGGGCCAGTTAACGGTCACGACAGATATGAAATGCAGCCCACAATCACACACACACAATCACACACACAATCACACACACACAATCACACACACAATCACACACACAATCACACACACAATCACACACACACACACAATCACACACACACAATCACACACACAATCACACACACACACACACACACAATCACACACTCCATTACAATTTTTATGCTTTCCATTAAGTACATTTTTCTAATGTCATGGTGTAGAATGTCAAAATGCAGGGGGGTCCCCCAAATAGAGTCCGGGCCGGCCCCCCTTCCGCGCCATCAAATCCATAGGTTCGGCAACTGGTTTTTTTTTGTTGTTATTATACAATTGTTGTTCTTGCCAAGCTTTAACGCTAATCAGGGTTTACTTCTTCAGTGATAACATTTTTTTATTATTTTTTTTAGTATAATGTTGTTGTTGGTTTGTTGGTTGGTTGGTTGGTTGGTTTTACTTCATCACCAAAGCACACACATGTTTGACTTTATACACATATAAGTGCTAATAAGGGCATTCCCGATTGAAATGTACAAACATTTACTTCATTTACCCCAAATAAACGGCGTCTGTCTATTTAAAAAAAAAAACTGATCTAATCAGTACGTCCCCCTACACTACTTTAGCAAAATGGTTCCGATTTGTTGTTTTTTGTTTTTTTAAAAGACAGCAAGACCTCTTGGACTGAACTAAACCCACCCCCCCCATGTCTGGTCCAGTTCCAAGGTTAGCACACAATGAGGTCAAGTGTTCAGGGAGTGGAGAGGGGGAGCGGAAGAAGATAACTTGGGGAAAGGAGGGGGTGTGGAGGGGAGAAAGAGGTTAGGTCACAATGCCCAGAACAGTTCGCTCAAGAACAGATAACCTCGTGACATGACCTTAAGAACAAAGACTATTTAAACAGTTACCAGAGTGGCCTAGTCCCCGTTGTACAATACACTGCACATTCTGGGAACCGCCCTCAACCTACATTTCCTAGTTGTACAATACACTCACACTTCCCCCACCTACATTTCCTAGTTGTGCAATACACTCACACTTCCCCCTCACCTACATTTCCTAGTTGTACAATACACTCACACTTCCCCCCACCTACATTTCCTGGTTGTACAATACACTCACACTTCCCCTCACCTACATTTCCTAGTTGTACTACACTCACACTTCCCCCCACCTACATTTCCTGGTTGTACAATACACTCACACTTCCCCTCACCTACATTTCCTAGTTTGGAATACACTCACACTTCCCCCTCACCTACATTTCCTAGTTGTACAATACACTCACACTTCCCCTCACCTACATTTCCTAGTTGTACAATACACTCACACTTCCCCTCACCTACATTTCCTGGTTGTACAATACACTCACACTTCCCCTCACCTACATTTCCTGGTTTTACAATACACTCACACTTCCCCCCCACCTACATTTCCTAGTTGTACAATACACTCACACTTACCCTCACCTACATTTCCGAGTTGTACAATACACTCACACATCCCCTCATCTACATTTCCTAGTTGTACAATACACTCACACTACTACTTCCACACCCCCCCTCACCTACATTTCCTAGTTGTACAATACACTCACACTTCCCCTTACTTTGAAAAGTTAATTAAACCGTTATTTGTGACGTGCATCTACCTTTCCACATTTCGTCAAAGGCGGGTCCAACATGAGAGGAGGGGATGGGTGGGGGCAGCCCGCGGAACCTTGGAGAGTAACTTATGCGGGGCCTATAGTTTAATCGTTTTTGACTTTTTTTTTAATGTTGTGTGTTTTAACATAATCTCATAACGCATGGGAGGGGGGGTGGAATGATTATCTGGCGTTGGGCGTCGTAAGATTGCCGTTGGCACGTTTGCATATTGAGAGCTAAGAGGGCCCCCCCACGATTTGGTGTACTTTGGCACATCAGTCCCTGAAATCTCATTTTTTTAAAATACTTTACTGGGCCCCCTTAAGGTTCGCTTGCCCTGGGCCCAGTGTCTGAGGATAATACGGGCTTGTTTTCATAAGAGTGGAGTAGAGGGCAATAAGGTTCAATTCTCCGGCACTAATTTAGTTCACATTTAGTTCACATTCCACTGTAGTTGAATACTTGATACCAATTAACGCTAATCGAGTGACAAGTACACAGACAGTGAACATTTTTTTTAATTATATATGTCAGTGTTTTGGCAGTGTCAAGAATTTGTCCCACCACCTACCTCCCCCCTCCCCTTGCTTTTTTTTTTAGTCTCAGCTTCACACCTTAGTTAATTGAAATCAGTCAACGCTTAACAGTAACTTAACACATACTAACAGACATAGTAACACATTCCAAAAAAAAAAAAAAAACATACCTAAAAAACATTGAGGTGACGGGTAATTTAATTTTTCACATCACATAAAGAGATGCACAAATTTCTGTCAGTCTGTGCGTACGTATGTGTGTTGCTTTGAAATAATAATAAAAAATATACTGTACTGTAATATATCATACTATACTAAAGACGTAGGGAAAATAATGAAGTCAGACTTTCAGTACTAGATGCTTGCATGGAGGTCCAGTCTGGATGGCTTAAGGTACCGGGTTAAAGTTTAAGTAGTCTGACCTGTGATTTAGCCGCCCCCCCCCCACCCCCGCGCTTGGCCATCCTTACCCCCCCCACCCCAGCCCTTAAGTATCCTGATTGAACAGAGAGCGTTGACAGACAACCAGCATCATAACGAGTTAAGAGTTGTGGACGGCCCCAAACATTGCACATCTGTGGACAGGAGGGAATGAATAACAGTCTACGTCAGTTACAGAGCAGACATGTTTTTTTTTTAATCTCTTGATCTTACACTTAGACGGCTCGACCTTTAACCGTTGCCCTACTTTATAGAGGTCAAGGAGTCCCCGCGCAGGTTGTAAGGAACTCTCACACTCTTTGAATTCATCCGGGGATTCTGGGGGGGGGCTGAGACTTCGAGTTTTAGAGCCCTGTCAGCTACGTCCCTCAGCATCTGGGCCAAATAGGTCCACTGCCATAAAGCCACCATACTGGGCCCATTGCCCATAAGATACCCAAGTGGTCCACCTGGACCAAATGGGCCCATTGCCAACAATCTATCGGACTGGTCCACTATGTGTCCGACATCCGTGGGGGGGGACTCGAAAAGCACGACTGTATGGAGCTATCATAGAGGGTTCGAACTTACGACGTGCCCCATTATAAAAAAAAAACAACTCGCTACCACCAAGTCACCATCTGATATTCTTGGTCAGTTAAACAGGACAAGTCCTCCAAATTGTACCTTCTTTTTAAAAAAAAAATAGCGATAGACATTTAGTGCCTAATAGGGAGCTTCACTAAGCCGACAGGACGAAAGTCATTCACTGACGTTTCCCCCACACCTCCCCTCACTCACACGCCCTCCCCAGCTACCCCCCTCCAACCCTAACACACACACACACACACACTCACCAGACACGCTAATGACTTTATAAATCAACCATTTGATCCTTTCAACACCTCGACTCATCGGCCCGCGGCCTATACCCTCCTCTCACCTGTGGCTACTTTACTGTGTCATACAGGTGTACACGAACTTCCTGCTCGTTTCCGCTCGTCTCCCGCGGAAGGATTAAACATGTCACTCCCCCCCTCCCCCCCACCCAGGTCAACAGCGGGGACATAATTTTTATTTTTTGGTCTAATACGTCCAGATTTTAGGCCAAGCCTGGTATTGTGAGGGGAACGGCAAGGAAAGGGGGGGGGTAAGGAAATTAAAAAACAATGACTTGTGATCCTGCGTGACACAAATGGTACGCTTATATAGGCACTTGCTGCGCACCCGTGTTGTTCAGTGTGACAAAATACGATATCAAATGTCCTCAGTGAGATAAATTGTCGCACATATGACTAACGAAGCAAAGTATGTCTTTATTTCGTACTGTGCTCGTATCGGGGCCCCTTTTTTGTTTTAAACAGTACAATGGGCCCCCCACCCACACACACACCGCTCCGGCTAACCCATGTGTTGGTGCCACTGGTACCAACCAATCAAAAGAGCCCTACCAGCATGATGGGCGCTGTATTCCGGGGAAAGTGACTGTAGATAGGCACACGAGTAAAGATTGTCCCCCCTGATATGTATACCCAGTGCCGTAGCGAGCTTAACTCGCGCCCGGGGCACAATACCTTTTTAATACCTTTTTAGCGCCCCCCCCCGCGACATTCGAAAACCATGTAGTATTATATGTCAAATATATCATTTGGCGCCCCATTCGTGAGTAGCGCCCGGGACATGATGCCTCCCCCCTTGCCCATCCCTCGCTACGCCTCTGTGTATACAAAACGTGGCATCTCTGCTTGGAGCGCGAACACTAATTGGTCAACCGAGTAACAACTCTGCACAACGCTGAACACAAATGATGATGTGTGATTACTTTATAAAGTGTGACAATTATCCCCTCTTTAATTGAAAATATAAGTCCAGTGTGGTCCACTGTCCAAAAGCCCCCTCCATCTCTTCTCCCCGGGCCGTGTACATTATCACTCACAGTTCGGGGGGTGGGGTGAGCTTTGATCTTCAGCCTGTATCATTTGAAGTATTTACTTTTGACTCCCAATAAACGTAAAGTCATAAGCTCCTTATGACCAAAACAAAAATATGAAAGAGACCTCGCCGAGACTAAGGTTTAAACTAAGATGAACTCTGGATGACCTTTAACCACCAAAAAAGGCCAAGGTCTTTCCTACGATTTTTTTATCCCCCCCCCCCCCCCCCGGCAAGTAAAATATGTACAAGCAATCAAACAGATTCAACAAAATATAAAATGCATTTCTGGATTTATGAGAACAAACTGATCAAATGAAATACTGTATTCCAATTTCCCTATGTCACTGTCACAGAAGCTCAGAGCTGAATGTCAAAGCTGTCACAATTTGTGACATTGCCGCTAAAAAAAAAAAGCGCCTCTTCACACAAAAGCAGGTCACTGAATATTTTTTTTTCTAAATCAAGCCCAATAAATGAGTGTTTTGTTTCGGGTTAAACTTAAATAATAACATAATCTTGAAAAATCCACATTTTTTTTTACTGTCGGAAAAAGTGCTATAAATAGATTGTTTTGTATTTAAAATCGGTGATTATTAGTTTTAAGACTACTACAGAAATTTGCTTTTTTTTAAAAATATTATTCGCAGTTTAAAAATAAAATAATTTAATAATTTAATCTCAAGCGAAAATATTATCACACATTCAACTAAAAAAAAAATTATTTTATTTCTATGTAACAAAACACCGCCCAAACTAGCGGGCGATTGGCAAACCCGCCCAAACCAGCGGGCGGTTGGCAAACCCGCCCAAACTAGCACACACAAAACACGCTATTCTCCAAGTAGAGAAAAAAAACAACAACACACAATCGAATGGGAAAACAAACGTTAACTCTATGGCATGTAATGTAATCGTCCTGTAATGCTTACACACTTGTGTTCCACTACAATGTTCCCAATGATTCCATTATTCATTCTATGTTGTGCCGACAGCAGTCTTTTATCCTCCTCACATCCCCATCCCTCCACACTGCCCCCCTTTCTCCCCAGTTGCATCATGAAATATGAACATAATCAATAGACAGAAAGCATTCACTCTTGCTACACAAGAAATAATAATAAAAGTAACAGTAGACGGTGCCATATTTAGAAATGTATATGTGTGAGCTGGAGGGAGGCACACCGTACTACCTTATTGTTTTCTTTGGTGAAAGAACAACAACAACAAAAAAAAAAGGGGGGACGGGGCCGGGTGGGACGGAGGGGATGGCGGGGGAATCAACCATTGTCCAGGCCACGGCCTTATGTCACTTACCCTGATTCTATTACCTCTGATTATTGACCGGGGCTACCAATGGCTCATCAAAACGTTTGTTTACATAACAGGAAGACAAACGGCTGTCGTTGTATTTCGCTTCACGCGGATATCACAACAAAGGTCTCAACTCTGTGGTGTCAAAGGTGATATCTGCTGCCCGCTTCTCTCCCCCCCCCCCCAATCAAACAATAGACATTCTTTGTGGTTTCAAGGGAGATATCCGATGCCCCTCCCCCTAAAAGAAGTCTAAGGGTATGGTAGGGGGGGGGTGCTGGTACGGAAGAGGGGGAGTATTAGGAAAGAGGGAATGTAGAAAAGTTCATATATAGATGTACTCTATGTAACTATATATAAACGGGTAAGGTACATAAAGCTGGCAGAACTTTTTTTTTACCATTTAGATCTAAAACATTGTATGGTTTACAGCAAAATCCTCTAAAAAGTTTGGTATATCAACATAAACGTAAAAAAAAATAAGTGATTTATTTCCCACACATATCAAACGGCCCACAGTACCACATTACAGCAGACACACCACTATCTGGTCGTTTGTGGCGGAGGGATATACCATGTACCCCAGAAGTTAGAAAGGTCTACCCTCACCTATATAAACTGGAGCTACACTAAAAAAAAACCTTTCTATATACTTTTTTTTAAAACTGTCTATTATAGTGGTAGGATAAATGTGAGCTAAATATTTGGCAGGCCATTGCTAGTTGTTGTTCGTTTTTACCATTTAATATAAATCTATCTTGATGATAAACATTTTACGTTTTTTTTTTCATAGTGTGCGAAAAAAAAAGTTGGCAGCAAAACGATTTAAACAAGAGCCATTGAAAATGCACTTGACTTAATTGAATGAACAATGTTGCCAACTTGAACGAATTTTTTTGTTTTTTGTTTTTTTTTTGTTTGAAAGAAAAGCCATGACGAAAGCGATATCTATAAGATTTACTACCTGTCATCAAAGTATAACATCGTGTCTGATATTTGATAATTATTGTACGACTGTTCACACACTTTATTGAAATCATAAAACTAAAAAAAAAAAGAAAAAAGGACTAGTAACGATTGAAAGAAATCTAAACAGTTAAAAAATGTCAACATTAAAATAAAAGACAGATACATAGATAGAGTAACGTGAACATTTAGAGACGAATAAAGACATCTGGTAATAAATCTTTCATAAACATTGAAACACGTCTGGGCTACTAACAGGTTTCTACGTATATTCTACATTAACTTTATGCACGCACTTAAAACAAATTCAATTATGTTCACGCTTTCTAATGCACACAGGTGAAGTGACATTCTGACAAACATATGCATAACATGACATCATTAATCATGTCTGCCCTTTTCTCGCCCCCCCCCCAACCTCCTAGTTCTGTCAACCTGAATAAGTCCCGCCTTTACATATTTGAACTTTAAATAACGTCTGACCTAAATTAAAGGAATTACTTTTTTTTTTCAAAAGACTTTCACTTATACATGTTCTGCTAAGTGTAAAGAAATGTAAAATACACACACACACAAACACACACACACATACACACACACACATCTCCGGAATAATAATAAAGCTACGACTAAACACATTAGGGTGTAAATAACGTCTGTAACGTCTGTACTATCTCTCTCCTACTCTAGCTGTATACAACATGAAGGACTGCATGGTTTTCCCCGATGAAAAGATTAAATAAACAATCAGCATGTGAATAGTAAATAAAAACAACTCCATTCTACTTTATTTATTAGGAAAGAGGGGGGGGGGGAATTAGTCCGCTCGGTGTGGGGGTGGGGGTGGGGGGAGAAAGGGGGGGGTTGTTTGTCCCACACTCTCTTACTTAGACCAGTTGTTCTCAAAAGTTTACTACTAACGAAGAAACCTGGTCGTTTTCTGCGACCCCCCCCCCCCCCCGCCTGTAAGTAATTAAAAAAAATATGATAGAACGGGAAAACAAGAAGAAACTAAAATTAATTGTCACTATCCCCTATAAAGTAACTATTAAAAATGTTGTCTTTAGTCTATACTATAGAAAAATCTGAATGATCAGAGATAGATAAGAATATGCCAAATTATTATGTAAAAGAAAATCCGTTTCTGTAGCCTTGTCATATGAAGGGATTGTGTGGTTATTACAACGCCCAGCCGCCTTTACTTCCCCCAACTTAAGTCAGGTAACCCATTTAAAGCTGGGTGGACTTGTGGGACTTGTAACCAGATTTTTTGCCAGGACCTGAAAAAAATCCCCTCGGTTCTCTTCGAGGATCGAACCCGGGACTGTCATGTTGACAGCTGAGCATCTACATCACTCGGCTATTCGTCCCACCAAGTCTTTATGAACGATCTGTTTAAAAGGAAAAATGCACCTTTTTATTTAAATTTTCTCCGTTTAATGATTATATTTGCCTTATTCAACTTGGTCAAGTTTCATTGACAGCTTTTTTTTCTTAAATTGGCCCCATTACACGTTCCAGATATTGTGTGTCATATGTACGAAGCGATTTGGACTGGACTGTAGATTTACAACAGGTTTTTTTTATTTTGTGTATGATTTGGTTGTAAAATCTGACCAGCGATAGAATGGAGCGAATAAAAGAAGGATGTTTTAGACATTTGTAAAGGGTTTCGTTTCTTAATTACAAGTAAATGACCACCAGTGGACCGGCATTGCCAGTAGATGACCACTAGCTGACCGGCATTGCCAGCAGATGACCACTAGTTGACCGGCATTGCCAGTAGATGACCACTAGCTGACCGGCATTACCAGTAGATGACCACTAGTTGACCGGCATTGCCAGTAGATGACCACTAGTTGACCGGCATTACCAGTAGATGACCACTAGTTTACCGGCATTACCAGCAGACGACCACCTGTCGATCTGAAATGATCAGTTTTCTTCGACCGCTTCCATTTGCTCCGGTCAATGAAGACTTCATGTACCCCTCTACCCGTTTCCTCCGATGAATTAATCAGTGGACAATGACCCCCCCCCCCTAGGAGACCATTAAGGTTTTGTGTAGAATACCGTAGAACGATATACAGGCCGAGGGCGAATGTAAATTGCTGTCACGTGACCTCACATCGCGCGACGGCCGGCCATTGAGTGCGTCATCGCATACGGGCATTTAGAATAAACGCGGTTGACGCCCATCTTGAACAGAATGTTTCTTGCAGACCTTGTTATGGGGTTAACACGGAGACATCCAGCATCCAATCCACTCCGGTACTCACCAAATACACAATGCGCACGCACGGACAAAATGTACGGAACGCGGGGTGGGGGGGGGGCACAGAAGGAAAAATAGAAGCCCCCCCCCCCTGAGTCGAGTGTAGCCATCCCCTCCTTCCCTCCTCACACGGTTGACATGCATCGCATGGATTTGAACCGGCACCCTGCGTGGCGTGAGGCGGTATTTCAACCTCGCTGCACCCGAGTCACCGTTTAGCAGGAAATACCTGGCATCGCTGAGGCAAGCACTTTGATTAACCCCTGAACTCCCACACAGACTCTGCCTGGAATCCAATATCAGAAATCTATTTTTCTTTTTTTAAATTATTTATTCACTAATTGTATCACGGGCATATGTTTTTGTTTATTTCACGTGGACCGCAGTGATAACGCAGAGGTTTTTCAGGTCAATATTGAAAGACCTTCAGTTTCCGGAATTCTATTTAACTGTTCCGTCTCCCACAAAGATTACATCCGACGGACATACACATCGATGTCTGTTACATCTGCTATGTAACTAAAATCTGCAACCCCCCCTCCCCCAAACCCAGTACAGTTTAATCCGTGCGCGCGCATGCAATTCGTATCATACGCGCAAAACGATCACAATATGCACAACAAATAGCGCCGCTATGTTGAGCACGGAAAATGTACAAATACTTCCGAAATGGCGCGCAGCCAATATATCTTTTTGCGGCGCAACCCCCCCCCCCCTCGGTAAAATTATAGAGGGAACACGACGGGTCGCAAATACCAGCCGAAAGTCTCACCGCAAAATTTCACACCACGTGAATACATTTTTTTTTTTTCGGATTTTGATGTCCACTGGCAGCTGTGTGTTGAGCTCGAGACATTTATTGGCGCCAACTGTAAGTCTGCCAAAATATTTTCACTAAGCGCTGCGTGTATGTCAACAGCTGAAAGAGAAAGAGGAAGTAAGAGACGAGGGGGAAGGGAGAGTGGGGCCTCCAGAATCGGTGTTACATAGGTGAGTTACGGCAATACAGGTAAGCACAGGTAAGTTTTATTTTATGAGGCCGCCTCTTCCACCAACTCCCACCCTTTTTTTTAGTTCATCTGAGTTGTGTTTTTTTTTCCTTGGGTTTTTCTTTCCCCCCTCAGTCTTGCGTGACCGAATATTGAATTCAATCTGACGTCAGTGTCACTACCACGTACCAGTTTTTTTTTTTTCATATAGAGCCTCATCTATCCTGGCAGGTGTTTAAAAATAAATAATAAACAAAGAGGTAACGACTTCCATTTGGCTGTTTCGTGTTTTTTTTTTATTTTCTTAAAATAATGCACCGGGAATAAAGAATTTTTAAAATTGTATTTTTCTTTCTCCTCCCACACCACCCCCAGGGGCCACCTTAGCATTACAATTTAATGGGCGCGACCCACGGCGAGTGTCTAAAGTGGGGAGGGACAGAATATATCGTTAAAGGCAAATGGGGGAAAGGGGCGGGCGGGGGGGCTTGAAGCTGGGTCATGTGGGGGATGCTGGAGAGCAGTGATTGTATGTTCCATTCCATACGACATTTTCTACCGCCCCCCCCCCCTTTTTTTTCTCCCCTCCCCCAGAAGACGAGTGACCTGAGGCAGTTGTCCAAGTGGCCCGCGGTAAGAAAAGTCCCCCCCCCCACCCCCAATAACTAAGCGGTGTGCCACACAACAGGAGAAGGGGTTGATAACTGTGACGTAAGGAATGATGATGTGGGGGCAGTTGGTTACGTACATCACACACTTACATGAGCACGTGCATGTGTGACCGACATAACTACTTTCTGGACAGCGGAATAACTACTTTCTGGACAGCGGAATAACTACTTTCTGGACAGCGGAATAACTACTTTCTGGACAGCGGAATAACTACTTTCTGGACAGCGGAATAACTACTTTCTGGACAGCGGAATAACTACTTTCTGGACAGCGGAATAACTACTTTCTGGACAGCGGAATAACTACTTTCTGGACAGCGGAATAACTACTTTCTGGACAGCGGAATAACTACTTTCTGGACAGCGGAATAACTACTTTCTGGACAGCGGAATAACTACTTTCTGGACAGCGGAATAACTACTTTCTGGACAGCGGAATAACTACTTTCTGGACAGCGGAATAACTACTTTCTGGACAGCGGAATAACTACTTTCTGGACAGCGGAATAACTACTTTCTGGACAGCGGAATAACTACTTTCTGGACAGCGGAATAACTACTTTCTGGACAGCGGAATAGCTACTTTCTGGACAGCGGAATAGCTACTTTCTGGACAGCGGAATAACTACTTTCTGGACAGCGGAATAACTACTTTCTGGACAGCGGAATAACTACTTTCTGGACAGCGGAATAACTACTTTCTGGACAGCGGAATAACTACTTTCTGGACAGCGGAATAACTACTTTCTGGACAGCGGAATAACTACTTTCTGGACAGCGGAATAACTACTTTCTGGACAGCCGAAGGAAAGGGGGCGGGGGGAGGGGGTGGAGACTGAAAGCATTAACCTGCACTAGTTTTGATACCGCACAAATCATTGTCCTCTCTCTTTCTTTCTCTCTTTCTCTCTCTCTCTCTCTCTCTCTCTCTCTCTCTCTCTCTACATATACATACATACATACATGTATGTTAAGTGAATGGTCCATAGAGTTCATACCAGCTATACAAATATCAAACAGATAAAAAAATATATCGAATCAATGTAAAGGATCGATTCGGCCAGACAGCGGCACCAAATATCCAACTATGTAGTGTGGGGTAGCCATATTGGGACTATAGTCTGTCGCGTGATAATGGAATGTAATCCATTTTAAGTATTGGCTGGCGACGAGTTTAGCCCATGCAATTAGGGCAAGAGAACTCTTTAACCTATTTGAACTATATTTTTTTGTACAATATCGTTACCTCTCTTGATACTCTTACTATTGGTAGCGGTAGTGGTTGGGGGTGGGGGGAAGGGGGGGGGGTCTTTATAGTACTTGACATAGTACCCAGAAATAGTACCTTTATTATCCCTGTTTGGGGGTACTGTATCCCGGTAAGATGACCCTTGAAATGAAGAGACTTTAAACATTGTATGTCAGAAGCCAGGTAAATATTGTGTAAGTAGGAAAGTTGGTTGGTTGATAGGCAGACAGACAGACAAATGGACGCACGAACAATCAATTTTTATATAGACTAACAGATAAATAGACCAAAAAAAATACATAGATCTGTAGAATGATAGATATATAGATTGATAAATTATATATTGATAGATAGATAGATAGATAGATAGATAGATAGATAGATAGATAGATAGATAGATAGATAGATAGATAGATAGATAGATAGATAGATATCATAAAATCTACCAGTGGAATGTGGACTACCAATACAATTGACCTAAATATTTCGTTCAATCTAAACTAATTTTTTTTCTAAAAATAAAATCACTTACTAATGACGTCATATGTAGCAGAACTCGAGGAGCAGAAGGTAATCGAATTTTTTTTTTTTAATTTTTATTGGTTAATTCCTCTCTCGCGGTAAAAAAAAAAACAACAACAACAAACACTCATAAGAGTTCCCGACCTTCCAGCGAGTGCTTCAACTAACCTTAATTACATCTTTTAGGAATCTACGGTATGGGGTCTGTGACTGTGTGAAAGGAGGAGGAGGCGGGGGGGGGGGGAGAGGCCAGGTTAGGGTTTTAGTGATGGAGGGATAGACATAAATGAAAGGCGGCCGTATAGGATGAAGATGACATGAACTTCGAATGTGACGCTCTGAGATTTAGACTTTTAGTCGCTTTAAATAAACACCAAAAAAAAAAAGTTCACTTTTCAAGCCTTTAGTGGACAAGACCGATGTTCCCTCTAAGGTGTGGTATGAAGTGAGCAAGAAATATTGTCTCTGAGCGACATTTTTGTTTTAGGCCAAAATTTGTGAGCGATTTAAGCGAAGTCGTCCGTCGGAGTGAGCGATCGTACGTGTAGTATGAGCGACGCTCTGAATACGTGTGAGCGATCGCTAACGCGCTCAGCTTAGAGGGAACATTGGACAAGACATGAGAGCCTGTTGTAAATGCTGAGTGAATGTATTTATTGAAGACCATTCAAATATATGTATTTATTTATTTATTTCCGTTAAAAATGTATATTTCTTTTTTTGCTAGGTAGCAAAGAAGATAATGAACTCGACTCGCATGCTAAGGGTATACATGGTTCAATCCCTGGTTAAAGCCAAAAAAAACATATTCGCCGCTGACTTGTAGAGTAGATGGGCGCCGCCAAGTCTATACGCCCCACAGAAACGACGTTTGAAAGCACATCTGTCGATGTGTCGATGTCTCCCCCCCCCCCGCCCCACGACCCATTCGGTTAAGGGAAATGTAAAAAATAGTATGTAGGCCTAGAAAGCCCTGCACTTTTTTTTCCCCGTTTTTGTTTTTAAATATTTAAAAAAAAAGAGGTTATCAAACATGAGTCGAAATTCCAGAAAAATGTTAAATAATTAGTTAATCGAGATATGTCCACTTTCTTGTGAAGTGTATTTTTCTTTCATTAATTGTAGGGTTAAATCAACAGTACATGTTTCTTGACACGTAGCGAATACCGTAAGTTTGAGAGCCACTGATCTAGAATGTAAAACTAAAATGGAAAGGAATGAACCTTGCGACACCCAGCACTTTCAGACACAAAAACGAGATTTTTTGTTTTCATTTTTCAGTAACGCCGTGTAGTTAATTCTCGCACGCGGGCTCAGCATGTTTACGGACCTGTGTTTTTTTTTTTTGTTTTGGAATTCGGAACACGAGTCGCCCTCGAGTCGAACAATTACGTCACTGCGATAAGACATTTGTAAGGTGCTCGTCGAAAATTAGCGTCAAATTCCGAGCCTTGTTGCGTTTATTTGGCATTCGGAATTCGGATTGAAGCACACACACACATACAGAGAGAGAGAGAGATAAAACCAAACCTTCATTCTGAAATTCCCTCAGGTCTGTGCACTATGTGACTATAGCATCGGGATTATTTCAGCATGCGATGTGGTGGGGAGTGTGTGTGTGGGGGGGTGTAGGGGACTAAAATTTACCAGGGATAGATTTTGGCCTTTATGAAAAGGAGCCAAAAAAAAAAAAAGCCTTAAAAAATGATATTTCAAGGTCATTGGAAAAGCAATGTGAACATTGTTAAGACAAATGCGACCCATTGGGTCTAGCAGTATGACAAAAAACAACCACCACAACAACAACAACTTAACCTGCATTCGGTGGCTCTCCTTCGACTAATTAAGGTCAACATTTATACCACTTGTGGCTCTCAAATGTGGCTCTCGTCGACGCCCACTCAAGACCCCCCCCCGGGGAACACATTTTTTGAGTGTATAAAATGAGTAGCCTTGTATATGAGAAGCCTTGTACGAAAAACCGACACGAAGCTCTGGTTAGCCCCATAAGGTCTGTCTATACTCAAAAACTTATTCTGGCAGAGATTATAAAACATTGGTGGAATTCGACCGACAATTCCCCCCCCCACCCGCTCCCATCCTATTCCGTTTAGCATTAACACTTCGTTGTGTGTTCAAGGTCATGGGGTGGATGCTACCCGCGGGCACATAGGGCGCTCTTCCAAAATTTATACAGAATTAAAAACCTTTTTTTGATGTTAATTGTTTTTTTTTTGCTTATTTTTCAATGGGGGGGGGGCGAAATTTTGCACCCGAAGCCACGGCCGACCCAAGCACGCCTCTGTGTTAAGACAGTCAAAATTTAATTTGAAAAAAAAAAATGTATCACGTGAGCGGAAGGAGGCGTTCCCGCCTCAATATTTTATTTCGATACCGTGAAACCGCCATGATCACCGGATCAAGGCCGGATTTACAGATAGGCCGTGGCCTATGGGCCCCGCGAAATGAGAGCCCCCCCCAAATGTTGAGTAGTATACACAAATAAAAAATGGGTGCCTCAAATTTTTCTCGGCTAAGGGCCCCCCCCCTAAAATTGTAAAGACGGCTCTGCCGGAGATACCCAATGCACATGAACAACCTACATGTTTAATGAGTGCAGAGGATCACGAGACGACGTGCAAATCTTATTAGCCGTGGGGGGGGGGGGGGGGAAAGGGGGGCGGGCGATACAAGCTCTACGTCTATGAACTAATGCACTGCTGTTTTTACCATGTTAGTAATAGCTCTCCCACTTTCTCTCAATCTCTCTACTTCTCTCTCGCTCGGACATACTCTCAATGTATGTGCATCACTGTCTTCCCCTCCCTACCTTTCCCCTTTAACCCTGGATTCATTAATCTACTTTCTGGTCCCCCACTCCTCCTCCCCCCCCCCAACCCCCTAAATCCAACACAGACTGTCTCCTGTATCACATCGCCCGCACGCAACACCACGCTGTGTCTGTTTAACTGTTACGATGTTCCCAGGTTCCGATCTGATGGACGTGAACCAAACCTCTTTTGTTGGTTAAGTAATTTAAAAAAAAAAAATCACGTTCAGTGAACCTCAGATATGGGTTATTGGGGGGGGGGGGGGGAAGGAAAGGAAACTGAGGGTGATGACCTTCTTATGTCTTCTATAACCGTGACTTGCGGTATCAACTTTGATTTTTCATATCACCAGATGATTTTTAAAGTTTTACGGGCGTCGCACCAGCCGATTCCACAAACACTGTCCATTAAATGCCCATTATTAATGACACGGACATCGGGTCCGACCTGCCACCCTGTGGCTCTGACGGCTGGCTCCCTGAGGGGTGGGCCAAGATTTACCGCAATGGAGGATGGCTTTTGTGTTGACGCACTGCAGTGAACTGAAGACGGGTTGTTTCCTGAAGCCCAGGGCCGGTCTTCGCTTTGAATAGGTAGAGGGCGCGTGAAGGTGGGGGGGGGGGGGAGGGGAAGGCGGGGCTATGAGGAGTATTTAATACGCGGGGCCTAAAGTGAGAGTTAAATGCGCCCGCGTCATAAAATGAGGCCTTCAGACGTAGCTTTATTGTGTATATCTATAGAGAGAAAGAGGGGATAAAGAGATAGCGAGAGACAGAAAGGCAGAGATTTGGGTTGTGAGGGGGGGGGAGCAGCACCGTAGAAACATAAAACATACCCCCTACATGCCGGGGCATTGTTGCCAGTAGATGCGAGCAGACCAACCTGATTTATCTTACGTATCTTCCATGACCTTAACTCGCTCGCCTCTCCCTCCACCCCCCTTCCCTCACCCACTCCGTTTTCCTTTCACAGCACTGAATATAGAGAAACGTGGACCTTTTACGCCTGTAATTCAAAACAATTTTTTTTTTTGGAAAAAAAACAAAACACGCCGTGCAGATTACATGAGAGGGGAGCAAATATTTTCGTCCCCCTCCCCCCTCCTTCCCCCTTGCTGAGTTGAAATTATTACCCATCTCTTAAAATAGTCTAATCACACATTTTTTTTTAAAACTCTACAGTTCACTCTCTCGCTCTCTTTTCTCTCTCTCTCTTTCTCTCTCTCTCTCTCTCTCTCTCTCTCGTACTCTTCAACAGTGGCGTCACTAGGGTTGGTGTCACCCGGTGCGGTAACTCAGGGTGTCACCCCCTCTCATGACACCCCGGTCTCCATATTTTTTTTCAGACACCGTATATATGTGCGCATGCGCGACTTTATTATTTTTTTTCCGTTTCCGGGGTCAGGATTTTAGCGATAATTGATATCTATAGGTCAGTGTAAGTATACCAATAATTTCATTAAAATAACGCACTGGCTCCGGATACGTCTAAGACGTACTACGTATTTTTTTTCGGGATACGTCTAGCAAACTTTGATGACGTCAGTAAACAGGATGAATGAGAACTCTTATTTACTGCAGACGTTGATGACGTCACTTACTGTTAATAATGGGAGATATTTTTTTTTTCGGGGACCATCAACAGATATTGCTCCACACCCTAACCCTACCCCTAACCCTAATTCTGAAAAAAAAAATCTGAAAAAAAAATATATGTCTCTGAGAGGAATCGAACCCGCATATAGTTAGCCCTAAATGGGTCACGGCCAAACGATTAGCCCACTCTGCCAGCGCGCCACAGAAACGAAGCTACAATTTTAATATATAATCTGAAAGAATGGCTCGGTTATGCAATTCCCGCGAAAAGAAAATAACTTTAAATTATAAGAGTTCATCTTAGACTATCCGGAACCGGTGCGTTAAAATAATTAATAATCAAAAGTACGCAGTGTCTGTTAATAATCGGAGATATTTTTATTTATTTATAAAAAATAAATACGGCTTTGAATTATGTAAAGAATATAGGCCTAAAACTAGATATTTTGCAGTCGGGTGTCACCCCTCGTGAGGGTGTCACCCGGTGCGGTCCGCACCCCCCGCACTTCCCTAGTGACGCCACTGCTCTTCAACCCATGCATTATTCACGAGTTTTATCGATTATCTCACACTGTTTAGAGTAAATTATTGTGTGTCTCTATACAACATGAATTTGTAGAACTGGTGGTGTAGCAAATGAAAAAAATATATATTTATAATTTATTTATCCCCAAATCGGAATATACCGTCCTGTTGACCTAACGTTGACCCGTGTGGTCGTTATCTAGGTCACTCGCGTGCAGGTTTTTTTGTTTACGAGTGTCAGTGCCATTCCCCACTTTTCTCCACTATTCGCCCAGTCGCTTGACCGGAAGTTATAGACTCTCTCATTCTCAAGAGACCACGAAATGGCCCACAAGAGGTCTTCTGTGCAATTAATTAATTAGATAAACTGTCACGTGACCGCCTGGCGCTCAGAGAGAGAGGTCATGACCTCGCATGGCACAGAATGACTCACAGAAAGAGGGGAAAAAAAAAACAACAACGACAGCAGCAGCAGACGGCAATGCGCGTAAAAAAAAAACGGATTCTCCCGCCAGGCCAGACATTCTTCAGCCTGGTTATGGACACTGCCTGTGGAGTACTGTGGACAATGGCCATTGCTGAGATACGAGAGAACCTCAATAAGATAACAGTGGCTCTGATCCCAGGCTAACAACGACCAGGACCATTTTACGGCATTGGGCCCACCTGTAATTGGGCCCATGCTAATTGATGATATAAATTTCATTCTTTTAAGTGATCGTCATTGAGGGCCCACTATACATGGGCACGCACTGACAAGTAATGCGGTTAAAAGTACCAGACCATTTTTTTTTAAATTCAGGAAAAAGGCACAATCGGTGTTTGGAACCAAGGCAGTGTCGAACGAGTTCCTCTACGTTTCTACCCTCTGAAATAATTCAAATACAGTGGATTCCGCTTAATTGGGACACCGCTTAAAATGGGTCAGCCGCTTATTTGGGACAAATCTCAAAAAAACCAAACTAAGAAGCCAATAGTAAATCTGTATGTTTAATTGGGACAAAAAGCCTCGGTTCCGATGTGTCCCAATTGAGCGGAATCGACTGTATTTATATTTTTATCAGTCGACAGAGTCGCATCGTCCGGCGTCCAACTGGCCCGAGGTCGGAGTGTCGAGGAAGATCGAAATAGTTGATTGGGGGGGGGGGGGGTGTCGAACTGTCCGGGGTAGAAAAGTCCGTCCATCGGTCGTAAGGCAGGCTCTGAAGAAACCTCAGGTCATAACAGTGTTTAAGGTGGTCCATGGGGCATTTAAGGTTTCTGCTACTTGTTTTTTCTAACTTTTTTGAGAAAAAGTTGCATTTTTGGGGGGGGGGGGGGGGTAGGTAAGAAAAAAAAATTATTAAAAAAATTCTATTTAATATTTCCAAAAAAAAAAAATTGGACGTTTGTTTGAAACGCACTCATTAACATTTGTGCAAAGTTATTTTATGATATCTTTAATAGATTTTAAAAATTGGTTCTTTGAAAATTTTTGAAAATATGTCTTAAAATTACACTTTTTTACCCAAAAAAGTCACATAATACATTTTTTAATAATTTTTTTATATTTTTTTTATTTCTTTGTTCATTAATTGGTATGTTGTATGCATGTGCCAAAAACGGCTAGTGTAGCTTAAAAAATAAAAAAGATAGAAAAAACAACTAGCAGAAACCTTAAATGGCCCATGGACCACCTTAACACGGAAGAGAGTTTACTTCAGCACAAACATAAAATTCATTTGAAAGTAATTTGTGGGTTCGAACTTCGTCCATCGGCAGTGGGTCTCCCTATGATATCGGACATGCCGGGATGTCTCATTGCACCACACACACACACACACACACACACACACACACACACACACACACAAAATAAATAGAAAAAAAAATGGCTGGATTCGATCGGGTCGTATTTGAGTCTTTTTTAGATTCGATTTCTGTCTAGCCCCCATAGATTAGGTCGTACTTCTTGTTCCAGAGCACGCGCGCGATAATGAAATTTTATTACAAGAGAGAGAAAGAGAGAGAGAGAGAGAGAGAGAGAAAGAGAGAGAAAGAGAGAGAGAGAGAGACAGAGAGAGACAGAGAGAGAGAGAGAGAGAGAGAGAGAGGGAGAATGGAAGGAGAGAAGGGTTGTCTTGTAAATTTTATTTAAAAAACGAAATTGCCCTAAATTTAAACACACACACACACACACACTCACTCACACAAACACAAACGGCTTAATTTCTGTATATCTCTACCAGCTATTTGTCTGAGATCAGTCAATGGGGAACAAACATCTTGCCATTAGCTCTACAATGTTTACATAAAGAGACGAATCCTTCTGCCTTGGCACAGCCCATATTTTTTTATATTTTTATTTTTTGTATTTGGTTGAGTGAGACTGGTTTAATCAAATATAGGGAAATGTCAGTCAAAACAATAAATTATAATATATATCAATTACACATGACCTGTAATGTCTCGTTTTGCAATCCATGAAATAATGAAACAACGTTCACGTCTTGGTCTTATATTGAACCGATGACTCCCCTACTGGGGAGAGTTTTGCCAGCGCCCCACCCCCCTCACCGCGGGGGGGGGGAGGGCTAAAAAACGACTAATAAAATATTTTAGGGTCCTATGAAAAATAAACCTATCAGAGCCATTTCGAATCATATTTGATAGGAATGTTAACTGAAAGGGGGCCCATCAACAGATGGGGCCCCCTACATGGACTGCTAGGGGCAACCTATCCATAAGAACGGCCTGGCCACAGATTTTAACGCAATCCATATAAAAATATACGTAAAAAAATACATACCGTTTTGAAAAATATATAGGCATGTGATTATTAGTAAAAGTTTTCAAAAGATCCAAAGAGATATTTTATTGTCTTACCTGATTTTTTCATGTCGTCTGCCACAAACAAAGGGTCGCCAGGGCAGATCGTACAATTGGCCGAATTAAACCAAATGAAATAATATCCGCATGAAAAAAAATATAAATATATCCAAAAGGCTAGAGTATATCCATTGTATCCACAGGCATTTCAGAATACCACTTTTTTTTTTAAATTGTTGTTTAACTTTATCGGAATATATAACACTTCACTTCTTCGTGTTCGATAGACATACATATGTTCGTATAAACAGCTAAATGTTTCAAAATGATATTATGAGCATGTACATGAGAACGTATTTTTAAAACAAAAATTATAACAATAATCTCAATGCAAAAAAAAAATATATCTTCCGGGAAAAAAAGGACAAACATCGCAAGGGTGATAAACACAATCAAGTGTAAATAAGCTGGCGAAATCTTATTGCCACATAGAGATAGAGAGAAAGAGAGAGAGAGAGAGGGCAGTAAGAGGAGGAGAGAGTAAACAAAAAATCTATTAAAAACTGCAACAACTTATACATTAACAGGTATGGAAAAAATATCACATTTCATTTGTAAACACGTTTCTAATAGAGCTCCTTACGATTACCTATAGTTACCTACGGTTAAACAGGTAAAAATAGCGGAAACCACTTTATAAAAAAAAAATCGATTGACGACCATTAAAACTCCATAAGGAAATGAAAACACGAAACATAACTTCCCGTGTAAAATATTTCATTGTGTGGGATATGACAAATTTACATGTAAACAATGGCTGAAAAAAAAAAAGGTCCGTGTTGTGTCCGGTGTTAATACATACAAGGAGGGGGAGGGTTGTGAGGATTGGGATAGGTGCTAAAATATAATTCATGGATTCTCGTTAATAGGACAATGAACGGGCCCTAAAGACCACAAGGTATCGATAAAGTGGGTTTCCAAACAACCATTTAGGGTGTGGGGAACATACGGTCCTCGGGTCGGGGACGACATTTTAGGCTGCTTTATCCGTCCCCGGGCTGCGCTTTCCTTATTAGTCTGCACACGCAAATGGAACTTCGGCACAGTCCAATTAGTTCATTACATTGTTGTTGCTTATAAACTGTCTCGTCTAAATTCCATTCTTCTGGTCCTGCTGTCAGATTGAAGTACAAATTGTAGTCAGCTAATCAAAAACTGAGTTTTTCCCCCATCCCTGATCAGTTTGGGGCATTTAATTTTTTTTTTATGAATGAGCTATGGTTTTGAAATGAGAATAAAACAGAGAAATTATAATTTTAGAACCACTGCAATAAAACATTTTTCTCGAAGGAAATATGAAAAAAAAAATACAAAAAATAAACATGTAAGGACCGTCTAAGTTTTGTTTGTTTCTGATAGCCCATAGTTTTCACACTTGTGACACGTTACCTATCTACACCCACCTGTCTTGTCATTGGCAGGTTAGGGTGACCCTGGGAAAAAAAAAACAATATCTGGTTCACAACGTACGATACGACATCCAAGCGACACAGATACATACACTTCTCCAATTCAACCGATCAGTTGGTTCTGTGAAATTTGTTTTTTTTTTGTTTTCAGAGCTGAATATAGACACGCTGAAATAATAAAATAACAATGTCAGCCAAACAGTGATACACACACATATAAACAGACAGACTTACACATAAACACAGGTGCATACACACAGGCACTTACACATACACACCGGGACTTGCATATACACACAGGCACTTTCACATAAACTTAGGCACATACACACAGGCACTTACACATACACACAGGCACTCTCACATAAACTTAGGCACATACACACCGACACTTACACATACACACAGGGACTTACACATACACAGGGACTTACACACAGGGACTTTCACATACACACAGGGACTTTCACATACACACAGGCACTTACACACACACACACACACACAGGCACTTACACACACACACAGGCACTTACACACACACACGGGCACTTACACACACACACACGGGCACTTATACACAAAGGCACTTTCACATAAACTTAGGCACATACACACAGGCACTTACACACACACACACACACACACACACACGGGCACTTACACATACACACGGGCACTTACACACACACACACACACACACACACACACGGGCACTTACATATACGCACAGGTAAACGCCAAAACGGTTCGCCAACAGGCCCCATTCACTTCATCTAGTATCTAGTGATAGTAACCATTCTTAGAAGAAGCGGATTTAACAGGCGGTCGCACTGAGCGCGTGTCTAGAGCCCCCCCCCCCCACCACCCCAATATTGAGGAGCGTCACAAAGCCCAGCGTAATAATCACCAAAACCCCCAAACTGTAGAAACCGTTTTTGATATCGCTCACCCCCCCCCCCACCCCGACCCCCAAACTAACCTAAATCCATCTCCGATTAATAGTCAAAATAATAGAACGTATTCATGGTAACTAGATATCCCCCATAACCTGCGGCATAACTGGGTGGGCGGTAGGGGGTGGGTGCACTAACATCATCATCATCATCATCAACACACCAAGTTCACACGATGCGTCGCAAAATTAGTCCAGAAAACGATGCAATGTGGGGAAAGTTTAAATGCAGAGCAGAGTTACTTGCCGCTGGTTTCGGGAAATGAAAGGGGGGGGGGGTCGATTTATGATTGGGAATTCCCATAAGATTTATGTGTGGACTTCCCGTTTGTTTGACAGCAGGTGTGAAAAAAATTTCTGTTGCCGCCCTTTCAATAGCCGCTCGAGTTGAGGTGCCACGGAGGTATAATAAATTAGTCATACACAAATATGTTGTTTGTTTATTTTTTTAAAAATTAATATTAACCTGAATACCTTAATCTGAAGCGGGGTTTGCTAAGGAACAAAGACTTTTTTTTTATTTACTTTTAATGAATGTCACGTGTGCAAATAGTTTTAGAACCGCGAGAAGTGATATATGTTGAATGAGTTGTTTGTATTTTTCGGGAAGGAAATTCAGGACTCAGGTACACAATCTACATCAAAAAAAGGAAATAGTTTACGTGTGTGAATCACCCGTGTAAGGTGCAGTTTTTTTTATTTTTTCCGTTCTGTGAAATAGTCTCTGTGTGTTGTTATGTGAGTCTTTATTATGTCCCTCTCTGGATGTGTTTGTGCAGTATGTCTACATTACATAAATGGGTTTGTTCTTTGAGCATTACTGTATTTTTTTTTGGTTGCGTCATGTGCATGCAACTCCCTGTGAAGTTCTGCAAGCTACGTCCGTTGCAGTTCTGCATGCTACTTCCTGTGCAGTTCTGCATGCTACGTCCTATGCAGTTCTGCATGCTACATCCTGTGAAGTTCTGCAAATTAAGCCTTATGCAGTTCTGCATGCTACGTCCTATGCATTTATGTGAAAATCTGCATGCTACTCCCTGTGAAGTTGTGCAAACTACGTCCTGTGCAGTTCTGCATGCACATCATATCACTATAATCATGTGCGTATATCGTGAGCAATGCCGAGCTTAAGCTGATGGACAGGTTCCTTCTAATTACCCCCCCCCCCCGCCTCTTTCTTTCCCTCTAGAGAAACACATTCTAGACTTATTAGGTATCCACAGATAACACGTTGCAACATATAAATGTGTACCACCGTTACATGCGTATCAATCATTTCAGCTCAAACCCTGCACCTGCTAATATTGTGTATTTTGTGTGTGTGTGTGCGAATCTCTGCATGCGAGTAAGTGTGTGGTGTTGTGTGTGTGTGTGTGTGTGTGTGTGTGCGTGCGCGCGCGCGTATATGCGATCCTGTGTCTATTTATAGAACTTTGCGTATGCTCAGACAAATCATAAAAAAAAAATCCATTAACAGATTATATGGTTACATTTCTTCATATATCTGTATTCTATATATCAATGGCTGTGTCCATTCACACCACGTGATCACGTGATGTTAACGGCAGACGTGAAAGCACAAGGTAATGGTTGTTTTTTGCTTCTTCTTCTTTCTTAATTATATTTGACAGGCCGCGTATTGGGGGGGGGGGGTTCGTTGTTCTTTCCAAAACCCTTTTTTAACGTGGACTGTATTCATCGAGTCACGTGTCTCTGGTGATGAATCAATAAATGTTATGCACAAAAGGTGGTAAGAGAGTCACTAAAAGTAGGAAAGTTGGGGGGGGAGGGGGGTTGTGAAGTCATTTCAAAGAAAAATGGTATAATTAAAGATGATTACCGACAGACGGACAGACGGATAAATGGACAGACAGACTAAAGGACGGATGGGATATACATAGACTGCAAGGAAGACTTTTTTTTTAGACATGCAGGATATGTTTAAAAAAAAAACGGGGACAATAGAGCATTTTTTTTCGAAAATGCTCTAAAAAAACAGAAAGAGACAGAGACTTGAAGATTGCCGAACAGATATTGATAACGAAGAACGTAGGTAGCATTTGTAGGTCTTTGAGGGGAGGGGAGGGGCGGAAACTAGGGCAACCGAACCCAGGTCCCGCGCCTAATGGGAAGCATTTCGGTACGATATATATATAGCCTTCAATTATGGCTCTAGTCCTCGAATTTGACTGCAATGCAGTAATACTTAAGGTCAGCTCTGCAGACAAGCCTTATCGATATAATGAAATATGTTAAAAATAGATAGACAGACAGACGGAGAGATAGACAGAATGAAAGATACAATTACAGATAAGCGGATTGATTTGTGTGCAGACTGACTGACACGCTGATAGAGGTAGATAAATATTCGTAATCCTACTACACGAATAACGCCTAGGATTAATCTCCAATGTAATATGACTCTCTCCCCACCCAACCCCACCCACCTTCTTTCAAAAGCCCCTATCATTATTTACTTCAATCAATAGACGCTTAGCAATCATCCCCAATCACTCAGAGCAGAAACTTCCCCCCCCCCCCATTCTGTATCCATAATCCTACGGCCATTAAATATCAAAAGATCAAACCAACGAAAACGTTTTTTTTATTTTCTTCTTTGCATTTTTTTCCTCTCATTCAAAAGACTTTCAATCGACAGAAATAAATCCCCCCCCCCGTTCGGTAAGAAAGCTGCCCCCCCCCCCCAAAAAAAAAAGTGGAAATGAAGTGGTTTGTTGGTGGAGTTCCAGAAGTTGTACTCTCTTTGGTCTTTTTTTTAAATTTAAATTAAAAAAATTGTGACTTTATTTCAAATATATTTTGTAGGTTATGATTGAAGCCCAAAAACTTTTTTTAATTTATCACCACGGTTTTTTAGAGCATTTTCGAAAAAAAATGCTCAATTGTCCCCGTTTTGTCTGTCTGTCTGTCTGTCTGTCATCACCCTAGATCTCAACAACCATAAGTCCTAGACCCATGATGTATATATCATTTTGTAGGTCTTGGCCTGCCAAGAAATTACTTTTTTCCATTTCGCGATCTGACCTCTCAGGGCCGTAAAAGGGGCCTTATAAAGTACCGTTTTTTACTATATAAGCTATATTAATAATGGACCGCCCTATATCTCAGCAACCATAAGTCCTAGACTCATGATGTATATATCATTGTGTAGGTCTTGGCCTGTCAAGTGTACATCAAAAGTCCGTTTCGCGATTTGACCTCTCAGGGTCAAAATATAAGAGTTTGTTATGTACCGTTTTGCTTATATTTTAAATATAAATAATAAAAGCTAATCAAAGGGGCGTAATCATTATTTATTTTTGTAACAGTTATTCAACATGACTTACTTGACCTTTTAATATCTTTTTTCAGATATATGCATTACACAATTGAATTTATAAACATTTCCAAAATTTACAAATATTTACTGAAAGATAACAAACGTACTGATACATAACATGAAAATGCGCTAACACGTCCTGTGTCCAGAATGGAACAGGCTTAATTGCTTGTTTTTTATAATTGTGTGTTTTGCATTTAATAGCAATGGGGATTATAGAAATGCGATCATTTGATTTAGAAAGACCGTCAGAACAGAATACACAAAGGGCGGGGAAAAAAAATATCCGAAAGTTGGCATGACAAGTTGCAATGTTTATCAGCTGACTGGTTTATTTGCGTTACCTTGAAAATAGATTAACTCACTGGATTAGTTCTTCATGTTTTCTTTTAATGTAAAAAAAAAAAAATCTCTTGTTTTGTGTTTTTGTTTTGTACGCGTGTGTGTTCTCTTTTATTTAAAAAAAATGTATCATCAAATAAATGACAAGATCAGTTGCCCTCAAACTGTTTATAGCCAGGACCTTAAGTTAAAGTGACCTAACACATGAACTTGTTACATATACAGAATATCTTTTTTAATACTAGCTGACTGAATAAACTAAAAAAAAAACAATCAATCAATAACCCGGTAGAAAAAAAAAACTTCCTATCCACATTAGTGGTCGCGAGCAATGGTTTAAGAACCACTGTTCTACATGTGTGCATCTGCATGTTCTATTTAAACACACACTCTCACCTGCAACATGAAGATGGGAAGGGATATGGAAAAAAGCTTGGATACACAAATGTACAAACATTATTTACTTTCCATGTTAAAATAAATTGCCCCAAGACAAAAGGGACCGAAAATTGCTATAGAAGTTATAAATATACTTCTTTGTTACAGTTTTTTTCTTTTTTCTGAAACAAACCAAATTGCTTGTGAGGTTATTCTTTAACTTTTAGTCCATTTTCCTTTCCTCACATATTGATCATGTTAACCATGACCGCTGATAGAAATCTCTTGCCCCTGGGGACTTCATAATGCCACGTATTTTAGGGTGCGATCTGATATCGTTCAATTTTGTTACATACATGTGACCGGGAGACATATTTTTTTTTTCGGGAGGAGCGACAGATGCAGCTCCGGCCAGGCACCGGGATGAAATTATCGGCAACCCACGGGAGTGGGAGCTATCAGACAGGATCGTAGATTGGACTACAGTCGGAATGCGGATGGGAGTGTGATGTCAAACCCTGCAAGTGTGAGACCTCAACCAATATATATATATATATATATATATATATATATATATATATATATATATATATACAAGACAATTGAAAGCCACTGACGTAAACAGTGATACATATCACCTCGACCCACAGTGAATCAAAGGAACCCCCCCCCCCAATGCAGCCCTCTACATTAACAATTTGAATTTGGGGGGGGGGGCTACATTAACAATTTGAATTGGGGGGGGGGGGTTAATAGATCGCTTCTGTTTAAAAAAATATAAGTGCTAATAACACCTCATTGTACCCCCCCCCTCTTGCCCTGGGGGTGGGGGTTGGGTGTGGGTTGGTGGAGAGAAGGCAGCCGAGGAGAGTCACATTTAGAGAGCGAGAGAGAGAGAGAGAGAGAGAGAGAGAGAAAGAGAGAGAGAGAGAGAGAAAGAGAGAGAGAGAGAGAGAGAAAGAGAGAGAAAGAGAGAGAGAGAGAGAGATGTCTGTGCATGAAGCATGAAGTGAAGTTGTGCATTGAAATTATATAAAAGGTTTTCGGCTGTTTTTTAAATATTTTATAATTAAATTTAAAGGGGGGGGGGGGTAAGCACTGACAGTCGATGTTAAAGACGGAAGTTAAGATGAATATATAAAGCGGTTTGGGGGCGGGGGGGGGAGGTGGGGGGGGCGCTGGTAAGGGATCCTTAAAAAAAGTTGCAGACAAAAGCAAAGGCTTAAAATATTCTTTGCTGGGGTAAACTTTTTTTTTTATTTCCACAAGCATTTTCTGATGGTTTGTTTCATATCAAATTGCCGCGGCCTAGATAGGAAATATATAACAGAGAAAGAAAGAAAGAGGGTCTTGTAGAGAGAGAGAGAGAGAGAGAGAGAGAGAGAGAGAGACACACACACACAGTGTGTTTCGATACAACTTGTAGCCTACAGACAGTCATGTAGAGTTTATAGAGAAGTAGTAGACTGTCCCTTTATACAGCAGTGGCGTATGAGTGTGGGGGGGGGGGGGGGTTGCACGCCCCAGCCCCCGTCCCCCGCATCATCATGGCGGACCCGCGCGATAAAAGTGAGTCTTTGATATGATACATATATTGACTGAAGTTACGGGGTTCTAGGTACCAGTATTTGACGCTCGCCCTTGGCCCCCCCGCGCATTCAGTAGGAATGCCAGAGCCGCCTCTGTTTTAAAAATAGACAATACTGCCAGTGTATGTGTGTTACACTTTAAAATGGGAAAAAAAGAATGAAATATGAATAGATAAATGAATGTATGCACATTATGTCCATATCTGAAGATAAAGAATGTCTGTACATTATGTCCATATCTGAAGATGAAGAACAAAAAAAAAATAGCTTCGATGAAAATCTATAATTCACGTTTCTACGAAAAGTCTATAAAGTTCATTTTGTTTTCACAGGCAATTGGTGCTGGCAGTGGCAACATGTAACGACAGCAGCTGATGGCAATATACAATGGCCATTTGTGATGACTGTGTAGAATGTTAATGTCTCTTGAAGCAATATGATGGCACTAAATGATATGTAGGCGCTATTTGATGGCACTCTATATGATGATTATATATATGATTGCACTTTATTATACTACGGTACTATATGATGGTACTCTATCAAGATACTGCATAATGGTACTATGTGATGAAACTATATGATGGTACTATATGATGGTACTCTATCAAGGTACTGTATAATGGTACTATGTGATGAAACTATATGATGGTACTATGTGATGGTACTACATGGTGGTACTATATGATGGTACTATATGATGGAACTACATGATGATACTATATGATAACACTAAATGATGGTACTATATGATAACACTACATGATGTTACTATATAATGGTACTAACTAATGTTACTATATGAAAACACTACATGATGGTACTATATTATGGTACTAGATGATGGTAATATATGTTGGCACTACATGATGGTACTACATGATGGTAATATATGATGGAACTACATGATGGTACTATATAATGGCACTATATGATGGCACTACATGATGGTTCTATATAATGACACTTTATGATTGTACTACATGATGATACTATATGATGGTACAATATGATGGTACTATATGATGGTACTATATAATGGTACTATATGATGGTACTATATGATGGTACTATATAATGGTACTATATGATGGTACTATATAATGATACTATATGATGGTACTATATGATAACACAATTTGTCGACAACCAATACAGACAATCTAAATTAAGATAATGACGGATACGTTAATACTTTAAAAAAAAAAACCTGGCGAAAAAAAAAAACGGTAATAAAACAGCCGGTCAGCGGTCATCTCTGATATTAGACTGACATACAACTTTTGAAAAGATATTTGTTGCAAAGACAGAAACAAACATCGGCTAACTCGTGGCGCAACAATACACCAGTGACAAACTTTGATCGATTGGTTTCTCCTTTTGTTCCCCCCACCCTTTCCTCCCGCTCCCAACTCTTGACCCCCCCTCCCTCCCCAAACACTCTCTCTTTATATTTTTTTTTAAATATACCTCCCTCCCACCTCCATCCTCCTCTCTTCTTTTAATGGATGTGGCCAGACTCCGTGGAAAAAAAAAAACAAGGACACAAACAAACAGGCAAACAGACGGACCAATAACATGGCGACCAAACGGAATGTATAAACACACAAAAAAAGAAAGCCAAAAAAAAAAAAACCCAAAAAAAAAATGTGAGATCTCGGCGTAACATGAACACTGTCATCACACACGTGACACAACCATGGGCGGACGAACTGTTTTAGGGACATATCTGCTTCTATGGAACACTGAACATAGGGGTCCGCGGCATTCGGGGGGGGGGGCGGCAATCGCCTTCCATTTTGTGCTTTAAAAAAATTATGACCACCCCTTCAGTAAAGGGATTGTCTGGGGGGAGGGGACAATAAGAATGCCTAGCCTAGAATGCCATAAGTTGAAACAATCAGGTCAGTGTGGATCAAACTGCTGTAGCGAAATTTCCATCCCATTGTATGCCATCAGCCTACCCCCTCCCAAAAAAAGTGACTTTTGCTTAATGCCCAAATATATATACTGGAGTCTTTGCTTATCCCACACAGCCCCCCACCCCGGGGGGAGGGCACATCATAATCCCTTAACCCCCCCCCCCGCCCCAAGAACTGCTTTACTTGTAAGTTTGCTGATGTTTTTTTTTTTTTAACTCCTTGTATGCAGACCGATTAATAAGACTGGGTGCCACTATGTTAAGTCAAGTGTACACTCACACACACACACTCTAGCTCTACGGTATATAAAGTTACAAGAGTCCACAAGATGAAGTCTAATGAAGTAGCAATACTGTAAGATTAAAAGAAAAACCCACAAAACATAACAATCAATGGCATCGCTCTAACAGCTTGGGTTAGTCTCTTCCACTATTCCATTATGGTCGGACCTCTGTTGAGAACATCACCCCCCCCACACACACACACACACAAACGCTTCATATCCCTTTCGCTCCACGGACTTCACGGGGGGGGGGGGGGTCCTATAAATTAACGCCAATCGTTATAGTAAAGTGGCACAGTTTTATGATTAGTCAGTTCAAAAGGAAGCGGCCTAGACGATGTTACAAAGTGTGTGACTTGACAGTATAACAAGACGGTGTGATAAATCGACATAACTTACACAAATGGACATTATGATAAATAAACATAACAACATGAGAAAATAGACGGTATGATAAATCGACATAACTTACACAAATGGACATTATGATAAATAAACATAACAACATGCAAAAATAGACAGCATGATAAATCGACACAACATGCAAAAATAGACAGCATGATAAATCGACATAACAACATACAAAAATAGGCAGCTTGATAAAGCGATTGTACAACATAAACACAAACAAAATGTATGAACTAGACAAGTCGGGGTAAGAAAGAAATATCAAATCAACGATTAAAGACAACCTAAATTGACACATTTCTATGTTTTTTTTTTTGTATCACTTAGCATTTACCGGCACTATGCTGGCCTACATCCCCTAAAGAAAGACACAATCATCAATGAATCACCACCAAGAACAATCACCCTGTTAAAAAACAAAAATAATAGTAAATCCGTCTAGAATTATCTTCCCTTTGAGGGTTAGAGATTAGATTTTTTAAAAAAAACCTCCAAATATGAATAACAAGCAGAAATATGAAATCACACATACACATACATTTATATATTCACTGGTCTATATACAATGTACACACACCACTGCACTGCAGGTAAAATCTGTCACACTGGGAGAGAAGAAGTAAGACCGGTCCATTTTGAAACAGACGTACTTCTTCCACTATGTAGTTAGCACACGTCTGTCGCCTTGTCGCGCAGAAGCAAGAGGGGATAATTTTTTCTCTTGTCCCTTTTCAACCAACACAACAAGCCTGTTATGGAAAGGGGGGAAGGGAGGAGTTCTTTCCAATATAAAAAAGAGAGGGGGGGGAGGGAATACAGTACACTATCCATCACCCGCCCCATTTATTCCCCCCTCCCTCCTCCCCACTTCTTCTTTATTCACTACCCCCATTTCCTTCAAATAGACTCTCCCCCCAGCTACTGTAATATCCGACGGGATCAATGAAGCAGAGCGCGTTGCAGACGTTAATCTTGTCGACTGCTCGAGACGGCCAAGCATGCGACAATCATTATGTAAGGGGGGGGGGGAGAGAAAAAAATAGAAGGGAAGAAATGGAAAGAAGTAGAAAATGGCGGTAACAGAAGAGTGGTTCTCGTAATGTCAAAAGGGAGTGATTGTATGGTAGAGAGAGAGAGAGGGAGAGAGAGAGAGAGAGAGAAAGAGAGAGAGAAAGAGAGAGAGAGAAGAGAGAGAGAGTGAGAGAGAAAGAGAAAGAGAGAGAGAAAGAGAGAGAGAGAGAGAAGAGAGAGAGAAAGAGAGAGAGAAGAGAGAGAGAGAGTGAGAGAGAAAGAGAGAGAGAAGGAGTGGGGGAGAGGGGGGAGAGACATCGCTGAGCGGCAGAGTTTGATTCAACTCTCGATCTCTGACTCACACTGATCGATGAGGGCTGGGAATGAAATGGGCAGGCAGGAGGAGTGGGGGGGGAGGGGGAGGCTGATCTATGGACACATAGATACAAAAAAAAACACATACTTGGAGGGAGGGAAGATTGAGGTCAAGATGACATATCGTGATTCACCCTTAAAATTTGTTTGCAGTGAATGTTTGGTCGGAGAGAGAGAGAGAGAGAAGAGAGAGAGGAGAGAGTGAGAGAGAGGAGAGAGAGCGGGGAGGGAGAGAGAGAGAGAGAGAGAGAGAGACTGCAAAAGAAAGAAAAATAATCAATATGTTTATCGCCAATCGTTCAACATTTGAATGAGAAGATTTATAGGGATGGCAGATGTATAGATAGACATACGTACATCAGACATTCAGATATATGACACAGACAGACAGACAGACAGACAGACAGACCAAGTCACCCGCCCTAATGCTCCCTAACTAAGAAATTCTCAGGGTCATTTTCTCTGGGACATTTTGACTGGCTAAAAGAAGGGGAGAGAAAGAACCAGTGTCTTAAAGAAATAAGACTGTATGACTTAAAGGCAATCGGCAACACAGACAGACATACGCAGACAGGTGTTTGTGTATACATTAATTAAAATAAACCTCCGCCAATCTGCCTGTCTTAAGTGGCATATAATGAACGTTCAATCTTATTTGTATAAACAGATTTTTTTTTTTAAAATATATAAGTATCGCCAATTTACTCTCGTATTCACTTGCCAAAGTAATCATTAATTAATTTCCCCGATTTTTATTTTTAGCTACAAAATTGTATTGGTATTTTCCTGACGCCATTGAATTAAAAAAACATTTTTAAATGTCAAAGAAACCTTTGAAACTGGTGTATAAATGAATTTTTTAAGCGGTTTTTTTTTAATTTATAGAATTGACGATAAATAAACTTTGTGAATCACTAAATACCCCAATTGCGTCATTCTTTATGAAAATAATAAAAAAAAAATATTCAATACTATGAGACCTATCTGTTTTATATTATTACATGATATTCTATGACATATTTAGACGTGGCTATTGCCTCAAAAAAATGGCCGAGTGGTGTAGATACTCGACTGTCGACCTGAGAGTCCTGGGTTCGATCCAGGTGAAATTTGGTGCAAAGTCGTCCCACAAGTCCACCCAGCTTTAAATGTGTACCTGACTTTAGTTGAGGAAGTAAAGACGGCTGGGCGTTGTGCTAACCACACAATCCCTTTCATAATGCCGAGGTTATAGAAACAGATGAATTCTACACTTCATCTGCCCCGATGGCCCGTTAGGGCAAAAGGAACTTAACTTTTACTTTTATTGCCTAAAAGGCACTCCAGTACGGTCGGGTTAGTTGCCAACAGCACGGTGACCAACCCGAGTTTCCATGGTAAATAGATTTTAACCTTCGCCCATGAAGGGGCCTAACGGGGCAGAGAAGTGTAGAATTTCATTTGTTTCTGTGTCCTAAAGTCAGGTGCCCATTTTAAACTGGGTGGATTTGGATGACGAGCTTTTCTTGGGGTAGACTTGGAAAAAGGGGGTGTTTGAGTGTGTGTGTGGGGGGGGGGCGGGGAAGCCTTAGATGGTTTCGTTAGTAATTTTATTAGTTATTCCTGAGTATGACATGAAATGCTAATAAGCCGGAAAATTTCCTGAATTTCCGGGATGCCGGGTAAAAACTGGGGCGTGTTCCAGATAAACTGTGACACTTCCCGGCTAAACTGAGGCATGACCGGCTAAATTCCGGCCGGTCCCGGTTAAATCGAGAATGTCCCGGCTAAATCAAGACCTGTCCAGGCTAAGCTATGGCATGTCCCGGCTAAATCGAGACCAGTCCCGGCTAAACCAAGACCTGTCCCCGCTAAACCGATGCCCGTCCCGACTAAACTGGGGTATGTCCCGGCTAAATCGAGAGTTCGAGACATGTCCCGGCTAAATCGAGACATGTCCCAGCTAAAATTTCACCGTATAAAAGAACCGTAGTGCAGCCCCCCCCCCCACCCTTGACCTCATGTCCGCCCATGACACCTAGGGTATATTTGCAGATACGGTGAACGAACAAGTTGATTTTCTTTAGCAGTCAACAGCGGAAGTATACTTTGGTCAGCGGGGACACGCCGCTCCCTCCCCTCCTCTTACTCTCCACCACCATGCGCTCAACAGAGACGCATACACAATTAAGTTTGAGAATCTTCGGAGCCAGCACGCTGTCGGGATACGACACTGACTCACCCACCACGAGTTCAAATGAAACGACCGATCGATTAGAGATGAGACGCCACAGGGGAGCTTTGGGTGTGTGTGTGGGGGGAGGGGGGCTAGGGGGGGTGCGAACGAGATGAGAGTCAGACGTCATTTCTCTGTGACGTCAGTTCTCGCGAGGGTCACGGTGATCTTCAAGGAGTTGATAAATGTCCAGAGTTTAACCAGAATAGGGGGAAAAAAGTTCAACGTTGAACCGCATGTAATCAATTGATTTATCAGACGCGTGGCAGTGTAGTACTTACTGGCCCAAGTATACTCTTTGTGGTCATCAAAATATTCATGAGATAATTTCATTTCATCTGTCATAGTTCTAGCGTGTCTGTGTGTGTCACAGTGTCTGTGTGTGTCACAGTGTCTGTGTGTGTCACAGTGTCTGTGTGTGTGTCACAGTGTCTGTGTGTGTGTCACAGTGTCTGTGTGTCACAGTGTCTGTGTGTGTCACAGTGTCTGTGTGTGTCACAGTGTCTGTGTGTGTCACAGTGTCTGTATGTGTGTCAGATTGTCAGTGTGTCACAGTGTCTGTGTGTGTCAAAGTGTCTGTGTGTGATTGTCCTTGAATGTCAATGTGTATGTTTCACCGTTCTTGTGTGTCGGTGTGTGACAGTATCTATGTGTAATGTCCCTGTGTCAACAGTGTGTGAATGGTAGCAACACGAACAGGCTAGTCTTATATTTGTCAATGTGTATAAAACGTCCCCCCCCCACCTCATAGATTATTTGTGTGTTTGTTTTCTAAATAAAAATAAAGAGCCGTGTTAAAAACAACAAACATGTATTTCAAATGGAATTCATAAACAAGCGTAATAATTTTTTTTTCCGAATCGGAATACGGGCATTAAAACCATTCCTATATGTGTAGACGGTTTACTACACATATTTCGGCACATATTTCTCCTCAGTTTTTTTTTATTTTTATCTTGGCGTGTATGTACACAGGTATATGTGAGTGTAATATAATTATGCACATTTTATCATGTGCACATTGTGTCTTTCTCTTTGTCTGCCAGGGTGTCAGTATAATTCAGTGGGTGTGAGGTCAATGTAAGGATGAGATGAAACGTCCCCTTAGATCCTTATATACCACTAATCCTTATATACCACTAATCCTTATGTACCACTAATCCTTATATACCACTAATCCTTATGTACCACTAATCCTTATATACCACTAATCCTTATATACCACTCAATAATGGAACGGTTTTCGCGGTGCCCTTCTTTCATTCCCCCCACCATAGACGACAGTGCAATGGCCCCCGTGGAGGCACTACGGGAGAAATAGCGGGAACTTTCACCAAGACCTGAAATGTCCGTTGGATATCACCGGAGATCGAACCGGGGGGACCCTCAGGTCGACAGTCGATCGCTTTACCGCACCACCATCTGCCCCCTGTATAATTCAATGTATTTTGTACGATTCGCGTACACCCAGTATGTCTGACAGTAAAATGATACACCCCACTGTACGTATGTTTTGTGTACGTATGTCTGGTGCACCTATGTATGTTTTGTTTACGCCCCGTGTGTCTGTCAGTGAATAATATACCCCAGAACGAGCGTGTGATCCCTCCCTCCCCCCCCTGCACACCCTTGTATTTATTAGTTCGACCAAGAAGAAATAATTAAGTCAGACAGGGCTATAGATTGAAGTAACCCCCTTCCCCCCCCCCCCAAGCAGTCAGAGAGTGCACTGTTTATTCAAAGACTGTTTATTCAGAAACTGTTTGTTCAGGAAATATCAAATATTTGCATGATAAGAACTTCATATCCTTTATTTCCGCCTCCCCCCCGTACCCCCCCCCCCCCCACGGAATCATACCCCTCAAACCCAATTTATTATTTAATTTTTTTTTAGAAGAGAAAGAAATTCTTTTAATATATATATATATATATATATATTTTTTTATATATATTTAAAAGGGAAATACCATGACATAACAAGGTTTTTGTGTCAAAGGTCACTCTTATAGGTCGCTTGAATGCAGACAACTTACTTAAGTCCGGGGTTTGGGGGGTGGGGGGGTAGTGTAGCTGACAGTGGCGATGTATAGAAATACAAGACTGTCTCGGATGGTATAGGTAAAGTAGTCATGGCAACCTGCAGAACAAGTCGCAGTAACTCACCCTTATAAAATGTTGTCCTGTCCATAGGCGGGCACGACCAGAGTATTGTTACCAAATTACGGAATAAAGTAAGTTGACGTTTAATGAAGTATATTGAGGGCTTGGGGGGGGGTGGGGAGTGAGTGGGGGGGCAAGCATAAGATCCAAGATAGTCTTAAAGTGGCTGTTTGTGTGTGTATAATATATATATATATATTTAAATAGTTAAACACTTCACATAGTCGCAACGTAATCGATTAAACAAGATCAATTGAACAAATAGAATGAAATGAAAGAGACAGTTACTCATTGGTAGCCGCATGAAGCTAAACGATAGGCGATGTATGTTCAAAACCCCGATACCCCAGCAGCGACAAAGCATGTAAGAAAATAGTTGCAACAATAATTGCTACTGGCTACGGAATCCCTGATAAGGAAGGAAGTTCATCTCTTGACCCTGTATTTAAATATGTAAACATTGTTGGGTCGACTGGGTGGCATCGTCTCAATTTTTTGATAGAGAGATAGATAGATAGATAGATAGAAAGATTGATAGACAGATC